>QLNU02003225.1:13721856-13778896 GCA_006491805.2 Dysdera silvatica | reverse complement strand
GCGCTATTTTTTAAAGTAGCTTGAGGAAATTCTTCTGATTCGGTTTGGTTTTACGGCTCAAAGACTACAGTGGTCATGCTGCGCCGGGACCTACTGTTTTCCGAGGAATCCGAACCTCTTAAGGCCTAGGGAACCAAACCCCGGACTACAGTGAGCAGTGCGATCTTTATGAGATCTCTGAGTAAGCGTTCTTTGCACTGCTGGGAGTCGAACCCGGATTAGCGGCGCACTAGGAGAACGCGTTACCACACTGCGCCACCGCAGGGCTGAAATTCTTCTGAACTTTTAATAAAATGCTGCGAGTAATTGTACAAAACTGTGGTGAGACCTGCAATGTTATACGGGGCGGAGACTTGGCCAATTACAAGAGCGCATGAAAGGAAGATAGAAGTAATGATAAGCAAAGCGAAGATGGAGATAAGAATGTTGAGTGTAGATGAGATCGGCGTGTAAGTGGCGATGAAGCTGGTGAGGGCGAGTAAACATTGATTCTCTGAAGGAAGCGAAGAAATGGCTGTTAATCAGTAACAGAGGAAGACGTTAACCCGCAGTCGCGGCATGAGTAAAAAGTTATTCGCGTTACGAATCATCGGTGCCCTGATAGTCGCAACGCCCTGCCATCCATGTCAAACCACAACCAACCGTAACGTTCGAAAGTGAAAGTCATCCACCAGAACAGCGATGATTCCTTCCAGCCCATGCAGTTAATGCCGAAAGAATAGTCCAGACATATCCCGATTCCACAAGAACGGCAGCATTTTTATGTAGAATCCTGGAGCTTTAGGTTAAAATTGTACCCCAACAAATATTTCATATGACTTCCATGTTTTTTTTTAAATTCCATGACTCGTACAAGCTCTGCCATACAGAAGCAGATGGTAGAAAAATAATCTGAATTCCAGCTCTACACTCAAAACCCTATTAATTTCTCCTGACGAATATAAACATATATGTATTACAGAGAGTGCTTACACATCTTTAGAACGATTTCAATAGATGATTAAAAAATGAAAATATTTTGTGGAAAAATGGATCTGGCAACATATTATTTCAAATTAAGATTATCGTCTGCTACTTTCAAATTCATTTTTCATTCAAAATGGCGCCTGTAAACAAGCCGTGGATCGAAGAATACGTTTTTGCGCTTTCCGAAGAGAAATATTCTTATTCCATTATTAAAAAACGTTGTGAAACGCATGGTATAAAGATTTCTAAGTGCAAAATAAGCAACATTATTAATAGAAAAGGGAAAGACCGTCAATCAGAACTTCTACATAAAAAGAGGACTCCAAATGAATACCCGAACAAGGTATGTACTGTTGCAAATATTTCTAAAGTGAGATCACTGATAACAAGAGAAAATCCACCGACGCAGAAATCAATTGCAAACTCTTTAAATACTTCTGTAGCAACAGTAAATAAAATAATAAACCAAGATTTATAACTTAAAAAAGCTAAAAAGCATAATCTTCACCGTCTTTTGTCGAGACATGTGGTTCAACGCAAAACATGTTGCAGAGTCCTGTATGAAAATTACTTAGAAGGAGATAAATGGAAATACGTTGTTACCCTTGATGAAGCATGGGTTTATCTAAATGATTGTAACAAAAAAAGGTCCATTTACTATCACAAGCGCGGAGAAAAAAATTTCCAAACTTGGTGCCGAGAATGCAAAGAAAGCTTCAGTAAAGGCTTTATGATTGTCGCAGGTTTCTCTTACAATGGGAAATTAAAAATAAAAAAGTGGAAAACAACGTTAAAATCAACTCATGATATTATCAGGAGAATGCTTTACATCCGATATTTACAGAAGAAATTCCATTTTTTTTATTCCAACAATTTTCAGAGTATAAAACTGCATCAAGACAAAGCCAGCAGTCATACCTCGAAAACTACCACTGCATTCCTTGAAAAAATGAAAATTAATACAGCTATTGCATATATATAGAGTCTGCCTTTTCAACATATTCCTGAGAAGTCCCCTGTTGTTTCTCCTATGAACTATTGTGCCTTTGGTCTGCTGAAAAGAGCTTTCTCTAAGCGCAAACCCACTACCATTGATGGACTTTGGAAAGTTGTGGAACAACAATGGCAAGCAATACCTCTGGAAACGTTGCAAAAAGCCCTTCTATCATGGAAAGCATGATGCAGACTTATAGTTCAAAAACAAGGTTATCAGATGGAATATTTAAAAAAATAATCTTTACAATTTAAACATTAAAAAAATGACTCCGAAATCATTCTAAAAATGTGCAAACACCCTTTGTAGAACATATATATATCCATATACAAGATACTTTTGTTAGAAGTTTTTCTAAATATAATAGTCAAAGTGTGGCTATATATAATTTTATTTGCCAAGTTAAATCATTGAGAATTCTTTGGTCAGCAAAAAAAACCATAAAATAAACTTTATTTTAACGTTGCATCCACATTACGTTCAGATAAATTAAAATAGAAAATGTCGACAGTTTATTGTCTTACTTTTACGATTCAAGAATATCACAAACTGAGAACGCAGTACGTAGCAGGGATTTATACACACCCCTCTAGATGTTTTGATACACCCTCCTTAAATCGAAACACATAATGTGTTTAATGAAAATAACTTAATAAAATCTAATCCACGCTCCCTAAAAATCTTGGACACCCCCCCCCCCAGTTTATGAATCCCGAATAAACCCCTGGCATGTAGAATCGTGTGAAAGAGATTAATATAATAGCGGAAAAACTCATTCAATATTCACGTTTATATGACTATCATAGTCCTACGACACAAATTCACAGGAATTCGTTTACGATTTCAGTCACATCGTAATCACACAATATAACACACAATATATATCACACAATATAAAGTCACACAATATCAAGTGCACATTGGTAGGATAACAAAATGTGGTAATATTTGCTCCGGCCCTAGTCTAGAAACGCCACTGGTCATTTGCACTTACTATTGCATCCTTTAACAAAATGCTTGATATTGGAATCCATAGCAGGAGGAAGATGTCAAAAACTAATTTACGATTATACTCGCAAAGGATTTGTGGAAGTACAACGTTTCCTAAATTTTTATACCACCCCCTACGGAATCATTCAGAAGCGTCAAAAATGAAGTCCGTTAGTAGGGCTAGAACGTTTCTTATTTTTCGGGATTTTTCAGCTTCAATTCTGTTATGGTATATCTGCCTTGAGCTCTTGACAACCTTCAAAAGAGCAGGAGTGATATGAATTTTATTTATATCCCCATTAGTCTTTTCCCCATTATCATTATTATTCATTAGTATATCCCCATTATCATTATTATTCATTAGTATATCCCCATTTAGTCTTTTCAAATGAGATTTTATCTGCCGTAAGTCAGTGATGCTATGGATATTTAAATATGACGTGTTATCGAGCAGGCAGACGTTAGTTGACACTGAACCCCCTCTCCCACCTCTAACATTCAGCATTACTATGGGACCAACATACAGTAAAACCTCCATTATCCGTCAGACACGGGACCAGAGCCTTGACGGATAATTGAAAAGACGGTTAAGCAAGAAAGAGGAAATTTATAGAACAATATAGTATACAGTGAAAATCGGTTATAACGACCTCCAAGGGACCGCGAAAATTTGGTCGTTATAACCGATAGTCGTTATAAACGATATCTTTTTAAAATCATAGTAGCCTATAGCAATGTACTCTAGAGTTTTATAAATTATTTTGATAGTAGAAAGTATTAAACTTTTTGGTTTCAAAATTAAATAAAAACATAATTATAATGAAATTAATTTCCGTTTATATTATGTCATAGCTAGCTACACTAAATACATAGTACTTTCTTAGTTTTTTAAATTGAAAAAATTGTAGAAAATACTACTAAAGTATATAATGTAGAAAACAAATGTAATAAATAGTATTTATTATATTATACTAATGACTTCCGAACAGTGCCGGTTAAAGTGTTTTGTGGGCTTTACGCTGAAAAAATAGAATGGGCCCCTTAAGAATATGACCCTCGTGATATTCAATTAATAAATCACTTTTTAAGTTCACTATCTTTAATATTCAGGTTTAGCAGTAATAAAAATTTCTCAGACATTTGTAAATAAACAAGATTAGAATAACGCTTAAATTTTGATAACTAACCCACATTGTTCTGCTTTATGACTGTCAAGTCGCGTCGTTATATCCGATACGAATTTCCCTACTTAGAATCTACGTAGACTACAAAATCGCCGTCGTTATATACGATGTCGTTATAACCGATATATTTAGTATGGAGTAGAATAGCAAACCAAACTTCTTGTAAAAATTCCGTCGTTATATGCGATTGGTCGTTATAAGCGATTTTCACTGTATTTGTATTAAAATTATATATTAAAAAAAAATTACATTGTGAAACTTGCTGAAGGTATAAACGAAATTTATTTGAATCAAAAAAACTTGCACTTAATGAAACAAGAATAAAAACATTACATACCCATGTGTAAAATTACGATTGTTGGTTGAAAAACTTATTTTTTTGTTTTGTTTAAGCTCACTGCGTACCTGTTTTTGCTGCCATGCCCCATACTCTTCGAAGCAGTAATAGCTGAATAGTATCTGCTTAAGTCTGCTATTCAAACCAGTCAATGCACTTGAAAAGCATATATAGGGTTACCAATTGCGGTTTCTACATTTATAGATTTGGTTATCGTTCTATGACGGATTGCAGAACGATGGAGCGGTGATAGGCTCCATAATATCACCGATAGATTATAAGTTATATCAGAAGGGTTTTAGCTCCTGCGTCAACTCACGTGGATTGTTACCCTGGAACCTTATCGAAATTGAGTCAGGGATACCAAGATACAGATGAACCATGTAGACAGCATGTCTCTACGTTACACAAATTATTTACAATCACATAGCAAAATAACTTAAATTGTTACGATTAGGAATTGACATTATTATTGTAAGACATTATGAATGTCCATCATGGGCAGCGTGACCATCTCGCTAAGAGTCCTACCGAAAGAATGTCTTTTATTGGTGTTCGCCTCATCGTCTCTACACTCGCAATGATCTTATTGGCTGTTCACCCTTTTCATACGCAAATGTTCATTGGTTACCCCTTTAACACTAATTGATGATTTGCTGTTCCACTCAAGGGTTCGTGGTGTCACACTCGGAGGGTCGTAATCACCATAGTCAGCAGGGTACTTATAAGCAGGAAATGTCTGTCAAGGAGTTTGAAGAAATACAATTAAGTTATCCTTGCGTCGTACCGTGTTGTACACTAAACTCAATCGTCGCCTGCAGCTAATATCTTTTCCGTCGCCGGGAACAGAGCGAACTGCTGATGAGTCGGTCCATCTGGATTCTGGATGGGAAAAGCGTATGTGCGGGGAAACAAAATGGTGAACATTAAATCATGATTAAACCTTTTGGAAATGTGGGTTGGTGTATCAATGACCGTTGATTCGTGAGTTCCTACACATACATTCTGCTTCAGCATAGGTGGTAGTTTGTATAGGTTCTCCAGCCTCCTGTGCACTTTCATCGTTCTCTTTAGGACCATTGGGGGTCAACACTTGCAGAATGAGTTCGTCGGAACTTAAAACCTGCTTCAAGTTTATCAATGTCCATCCCTTCACCAACGTCATTAATTTCAATGTTTTCTCCTGCGGGTAGAGCCTCACAAGTGTGTAAAATTGTCTCATTGTCGATGTTAACGGAGTGGCCCTAACTTGAATTTGACGCCGATGGTTAGGCGAGAAAGACGGTAAATCGGGAGACGGATAATCGAGGTTCCACAGTATTAAACCTTTTACAAGAGCTGTTACTAACAAACAGTTATTTCGACACTGGCGTAAGGTTTAAAAACACGACGTTTCGGGAGCCAACTGCTCCCTTTGTCAAGTGAAGGCAGAATGAAGAGTAAGTAAGAGTCGTAAGTTATACCAGCATGTTGTGAATCCTCATCTGACGTCAGATAAGGATTCCCAACATGCGGGAATAGAAAATCAGAATAAACATGATATGAATATGTCAATAGCTGAAGGGCAGGGGAATAGCAAAGGCAAAGGTGCACAAGCGCCTCCCATTAAAGATCAAGTTGTGTTTACTTCTTTAACGCTAATTCACATGATCGTCTTCAAAGATCCTTGAGCATCCCCCTCCCTCTAATTTTTTAATTACTACGCCCCTGTTCTAGAGCTGATTTTTAGTTGGATTTATCAACTGCCTGCCAGCAGTTTCCCCATAACGAGATTATGCGGAAGCCTTAAATGGTCTCTGAAACGCATTTTCACTTCACCGAACTTACAGAAAAGGGAATCCAGTCCAATCAGTTTGAAAGCCACAAGTTTTGGGTACCCCTGAGATGTTAATTTTTTATTATCACTGCTTGATGAAGGGTGAAATGAGTCGCGAAATGTTGCGAAACTATTTTAAACTATCACGAGTGCAGCTTTTCCGTTTTATCCAATTTCTTCGTTTATAAGTGTTGAAAGCGTTCAATTTATGCATTAATCCTAGGTGTCTTTTATATATTCTATGCACTATGAAAATTTATATCAACCACTATGTGGTATTTTAGGTTTATGAAGGAGATTAATTTACCGCCAGGTGGCGCTTTAGTTTTCACAGATGGTGATTTGGGAACAGGGCCGGATTAAGGCTTTGTGGGCTCTAGACAATATTTTCCCGGGCCCTGTAGGAAATTAAGCTTGTGCAATGACAGTAGGATCAGTATATATATAAAGAGAATCTTGGGACCAATGAAAATTTTCGACATATCTGTTCCAGAATTTAAATTTTAAACTTTGAAAATAAAATCGGTACAGGCAACGTATTTGCATGCAACATACATACAAAAAATTCGCTAAAATTTGGGGAAAACGTCGCGAAAATTCATGCTGCGATAAAAATACTGCTTTGATGATAAAGTCTAACTGCCAAGGGTTTTGAAGTAGCGATGAGTCTTCACTGAGCCGGGCCCCTCAGAAATGTGGATTCTAGACATTTGTCTTGTCCGTCTAGGAGATAATCCGACCCTGTTTGAGAAGTACCATATCTTCAAATTGAACAGGTAGGCTTCGAATCGATCGATCAATCAATCCATCCCTCTCTCTAATTTCGATCTTTTTCATGCCGTGGAAAATCAGGCTACGTTTTAAGTGCAATATATAATATTGTACAGGGTGGGTCAAAAGTAGGTATACAGTAATATCTACTTTTAATTAGCTTATACACATTGTTTAATTTTGTAAGTGCTTGAAATGTCCTCCATCAACAGTGCAATATACATCTGACCTATACGAAATAGTTTGATATACAGTTCAACACAAATATGTGATCTGAATCAATATAAAGAAGAAAATTACTGTATTATTATAAAGCTACATCCCCACCCCAGGGTGTATGAAAATACATGGTATACAATATCATACATAAAAATTTGTAAATTGTTTGTAGCATGTTTTACAAGAATATATTTCACTTTATTTTTTTTTAAACAGGCGTTATTTATAATTTAGATATTTTGAAGTAAAAAGTATTTAATATCACAACCAGTTTAAAAATAAATACACTCTGTGTTAACCTTCAAGCGAATAACCTCATAGTTTCCACGGGAATTCTCCCGAATCATCAAACAATGTTTGCTCTTCGTTTTCACAATCATTCTCTTCTTGCTTCTCTTTATCATCATTCATTTCTTGATTTTCTTCATGATCTTCCTCTTCCTTTCCCTCTTCATCAACTTTCTCTTCCTTCCCCTCTTCATGATCTTCCTCTTCCTTCCCCTCTTCATCATCTTTCTCTTCTTTCCATTCTTCATCATCTTTCTTAGCTTTAGCATTTTTCTTTCTTTTCCTATGTTTTTTCTTCGGTTTCGGAAAGGCAAGGATTTGATGAACGATGTAATGTACCGATAGAGACTGCGGAAAAAATATTTTTTTTTATATTATGTAACACAATTATGATCATGGGCATCATAGAATAAATAAAAACATGAAAGAGTTCTGCATACTGATTTTGGCAACAGCGTTTCTCATTTTGAGGCTTTCGGATACTATAGAAAGGTATTCTTCATGAGGAGACAGAAAAATGAAGTAACACCATGGGAATTTGGCTTTCAAATACCTTTCGAATCATTTCACTTCGCAGACATGCCAAGAAAATTATTATTAAATGCATTTTTTTTTGTTGAATATAAAATGCATTCCATAAATCTGGGAGTACAGAGTCGACATTTTGAGGCCAACTTTTCCCAATATTTACTTTGCATGAACAGCTTGTATTTAATAACACTTTTCTTCATGTGACTGCAAGACAAAAACGATGGGAAGTTATTTAAATGTCTATTCCCACAATGTCACTTTAATTTTCTATCTCCCGACAAAGAATATCTGCTGCAGGACTTAAAAAAAAGAAAGATGTCATCAAGATTAGTATAAAGAACCTTCGTATATGTGTGTATGTGCACACACACCATAATATTAAAACAATATACATGTTTGATCATACATAGATGAATATATGTCTATCAAATGAGTACTGATTACGTTGTTATGCAGGGATAACTATATTGTCCTTTAGCATGGTTGAATCTGCTTTAACGAGCATAAACGAACACATACTTTTGGTCGTTACATCAGGGTTCTCACTAAAATTGAATTGCTATAAAAATGGGGTAGAAACGGAAAAAATGACAGAAAAGCTAAAATGAATGCCACAATTTACCTATATTCTATATATCGTATACTTAATCGTAAATATATATCAGAATGCTAGGTATTTTTGACACACTTTAATGCTATTATACAAGCTAGTGGTGGGGGTTGATGAGGGAGCCCTCATTGCTAACGTTGTAGCATACAACCACAAACTAAGTTCACCATGGAAGTTTAATGTGACAATAGATTGTCATTTCCAGACGTTTTGGTCACTATGCAAAACAACAATAACTTACTTTTTTCAGTTTACAGAAAACCTACTTATAGAACCAGGTATAGTTCGTTCACGAAAAGTAGTCCGATGGTACCGTTAGAAATAACGGGAGTTGACATCACAAACGGCCTAGCCGATTACAGCAGAGGGGAGGACGTCATTTCAGAACTGGTTTTTGGCGCAGACAAACGTTCACTAAAACCAAGTTCTGAAATAAAGTCCTCCCCTCTGTTGTGACCGGCTAGGCCGTTTTGGAAGTCAGCTCCCGTTATTTTCTAACTGTTCCATCGGACTACTTTTCATCAACGAACGATATTTTCATGCTACATCGCACTATCACCCCTCCCAAAAACGGACTGTCATTGATACATTGTTCCAACGAGCAAATATTATCTGCAGTAACCAAAGAGCTTCATGAGATGAATTTAATTCGCTTTGTGCTATTTTAGAAGAAAATGGTTATAATCGATGTCAAATTCAAAAAAGTGTGTAAGTGCAAAACTAAAACCCATTTCTCATACTTCATTCCTGACTGTGTTCCTTTTACACTAAATAAGCATAAAGCATTTCTACCATCTATTAACAATGTCTCAGACCGTATTGACCGTTTGCTATTGAAACACAATATTAGTACAGTATTTGTCCCCCCCCCCAAAAAAAAAACTTTTATCTTCCAACGTTTGGGCAAACAACCAGTGGATACATTCAAAATTCCTGGTGTATACAAATTCCTTGTTTTTGTGGACAGGTATATATCAGATCAACAGAACGATCCATTGCATGCTGAAGACATGAGCATGAAAGCCACTTGAGAAATAATAAACAGATAACTAAATCGGCAATAGCAGAGTATTCCATTTTAAATAACCATTTAATCCTTTTTGATCATACTAAAGTTCTCGCAAAATCAACTAATTTTTGGCCCAGATTATACAGAGAAGCAATAGAGGTTTCTTTAAGTATCCTAATAATTTTAATAGATATGATGCTAAAATCATTCCTGTTGTTTGGTTAACCATTCTAACAAAATTGTAGCACGTGAACCTCTTTTCTTTTTAAATTTTCTACTTCATTTTCTCCTGTTTTGGCTTTTAATAGTGTCTCTATAATTTTTATAATTCCTTTAAATGTAGGTAAATACTGTATCCATAAGTTTATGTATATTCAGCAATTTTTAATTTTCTACACGTTATTCATTTCTTTTGACAATGATTCGCATATATCAAATCGAAACGCCAAGTTTTTGAGCAATAAATTTTTTTCACGCAGCTGATTGCCTGAAAATTGTTTTGCTTATCAGAATGCACCGTGAAAGTCTACATGCAACTATTTGCACTACCAATCCTGCTAATTTAAAAATGCATAAATTGTTTTGGCCACACACACATTTAATGATATGAAGTACAAAGCCACTGTTACAATTAAAAGAGCTGTCCACACTAGGCGCCTTCGCTATGAGAACTCTTTAAATTCTATTCATACAAATCAACAATTACTGTTTTAAAAAACAACATTGCCACTGAGCGAGATAAACATGTAAAAGGACCTACAACTAACAAAATTTTAAAACAATTGAAATCATTTTCAACTTTTGGAATAATTTTGTTTCTTTGTGATGTTTGCAGTATTATGGGATATCTAACATGAACATTCGACGCTTCATTATGTGACAGAGGCTTAGTTCACTCAAAACTTGATTCAGCAATTCAAACACCAGAAGAAATAAGAGTTAAAACTGGCTGTCATTATTCTCAGGGGCCAACTATGACTACTGGGGGGCCCCCTCTAATGTGCATATAAATATTGGATATAAATCTGAAAAAATGTGCACACCCTTATTCCCATTTAAAATATAGGTAAGAGTATGTTTTTCGATTCCACTGTCACTCCAATGTTATAGTTATAATTGGATACCAGCTATAATTTCGCCGAATTCGTTTTGGATTGTAAATCCGTAGAAAAAAGAATGAAATTTTTTTGTATCAATTTGCTGATTTTTACATTAAATAAAATTGTCAAATAAATTTTTGGGGTCCCTCTTTTCGTAGGGCCTGTACCCCACAAGCCCTTGTAATCTGGCCCTGACAAGTTAACATCTGCAGCAGAAGAAATAGGAATTATATTTTTGACAAAGGTAAAGTTTCCGTTAATTCAATTTGTCTCAATTTCCTGAACAATTTGATTGTACATATCAAAAATTGTTTAAGCAATTAATATTAGCTTATTTATTTATTTAATTATTTATTTTATTTAATTATTAAGCTTATTTAAGTACTAAAATAAGTTTAATTATTACAGATAAAAAAAACAGATTGATGGTTCCGAATTTAAATTGCATTTTGCAAATTGCTTTAAATATAAATAAAGAAAACAAAGAACGATTACTTGTAAAAGATGCTATGTCCAAGAAAAAGAGAAGATTTGTCAGTAGAAATTAATGCACATGTATATTGAAACCATATTGAATCCTATAATAAAGTGACGTTATTATTCTTATTATTTTATTAATTGTGCATCTGCTGTGATAGGCTTGTTTTAACCTTAAACACATTCTGTGTAAGAGATTAGAAATCGACAAGTTTCTGTATCGTCTTAGCGTAACGGTGTACTCACAGCAGAGAGAAGAAAAAAAAAAGGCCCTTTAATATGCAATTCGCCCTGCCCTAATTTTTTTTCTAGATGAAACACTATAATTGCAAAGCATCTTCTATTCCGTTTAAAATGTGTATGACTGTATATAAGGCAAAGGAGATTGGTATGATCAAAATCCCTTACAGATTAGATAATTTAGCTAAAAACTTTTTTTTTCCAAGTTTTAGTTACATATTTGGCAAACATTTTCTCCTGAGAAATATATGGGCTTAATATTTCTATAAATTATATTAGTTTTTCAAAATGTTCATTATGTAATGTACAAAAAGCACAGTTCAGGAAAATTATTTTAATAAGCTATTTATTATAACAATGAATTTCAAATTTCCCTGACTTTTCCAGTCAGGAACAAAATTCTCTGACCTTTCCAGGTTTTATAGATCTGTAGACACCCTGCACTAGCCTTGTGAAAATCGTTACATTGAGGTTAGACTGTGTGTGTGTGTGTATTGTTTAAATAAGGTTTTGGCAGAGGCCATAAAAACAGATCGATGAATGTGAGAAAACAAATCGAAAAGCCATGAATCAAGGTTTCTCTAATCATATCACTATTTTGTATTTAAAATAGTTCGGTGGGTCAATTTGCTGGAGTGCCAAGTCTGCTGGCATTGGCCCTGAGAATAACGAAAGGGAAGGGGAGAGAATGCTAAAATGTATTAAAAACAAGTAAATAAAAATACCTCAAAGTTTTTGAAAACTTCAAAACTTTTCCTAACACTTTTGAAAAAAGTTTCACACTTTCATCAAGTGAAACAATCTATAGCTTACAGGTTGTTATTTTCTTTCCTTCCTGCTTTTTTGACATTTCTCTTTAAATTTTAGTTTTTCTTGTTCATACTTTCTGCGTTCTTACCAGTGTATGTCATGTAATGAACTTTACTGATTATTTAAATACAGGGGGACCCACACAGTGTGACGATGAGCTTGGAAACGAACACACTTGCAAAATCAGATTGCTCGCTAAATCCGTTTCGGAAATTCGTATTTCAAAAATAAAGTTACAGAGTAACTGACATCACAATTAACAGGAGACTTCAACGACAGCAAACATCTAAACGAGAAAGGGGAGTGAAAGAATAGAGGCAAATGTAAACTTACCCGTGGTAACACCCTCGCCAATCCCTCTGCGTTTTCCTCAATTTCAAAGCTCACTTCATGTTCTGTTACTTTTAATTTACTTTGAGCTTCAGAGTTCATTTGTTCTATTTTTCTTTGCATTTTCTTCTCTTGTTCGGCCATGAATCTCTGTTCTTCTGAAAATTGTTCTTCCTCTTTATCTTCTTCCTCAATCTCAAAGACTGGTTTTTCATATTCAACGTCTAAGCCACCCCAGTCTTCAAAGATAAAGGTTTATTAGCATCCATTAACAAGTCGGTATGTGTATACTACCTCCAGCAAAGAACGCTGAATCACCACCACATGCACATGGAGGCGCACAGTGGAGATAGATGATGAAACCACAGGCAAAAAAAGTGGAAAGAGAAGACACAACTTAATGAAAGCTGCACATCTGCACTACAAAGAGCAGGAATCATATAAACGAAAGTATATTACCCGATTTAAATATGTAATGTTGTGTTAACACCCACATAATTGCAGACACTCCAATATCGGAGGAAAAGATTTTCATATCATCCCATATGGATGTAGCCACTTTAGAACTTTTTGACTCCGCCAAAGTGGTACAGGAAACGGTTACATTTATGTAATTACAATATATGCAAAAATTTCAATCCATGTTAAATTATGCAAATATAACCTTGTGTCTTCTTATAAATAATTTTAAATTATGGGGGGAGGGGCTTGTGCACCACAGACCTATATATCTTTATGCCAATGGTCAATATGCAGGTATATACTAACATTTTAGTGTACTTCCATATTCCAGGAATTGAAAATGGCGTTGGCAATGAGGACGCCATGCTTCAAGAAGATAATGCCTTAGGTTAAAGGGGCAAAAATACGCAGCCATCTCTCCAGAAATGACATAGAAGTAAAATGAAATGGACAGCAAATAGTCTGGACCTAAATTCCATTGAGAATATGTCATGTAAAAAAAAAGTCTAGGCCGTAAGTTCTCAAACTGTGGCTCCATGGAGCCCTGCCCATGGGCTCCACAGGAGCATTGAAAATGAAAAGACACTTTGAGAAAAAATAATCCACTTGTGCAGTGAAAAATAAATGGATAATCGTAACTTTTGAAAAATTATTTTTCATCACATTATGATTACTACATTAATATCATGCTGTAAACATATTAAAAAAAATCACTCAATGGCCAGGGAAGTAACAGTAAAAAAAGCATAACTGGGTGATGAATCAATTTGTCGTCACTTTGAAACCACACACTACTTCTCTGACTTTGCATTAGAGTGGGCTTTGAAAATTGCTTTCTACAGTAAGTCATGTTTTGAATTTTGTTTAAGTAACGAGTTCAAACCACTGGCCCATGAAGCAAAAGCATTTCTTCTCCCGTTTGCCACAACCTACTTATGTGAATGAAGATTTTCTATGTATGCAGCAACTAAAGCCAAATAAACAGAAGCTGCCTCAGTGTTGAACCTAACCTTTTTTTGCAACTATCCTCAATAAAACCAGGTATCGAAAAACCATGCAAAACTAATCCCATTTCTCTCATTAGCTACTACTTCATAATCAAAGTATTATATATAGGCCATACCTAAAGAACACATTGAAAGTGAAAAAGAGTGAGGTGCTCCACAGTTAGCCTTTTCTTAAAAAGGGCTCAGCGAGATAAAAAGTTTACGAACCATTGGTTTAGGTACAAATTCTATGCTGAACGGCTGAGTTGGCAAATGCTTGCTATTCGGTAATATTGGTACAAGCTTAATAGTAACAACAGTCTTTTATTAATGAAATCTGTGTCGTAAAGGATCCATGATGTCAATAAAAAGCTCACAGAGGATTCATAAATTATTAAGATGGCTGCACATTATATGCCAATATGGATGATTATATAATTTTTTCCTTCCAATATTGGTAAGTGTACAATTATATGCATGCTGTTACGCTACTTTGTGTATTTTATTCAGATACTGTACGTTCATTTAAATGGGTCATGCTATTTGCAGCCTAGAGATTTAACTTTCATTAAACAACGTTCTCGTTCCACCTGTTTTCTTGCTGTCGTTTCTACATACACTGTACTATCCTCCTCCACGTTTATGTGACAGTGACTCCATAATTTTTGCTGAAAGTTGTTTTAATAATGTAAATAATTATTTCAAACTTAAAATTTGCTATATTTTTAAAATGCTTAAAGGCACTCAACGATTACCAATTGGATGTCCATTGCCGGCATTTTTACCTATCAAGACAGCACAATAAATCAGCTAGGATGAGATCAATAGCCTGACATATTTGTCGTGTCCCATGACATGTTTTTACACACCCAGGTTAGATAGCAATCGAATCCAACCGAATAGTTGTAACATTGGTTTTACATTATATTACAATTGCTAAAGAGACATCACCTATGCGGTATTATATAAAGATAAATACTATAGAGTATCGTGGGAAACGGAGATCTTTGTTTGTAGAACAACATCCCATGTTCATAACACATAAAAATTTTCTGAATCCCTCTGTAGTTTATTAAGAACGGCTTGGCAGAATAAGTGTACTAGAAGACCTCTTCGGGGAGGTCTCTGGAAAGAAGAACAGCACATACTTTTAGATTTATACGTAAAAAACGTGTAAGCATTTTCACTGCAACAGGCCTTCTAGCATACTTATAACGTCGACTTCTTCGTACAAGTCTAATTTGCGCAGTGCTACATCAAATTTTCTTACATAACACATAAAATACTTTATTCTAATATTTGTAGTCCATACATAATGATAGATGTTGTTGATATCTTGGGTAATTAAATTCTGCCATTGGCTCTTCCAAATTTTGTACACAACGGAAGTCTGACCCCAACGGTATAGAAACGGGTAGGGCTTAAGACCCCCCCTCCTCACTGGATAATGAAGTATGTTGGTATTCTTAACTCGGAATCACTTGATTTTTTTGTTTTTTTAAAGCTGCTTGTCCCCTCCATAATTATTAAATTGCTAGGCCACTCTAAAACTACAATTTAATTGCAAGATAAGAAATGACTTGATAAGTATGGAGATGAAAAAGCAAGATAAGGATGAGGATAAAGGGGTGATGAAGATGGAGTTGGACAAAAGATAAGGAAGAGATGAAGAATAGGATGGAGATACAAAAAAAACAGAAAGATGGCTTCACCAGTAAAGTATTTTCTTTATCAATTTTCTATTCTAAAATGATCATTGAAAGTTTTGACATATACCAATTTCTTCTTCTTCCTCTGGCCAATCAGTCTTAATTTCTTTCTTCTGTTGAGGGAATTCCTTTCCAACATAATAGGATTTGTCCATTTCGTATGGGATGTAAACATTATGCATATTCTCCAATGGCGACGATTTATCCATGAGTATACTAAAGAGTGCTTCAATTTCTTCTTCATCAATGGGCTCACCTGTGGAGATGTAAGGTTAACGAAAGGCAGATATATCGTTGATAAATCTACACAGATACAAATTGGAACAATAGAAAGACGTTTTCTCACAACAGAAGCATTACTGTGGAAAGGCAGCTTTTCACGTGGTCAGAATAGATGCATGCATAATAAGGGGGAAAAGCAATCTAATTTAGTTCCTCAGTGTTAACAAATCGGTACCTGATTCCACTAACATCTTTACAAATTGGTCCCGAGGTATAAGTTGGTTTTCACTTTCGACGCCGAAAGCAGTTTGGCAGGCATGAATAATGTTATTTGGATCTACGGGATGCACAGGACGATGGTTCACATACACTAAAAAACCAAAAAATTTAAATCAGAAGTTGGGCGTCTGCCATGAACAATTAACTGATACGTTTGATACATAATAATTGCCTATACATATATATTGAAGTATTAACTCATACACACACATGATACATATTCAAGTATTAACTCATACACAACTTCCAGCAGTGCAAAAAGAACGCTTACTCAGAGATCTCATAAAAGATCGCACTGCTCACTGTAGTCCGGGGTTTGGTTCCCCAGGCCTTAAGAGGTTCGGATTCCTCGGAAAACTGTAGGTCCCGGCGCAGCATGACCACTGTAGTCTTTGAGCCGTAAAACCAAAAAACAAACATATAAACTCATACACAAATGACACATACATATGTATCATACACAAATGATACATATCGAAATATTAACACATCTTAAGCAGGAAACGACTAAACTCGTTTTGTGTATATTGTTAAAGAGCTGAAGATGACAAAACTCGTTTTCTACAAAAAGGTGCATTGTTAATTCATTCAACATAATTTGTATTGGCAAGTGAGCTAACAACTCCAAAGCCTTCAAACTGTTTGAACTTGTTAAGGTATTATTACCCTCCGCAGGGATAACACAATTGCCAAATATGGTCAACACAAGAAAGCCTCCGGGGCGATCCGGGGATCCTCATTCGTCTAGCGGTCCAAGACACTCCGGGCTAAACGGAGGGACCCTGGTTCGAATCCAGGATGGGGAAAGCGTCTCTTTTTCTCCAAAACAAATAAGCTCTAGTTTGAGCTAATAAAAAATTATTGTATAATGTTTGAACTTGTTTTACTTTTGGCATCTACGAATTATCGGTGGGTTTTTTGGTGATAAAGTGATTTTTTTTTTTACAGTAAATTCCTAAAAATGAACCTCGATAGAATAGAATGTGATGACGAAAAATTGTGTGCAGATAGTTTATCGAATTATTCCTGCGTGAACGAGCTTACTGATGATGATGATTCTAGTAACGACGAAATTATACTACGTTACGGGACTTTTTTCCAACCAAGAATTTCAAGCAGTTCTGATTCAAGCCCAGATTCGGATGATTCTGATTCTGAAGAAGAATGATCGTCAGTAGACAATCCACCAGTCTTGGAAGAATTTTTAGGCCGCTCAGGAATAAATATAGAAAACGTTACGATCTAAAAGGTATCACACTTCAAGATATTCTTAAATTTTTTTTTTAATTTTTGGGAAATTGTTTTTATTTCTTTAAAGTGAATTAAAAAATTAATTTTTAAAAAGAAACTGAAAGTTTTATTAAAAAATGACCCATAGTTCGGAAGTTATAGCTATCTTATGCAGAAGTAATTTTGAGCGCGAATTGTAAAAAAAACCCAAAAACGCCCACTATATGCACAAAACGAGTTCAGTCGTTTCCTGCTTAAGATGTGTTAACTTATACAAACATGATACATACAGAAATATTAACTCATATACATATGAGTGGAAATCCAAAAATAAGTTTCCCCAGGTGACTGTGAACAGAGATGTGTATGAAAGGCAAAAAATATAATGAAACAAGAAATATAAGAGTGATTTTATTTTTCTACATAAGAACCAAGTACATTAAGACATTTGTCATACCGCTTTTTAAGCTTCAAAAAGCCCTCTTGGAAAAAATTACTGTCCTGCATATGGAAGAAGTATTGGACGGCTTGTGTGACTTCGGCATTGCTTCCAAAGTGCTCTCTGCTGAGAGCCTTCTTCATAGCTGGAAACAGATGGAAATCACTGGGTGCAAGATCAGGAATGTATGGTGGATGGTCAAGACACTCCCAACCAAGGGTTGTAAGATGGTTTTGCCTTGCCCTCATGGAGTATGGTCTCGCATTGTTATCCAATAACATAACACAAGATGTGAGAAGGCCAGGTCATTTCGAATAGCCTTCATAAAATTTGACAGGGTCTGACAGCACTGTGCAGCATTGATAGTTCCACCCTCCAAGAAAGTCCGGCAACGAAACTCCTTGGGTATCTCAAAAACAATGAGAAGCATCTTACAGGCAAAGGGAGTTGTCTTGAGATTTTTTCAAACAGGGAATGACAGATGATTCTACTTTACAGATGCAGCCTTCGATTCGGGTATGAAATGGTGAACCCACGTTTCATCCTCAATTACAGTCCGAAAGAGAAATTGATTTCTATCCTGATAGTAACACATGAGATACTCCAGGCTAACTGCCATGTGTTACTCGGAGTGCTTTGGGGTCAGTTGTTAGTGCACCCATCATGCTGACACTTCACGATACTGAAGAATATCATGGATGATCTTGTGAACTCATACATGGCCGATTCCAAGTTCTTCAGCGACGTGTAGTGATAGGCGATTGCAAAATGTTTTTCAAATCAAAAGAATTGGAATCAAAACAAATTTACAATTGATATAACGATTTATCCATCCTTGAATTTAAAAATCGAGATGTTCAATTGCAACCGAGAGTCAGCAGACATGCCGTCTCTGTCTGCCTGTTGTCCCTGCGAGATATCTATTATTCCATTCTCGGACTCCGGAAATTGTTTCGCCAAACAAAACCTATCATTGTTTATATATACATAAGGCTTTCGCCAATTCCCTCAAAAAAAGAAAAAAAAAGATGAACTCTTCTTTCGAAACGGGAATCTAAAATTATCTTAAGAACCTACTTAAAACAAAAAAACCCAAGTCTCAGTTTTATATACTACATATGTACATAGGGTGGTGCATTGAAAATGAAACAGACGGGTTTTGGGGTAGTCAAAATGGATTTTGCAAAAAATGCTGGGACACAATTTTATTTTCGAGAGAAAGTTCAAAATTAACGTGGAATAATTCTTTTGCTCAATCCCTTACCCCCAGCCACCCTAATTTTAAAATTTCAAATAGCAGCCCCTACCCTGTGATATGTCATTTTAAAGGGTGAAAAAAGTTCTATTGTTGTATGGATAAAAAATCAATGTGCCAAAGCCACCCTGTATATATAAATATATAAAATATAACATTACCCAGGTAATTTTTTTAATATTTTATTTTTATTATAACTGTGTCTGTTTGAGTCATTTTAAAATTCAATTTTAAATTTATAATTCACTTTTTAATTCATATTTTTTTAATAAATACTACTATTATTTTTAATATTTTTTTTTTAATCACACATATATACATATGTATTTAAAATTCAGTGTACAGTGAAAATCGTTTATAACGACGCCGATTATAACGACCAACTGCATATAATGACAGAACTTTTACAAAAAGTTTGGTTTGCTATTTTACTATGGTAATTAACAATTATCTACTTGAGACTTAGGGAGAGTTCGAGTATTACGTAAGCAATATTTTGGCCATTTCACCCCCACCTCAGAAAGCAAAAATTAACATTGGCTAACATAGGAAAATAAGACCAACGGCAACCCCTCCCCACAAGGTTCTTACGTAATACTTGAATTCTCCCTTATGTGTCAGTTTTATATGAGAATCATAGAAAATGATGCAAATTATGTTATACAACATTGCATCTAGTGATTAAAAAATATACCCTTTTGCATTTTAAGTGGCATTTAGTTTTAAAGTTATTTATAAAAATATTTAAATTGTTTTTGTCGTTATAAGAAATGCACAATATACGCAATATAGTATTTAAATTCAAAAATATGGCTGATAAAGATGCAATTATAATTTTGTTTTATCATTCAAAACAAACACTGGTCAAAGATCGTATATAAGTAAATAGAAATGGTAGTATAAATTTTTAAATTTTTTTATCCATATATAATCTAAACATTTTGAATACACAGACTTACCATAACACCGATTAACTATTAATTTTATGAGGTAGTTGCATACTAGCAAAGCGAAATGTTTTTATGCTGAAGAAAATCGAGACATTGCTAATAAGTTAAATAATTGAATTGCACATCAGCTAGCTGTCCATCGCCTCCACTCATTAGAAAGAGCGGCACTTTCTCTTTAACTAGTTAGTCGGGATGAATGAGGGAATCAAAGCGAAGAGTAGATTTATACCTGCCGAAAGGAGAGACTACTGTCGCTTAGCCAGTGGCATCAGAATGGACGAGAGAATCGGAACTAAGCCAATCAGTCAGTGGCTGGCAGAAAAGGCGACGTCAAACGAACATGAATAAAAGCTGTAGTGATGGCGAATCCATTCAAATCTATGCATTTATGTTTGAGTAAGAAACAGTGTTTACAGAATTTGTTGATATCGTGTTTTCATTAAACGATTCACATTTTAAAAGTCTACAATTTGGGATTTTTTTTTTCTACTGAGCTTACAATAACAAACTAACAAATCGTGAAAATGGTTCCACCATACACGGTTACGAGATGTATGGAGTCAGGTTTAAAAACCATCGAGGGGTTTCGCGATTTCGAGACAATCGATTAAAACATCTCACAATCGCGCATCACTAGCGATGTCATCGATGGTGCTATGCCTGTTCACTTTAACCATGTCATCTACCATCCTGAAGTTTTCCTCAATAGTGGATGTATACGTCTGTCTACGTCTCAATGTGTTCAGTACTTGCTCACGCCCTTGATTGAATTGGAACCATCTCTGCACCATTAAGCATCTGTCCCATACACTTTAATGACACGGTTATGGATTTCTGCTCCCAATACTCCACATGCTCATTCATAGACCTTTTTTGACTACGAATTCCTGCTCAAAACAAACCCTTTCTCCATATCTGCCAAGCCAAGACTGAGAGGCTTATCCCCCCATTTTGCACAAGAACTGCGAGAGTGTCATCTGCTAGATCACGGTTATATGTCAACCATTGATATATGGATGTCTTTCGCGTTCAACCGCTGTCTGGTTTGCCTTATTGCTGTAAGATTTACCGGGAGAAACTAGAGGGGAATTTATTTTCGGATTCCCCCTCGTAATAACTCATGGAATTGAAATTTCTTGGCTAATCTTCTCTAAAAATAGTCAAAATTTCCAGGAATAATGAATTATATTAAAATTTTATGTTGTTTATCAAAATAGCCATATCTTTAAAAGAAAAATTTATAATTAGGGGCAATTTAATACTAATCGATAATTTGAAAATTATTAAATCGAAAGACAGAAAGAGATCGAAAGTTTTACAAATTATTCAAAATTAAAAGTTTTCTTCCGATCGCATATTATAGAATGTAACGTTATCTTTAAATTTTCGACGAACCGCTACATTTATTTTTATGATAAAATTATGTGCTCCTACCAATTAGCACCTCAGGTTTATGTTCTTCAGTCACAAATCAGTACTTACACATTACCAAGTCTTTAATTTCTATATAAGGACTGGTTTCATCATTGGAAAGCATAGTAGTAAAGTTAATATCGTCTTCCATTTCCTTTATCTGGGAGAAAAAAGTATAAAAATTAGAGAAACAGTAGTTCAGTCTAAAAATATCAAATATTTTTTTAAATAATTCAAATTAAGAAATAATAATATTTACTTCATATTTCGATGGGTAATAACCCAAAGCCGTAACTATGTGAACGAGATCGGAAACTAGAACCTTATTGGTTAAAGGAATCGAAGTGTGGAATTCTCCTTCTGTTCTAAAAAAAAAATCAGTTGTTTTAAAATATATTTAACGAAGAATCCTTTTCGCCATTATGGCACATACACTTTAAGGCAATATTCTTAAAACCGGAACACCTTGCAAACAATATACAATGAATTCAACCTGTCTACAGCGATGATCTAAGAACCGGAAAAAGAATTCCTCATAGCTAATTTACCGCTATAGACAAAGTGAAACCAAATTACAATGTAACCAACCACTTTATAATAGAAATTTAATTTGGATGCAACACTGCTTCTAATAATTTCATGATAAACAAATTATTAAACAATATTACAAATTAAAAATAGAGATAATCAACCCGAAACTAAAATCTACACGGTTATCCCTTCAGTTAAGGGATAAAAATACGAAAAAATTTTGTAAGTCATTTCTAGGAGACAAAAACTTATTCTATTCCTAAGCTCGAAAAACTATTCCGTATATTCTAGAAAAATTTGCAAGTGTGAATACACTATTTTTCAGAATTAATAGGTTTTCAAAGACGGTATTGCTTTAAAAAGCCCTGAACAAAACATATGGCCAAGTTTGAAAAGTACAAAATTATTGTTATACACAGAATCATTTAAAACAAATAATCACTACAGACAGGTTCGATAAACATCAGTACTATGCAAAATCTGTTGGGGCTTCGGTAAATATTGTAATAAGTAGCATTGCTACATATAGATTTCACTGTATTAGCAACCTATACTATATGACCTTACAAACAACAGCTAGCTATCATTACATTATTACTAAATTTATAGTTCCATTTTGCTTTATACTCACTTTAAGCTTTACTTAAAAGTTAGATACGCTTTACTTTACTTAAAATTTAGATTAGATTTTACTTTATATTTAAATATTAGATTAAGTTTTGCTTTATTTCACAGTTTAAATTTTACTTTACTTAATAGCTACAAAAAAGTTAAAGTTTTTTAGGATGAAGATCGCAAAGGTCAGTTAAAATAAATTTTCATAGTGCAAAGGCCATGCAGCATCATCATAATTTCAAAGAGGAGACTAAGTTTTATCCTTTTCCTCTTTTTATAATAATACTTTAAAAAAAATTTATTAAAAGTTTGTAGGAGTACATGATAAGTCTGTAATATTCCACCAAAATTTCACCTTTCTGATGTAAAGCACATCTTCTTGAAATGAAAAATTCTAATTTTTCTTAGATGAGGAGGGGGGAGTGTAAAATAAAATTATTAAATCGTTAAAATGGGATAGGTCCATAAACTGTTGCAAATTAAACAAGCTAATAAATTATCTAGAATCAAATAAATCAATAAAATACCCAGAATCACATAAGTTAATGAAATATTTATAACTGAATAAATCAGTATAAAATGATTACAATCCAACAAGTCAATAAATTGATTAAAATTTAATGAAGTCAATTGATTAGAAGTATAAAGTCAATAAATTGAGAAGAATTTAATAAAGTCAATAAATTGAGAAGAATTTAATAAAGTCAATAAATTAATTAGAATCTATAAAGTATTCAAATCTAAAAGTCAATAAATTAATTAGAACCTATAAATTATTAAAATCTAAAAGTCAATAAATTAGAATCTAATAAAACAATACATTGGAAGCTAATGAAGTCAGTTAATTAATTAGTATCTAATAAAGTCAATAAATTAATTTGAATTTTATAAAGTCAGTAAATTACATGGAAAACAAAAATTAGATAAACAATTTAAAATCAAATAAGTCAATAAATTTGTGCTGAACTCCACTACCCTTGCCACTGGATTAACATGACTATATAACTTTTGTTGTTGCATTTTTGATAATCAACAACAATACAACTTGACTATTTATTTATTCCTTTTATATTTTAACCTTTGGCAACAGCACTTTAGTATTCTGGATCCTTAAAAACAAATCAGTCTCTAGTTTTCCATTAACCATAACACACGTTCGACCAGAGGCTCCACCATAAAATGGCATATGTATATTGTATATCACTACGTACCTTTTCTCTTTCTAATAAACATGTGTGTTTTAAAATAGTCAAATACGTTGATTATTTCCACATTGCAATTTAAAATACGTGGGAGAGTAAAAACCGCAATAACATTCCCCACATAATTGGTGACCCGGACATATTCCTATTATTATTCAATATTTATGTTCATATATCTTATGTACAACAATCTATCGTTGAAAATGGCACTAGGGTGGCTTAATCGAATGACGAATTTAGCTTAATCTAATGCTAAAAATTCAGCCCAGTCTAATTGCAAATTTATGACCAATCGTACCTTACAATACAGTTCTGCCAAGCTTTTACTCGCCAAACAAATCTGACAATTTGGCGCATAATTTTTTCAGGCAATCGAATGCATACCTAATGCATAAGCAAACTCGTGTAACATGACCTCAAAATTTTGAATTGTACATGCTTCTAACGCGCATCTGTGCTACGTGCGCTTTTCGAACTATGATAAATGTATAGTAAATAATTAGTTTTATTTTTGGTCTAAATAACCAAAAGCTTATGTAGTTTATATAGCCAGACTAGCGAAACACGTTTTTTTTCATCGTGCAAGACCTTTGTGACCAGACGACTCTCACAATAACCGTACACAAAGCCGCACACCATGTGCGCATGCAAAATCATCACCGAGACACATTTTTTCTTTTGCGTTAATATGAGACACCATTTTGTGCGACACGCAAGCCCTTGACGTAATTCCGCAAAACACTCAAACTTTCGCTATAACCTGTCTGAAAGAACTTCACACAGCCAGTTGACATATAAAATAAAACAAACTACAAAAACAAATTCACTCTCAACGAAACGAAGCCTTGCCATTCTCTACGCCTTTATTGTAAATTATTTTTTTGTTGCAGTACTCATGTTCCTCAGTAATCCACGTTTTCCAGTGTCAAATCAATTTAAAATCGTCCTTTGGACTGGTGGGGGAGCTCTGTGGTGAACTCTACTTTACAGACTTCAATACCCTTGCCACTGGATTACCATGACTATAAAAATTTTGTTATTGCATTTTTGATAATCAACAACACAATTTGATTTTATATTTATTTTTTTTATGTTTTAATGTTTGGCAATAGCACTTTATAAATGTATTCTGGATTCTTAAAAAAAAGTCTAAAATCAGTCTTATGGTTTTCCATCAACGAGAATGCACATTCGATCAGATGCTCCGCCATAAAATGGCGTATGTAAATGTTGTATATCACTACATACCTTTCCTCTTTCTAATAAACGTGTGTGTGTGTTTTAAAATAGTCGAGTACGTTAATTATTTCCAAGCTGCAATTTAAAATATGTGGGAGAGTGAAAACCATAATCACGTTCCCCACAAATGTTTTAGACTTTACTAAGTCAAATAAATTGTTTAGAATGTAATAAGTCAAATAAATTATTTAAAATGTAGTAAGTCAATAAATTATTTAGAATGTAGTAAGTCAAGTATCTAGAATCTCATGTGAATAAAGTATCTAGAAACTAAAAATCATTAGAATCTGAAAAGTTAATAGAGTATCCAAAATAGAATGTGACAGACAATAAAGCATTTAATATCATTCGACGAACAAACCTATTTGATTCAAAGTTTTCTACTTAAATATAGTTTTTCCACAATTAGTTAAGACTGTCTAATGTTTTTAAAAAATTATTTCATCTCTTGTAATATTTCTAAAGTTTTTTGAAATGAATAAAATAATCAAATCGAATAATTAATTTACCGATGATATGCTAATGCCAAGGACAGGTCTCTGATTTCTCGTTCCAACCACTCTGAACTTCCCCGTGAAGCAAGAAGGAAAAATATTTCGTAATTATTGTAGGAGCTAAAAGGATTTTGCATGGCGCTATACATATATAAAAAAAGAACTCATATAGCGTTGTAAATAAAAAATCTACACACACAGAGTTCTGTACAAAAACAATAATCATACAGCTATGTAAATAAAATACAATTAAAATTTGCATACTGATGTAAATAAAAAGCAATTAAAATTTACATACTGCTGTAAATAAAAAGCAATTAAAATTCACACAGTGCTTCACATAAAAAGCAATTAAAATTCGCATATTGCCGTAAACGAAAATGGTTAGAAATCATACAGCTTTGCAAGTACATTACATTAAAATTCACACAGTGCTGTAAATAAAAAATAAATAAATTACACATAATGCTGTAAATAAAAGATAAAACCCACATAGCGCTGTAAACAAAAAGCAAATAGAATCATATAGGACTGTAAATAAAAAACGAAATCCACATAGAACTATAAACAACAGTTAAAATTAACAGTTGCTAATAAATAGTACTGTAAACAAAAACAAGTACAGTCTAACTTCAACTTAACGAAGGTTTTTATTGATTCGGACTGCATAATATTGTGTCTAGTGTTATATTTTCTTTTACGGTAACATTTCGTCATTAGCCTGTAGTGGAAAGTGGTCTTTCAGTTAGAAAAATCAATTGTCAAAAAATCAACTTCAATTGAGTGAATTTAATTGAAGAAACTGCTGGTTTACAGTGTGTAAAGAAGTATTTACTACATTTTGACATTCAACGATGACCTTTTCGATGCATTTGAAAAAATCGAAAAGGCAATGTTAAATGCCAACTATCAAAGAAAAAGTAGAACAAGTGTAAATCAATTATTCCGTTCCAAAGTATTAATTATATACCTACCTGTGCCTTATATTTATTAAAATTAGCACCTATTCTTCAGAATGTTGGTAAGCAGTTTTATGATTTTCCTTTTAGATAATTTTGTATTTTAGTTCTGATGAATAGCAAACCCAGGATTTCTGCTCGGGGAAGGGCCGAAAATGTAATTTTTTTTAATGTAATAGTTGCTGCTTTTAATGTATTTTACATGTAAATTATCAGCCCTAGGTAGGGGCCCAGAAGCTATTGCCCCTTCCTCATGGGCATGCATTTGTTTGGATAAATGTGTTCCCCAGATTTAACTAATTCCTTGATTTAATGATTATTTTAACTAGTCCCACAAAATTCATTAAATCGGGGTTAGACTGAATAAAATTGAGATGATGCTGTGAATGAAAAGCAATTGAAAATCACTGAGCGTCGTAAATGAAGAGCAATTAAAAATCACATAGCGATGCAAATAAAAAACAATTAAAATGCTGTTTGTTCTACAATGTGTGTCGCACTAGTACACGTTTGATACACATCTGTTACTTTTATATACAAATGTGCATATACACATAGTGCTTAACATACAACATTTTTAAGTTTTTAACAATTGAGCAGAAATATTGTAACAAAAACTAACAACTTACCCATAATTGATCTTCCACACATATACCCACTTGTCGGCACTCCCAGATGACAAAAGGTATTCGTCGTGATAATCCTTCACGATATTGTAAATCTAAGAAAGGAGGAGAGTTTCCTAAATTTAATCTTTTTACTTATTTTATTAAGTTAGTAATCAGGGAATCATTCATACATCGCAAATATACAGAAAAATAATAGTATAAGAATGCACATGCGATAAGTAAATGTAAGGGGAATACACAGGGTTCCCAGGAAAATCCAAATGCAGCCAATAACTTTTGAACCAAGACAGATATTGCAAAGAAAGTTAGGTATTGGTATAGTAAAATGACTATGCACTATCAGATGAGATGAACAGCAGCGCTCCTGGTGGCGAATTGAGAAGGTTAAAAATTTTATTTCGAAAAATAATAAAGATAGAGAAATATTTTCAATTAGGAAGTTGTAGAGCATCCTTCAGTTAGTAAGAAAAGACATATCGCTCACATGCCTTATGTCTTACACACTACCACAAAGCGAAGTGTTCCGGATGTTTTAATGCATAGTGGTTCTCAACTGGTATTTCATGAAGGAGTCCAAGTGGTCCGTGAGATGGGTTACTTAAAATAAAAATTGTTATTATTAAATATTAAAATTATATTGTTTGAGAGAACAATTTATGTATAGATCTTCACTAACAGTATATTTAAACAAGGTTATATGTTCGAGGGAAGAAGTACAGAAAAGCATTTGAGAAGAAAGGCAAAATATAGGGAAAATAGATTTAAGAGGGAGATTTCACATGAACATTTCGAATAGCTTGCGAAAAGGGTGGTTAACAAGATACCCACGGAAATCTGTGAAGCAGAGAGAGTAGGCGGATTTAAAATCAAGGAATTCCAATCAAAAAATGGATATCTAAAACTGATTTACTTCAAAAAAAAAGTTTTCAAGATTTAAAAGTAACGAGAGGGAGAAAAAAAACCAACCTGCCCTTAAAACTCTTATTATTCACATGGAAGGTTACGAAGAATACCCTAAGGAGCTCCAAGACGAATTTCTATCTCACTTACAGAAGCTAAAAAAATTCACTCGATATTTTCGTGGGTATGCGACAGTTGACTCCGATGATATTAAGAGATTAATACGCAATCCATTTACTATCGATGTCAAAGACGTTCCTGGTGGAAAACAAGGAGGACTTATTGAATTTCAGAATGATAGTAATTTAAGAGATTCATTTGGATCTGGTATAACTATTGAAGAGTTACCCAAACATCTGGCGAACCGCCTTACGCTTCCTTATGGTTTTCTCAACCATGCATTTATATGAGCAAGGTTTCTCTGCATTGCTAACCATGAAAAAGAAACAAAGAAATCGACTGAACCTATGTGATAATATGCGGGTTGTTTTGACCAAAAGTATTTGCCCAAGAATCCCGCAGCTGGTCAATGAAACATGCGCCAATAGATCATATTAATGGATATATATATATTGATTGGAACGGAATTTTTTTTTTTCAAAAATACTTTTTGAATGATTAATATTATCATCAGATTTTTTTCTGTTTTTTCCAAAGAACAATTTTACGAACACCTTTCCCCCAAAAAAAGACTTGGCTCCCTTTTTCATTAAAGTCTTGCAGTCAACTCATGAGAATTTTTTGAAGTGGTCTGAGGCTTAAATTGAGTTGGCAGCCACTGGTCTATAAGAAGAGCTATCATTAGCAGGGTTACCAACCTTATCTGAGCAGCTTCAGGAGAATTCTAATAAAATTTCAGGAGTTTTGAGGTTGCTTTAGGAGCAATGCGAGAATAAGGGTAAAAATGAAAGACCGGCGTGTTTTTCTTTAAGAACAGCTATACAAAACCCCCTATTATAAAAAAATATTCTAGTATATATATATAAATAAAGGATTTAATAATTGCATGTATAAATGAATTTTATTTTTTTCTAATATTATAGAAACAAAAATCTAATACACATTTAACTCCCCACCCCCCAAATATAAAATGAATCAGAAATTTTAGGAAAATACAAGGTACATTGCTTTGAATACACACAAATGAAAACCTACATGTCCAGATGTTCAATTAACAATAGGATAGAGAAAAGACCAAGATAAGCACTCACCCCTAAAAATGTAGCACCTATTATATTATTAATTTCTTAATGAATTTTAATAGCAGTTCAGAACAATAAAAATAAAATATATGATTTCTTTTTACATTATTACTTATGGCAAAAAATAATTTTAAGAAAACCTTTTGAGCAGATTCCCTTTTCATCAAGAGATGAATAAGTTGCCTGTTTGCTTTTTGCAACTCATCTGCTGAAAAAAGTGTCATAACACACATTTCCACCTGCTTTACATTTCTCTATAATTAAAGCCTCCAACGTTTGATGTCCTAAGTTGCATCTGTTATCAGATTTTTTGACACAACACGAAACACTCTTTCACATGAAACATTACTGTGTGGAATTAAAAGAATATTAAGCACAAGATCAGGTAATGACTTATACTTTATAAACCCATTATGATCTTTACTGTCCTGTATCTTGAACCATGCAATATCTGGTCTATCACAGCTGATTATCTCTTCTGTTAAAGAGTCCACTTGAAATCTGGCAAACTCAGCTTCAATTATATCACTTGTTTTGGAGTCATAGTCAAACAACTGCAGAGAAGAGAGCTTTCCAAATTCTCTTAACTTGACATCAGCTATTTCAGCATGTTTAAATAGATTCTCATGGAATGGAATTTTTTTTATCATATATGTACAAACCCTCTTAAAATAGTTTCGTATATTACTATAAAACTCATTTTTGACATTCTTTTTTACTTCTTCACTATTTAACAACTGTCGAGTTCTACAGCCGATGATTAAATCTTCATCTGACTTCTGAAGTTGCTTATTCGAAAAATCAATGTCATAAATGTTTTCAACAGATGTAAAAAGCTGTAGGCTTAATAAACCTAGATAATATTTCTTTATATAAGTTAACGATTTTGCGCAAAAAGATGTATACCATCAGAGCATAAATAAATTAACTTCATTAAAAATAGGCGTTGTGGACTGTAGAAACAAAAGACAACTTTATTATCGGGGATTCAAACCGTTCTTTTATTTGTAAAAAAAATAGAAGAACTTTCTTTTCCTCCTTCATAGAAGAACTTCCTTTTCCTCCTTCATAGAAGAACCTTTTTAAGGGCATCCTACTGCTCTAAGAAACGGATGATGACACTTCCTATCGACAGCCAACGTGTTGATCCATATTTTGTTATTTTATGTTCCTCCAACTTCACACATTTGTTGACAAATTTTTAAAAGCTAAAGCTATTTGCAGCTTTTTTTTTTGAGATAGTAATATTCATTTACTAAAAAAGCTTCAACATCACAGTTCTTTAATTCATGTGCAGCATGTTGTGCAGCTAAGGGTAGAAGATGGCAAGCATAACCATGTACAAATACATTACTATTTATACGTTTAATAAAAGAACTAACTCCTTTATGTTGTCCAAGCATAACTGATGCATTATCTGCACAAAATGCTACACAATTTTGCCATGATAATTCATGCTTTGATAACTCACTGTCTAAATGTTTAAAAACATTCTCACCAATTGAGTCACTTTCCAAATGTGGCAATGATAAAACACATGTTACGATTTTATTCATCTTGCGATCGCATTATGTGACGACCACTATATATATATTTTATTCGAAGAAATCATGTTACTACCGTCGGTAGCCAATGTAAACTTACTTTCTTTTAAAATTGTTACTAATTCCTCTTGCGTTGTTCGCGCAAAACTTTTCATAACTGCGGTAGTCTTTGTGCGCGTACAAGCATATTTCTTCGCAATCTCGGAAAAAAGACCTTGAAAAGACGACTAGCATGATCCAATATCAATAGCACACTTATGCTTAATCAAAAACTTTGTAAACAATGCTTCCGCTTTAACAACATCCATGGCTAAAGTCGATTTTGAAAGCATTTCCGTCAATTGACGGTTCAAAATTTTCAGTTTCAAATTAGCCATGTAGCGTGAGCCTTCCACGTGATGATGACAATCATTTTTCCACATATGGAAAAACCAAAATTGCACGCTGAGCAAAAAGCATGATTTTCCAACTTTTTTGAACGTTTTAAGATGGGCCACATCCTTTCATATTCTGTTTTAAAACATTGCGAATGAGTTCTTTTACGTTCCATTGTTAGTTTCATAGCACGACAGAAGGCAAAAAAGCCGATAGCACTGGTCGCTTGACTTCCCAGTTGTCGTTAATTTCTGGAAATTGTGTCGCCCCACTAGTGCTGCAGTCTCATTTAATGAAATGCATTGCATGTCACAGCACAGTTACTTGGTGTCGAAAGCAGGTGGGAAAAGAGGACACCTTCAAAAGAGGAGGAAAATACCACAATCCTGATAGAAGAAATTCAAGGAAAATTTATACGTGAAGTGGAAATTTTTTCTCTTTCTATAGGGGAAAAAATTCCCTTTCCCTGCATAGACACGATTTCCGGAGTGAAAGATGCATAACGCGGAGTTGGGGATTTTCGAGGCTTTGCGGAGAAACTCCGGAAGTTCTGGAGCAGTTGGCAACTAACTCTGCATCAGTTCCCATAGTATACAGACATTGATCTAATTATCATGATAGTGTAGACATGGTCTGCACTTTCATCACCATAAACTGTCTATCTGCATAAATCTGTCTACCATGAACAGATGGTAGATTTCATAATAGATAGTTGATATTTACCAATCAATTCAATTACCCGATGCTAAGCAGGAACAGGGGAGGGGAAAGTGCTCAGGGACCCAGTGCAAAATTTAAATAATACAACAAACACAATTTATCATTCAGCATAATTGGTGGTGGTGGGAGGATCAGTCCTCTAAACTTTGTAGGGACCCATAAATCCTATCCTCCCCCGTCCTGGTGGTAAGCTTGTGAAAAAGCTTTGAGTGAGTAAGTCTTTAATTAAGCATAATCAGTGGAGTACGAACAGTGTCGGTGGATTGCAGACGGATTGAATTGGCTCTATTGGGATTGCCATCAATAGGCAACTGCAGAAGTCCAAAGTCATAACCACTCTGAAAAACAATATATTTCAATCTCTCCGTTCCTTCAGTTTCGACGGGTCCTTCCACTACAAGCAACCTACAGGAAACACATAAAAAATGGTTAAATTTAAGCATCGATACACATTACATCAGTAACAATGATGTCATATACCATATGTATATGATTAGTATTTGCTACATAATACAAAAAATGTGTTGAAAATAAATTATGTATATTTTTCAAATCAAAACTTTAAATTAGTCAATTTACAATAAAACTGTGACAAGCGAAAACTAGATTTAAATAATCAAAACTAGAATCGACTAGTCAGAATTTGAAATAGCAAACACAGACAGTTAAAACTGGTATTAACCAACACCAATAGTTAAAACTAGTTCCAACTAGCCAAAGCGCAGAAATGAAAAGATAACAAACTGCTCGAAAAGAAAAGAATGATTTCATGGCATCTGGTGTGAACCAAACCCACAACTGCTTGGTATTTGGCAAAGGGCTCATCCAACTCAGCTACAGGCGACCTATAATCCTGTTTGCTTCTTTGACGTTGATTTGATTTAAAAAGTAGTCCAGGTACTGCCTCATTTAAAAACTTGTTTATAGCGAGGCTTCATATGCACTAGCAGAGGGGAGGATGATCTCAGGAGCCTGTAACTCAATTGGTGAGCCCTTGGCCGGATATCAAGAAGTCGTGGGTTCAGTTCCCACCACACATCGTGAAATCATGTTTTTTTTGTTTTGTTTTTTTGTGAGCAATTTTCCATCTAATATTACCACATAATCAGCTATGATGTGAAAAATTTCCCATACTTAAATATAATCTTAATACATGTTTCGATAGCATTTTTATAATAGACAAAAAGTTTTTTACAATATGTTTAATCACCTTGATATATGAGTTGCTATTAGTTCTTTCAGTCAAAACTAGTTTTAACCACAATATTTTCAGTCAAAACTAGTTTTAACCACAATATTTTCAGTTAAAACTAATCTCACCCTATTTTATTCACTGCCAGTACTAGTATGTCCAATTAAGTAGCCAGCGGAAACTAGTTTTGAATAATATAAAAGTGGATAATATCAGTTTTGACTAATTTTGGATTTTTATAGCAATATTCACGGAAAATATGAAATGCACCAGAACATTCCATATTTAATACTGACTAATGGGAAATATTTTCTCTTAAAAAAAGTGTAAAAAAAAACAAAAAACCACTTAGGACAAAATAAAAGATACCTCTTCTAAAGAAAAGTATAAGCGAGACTTAATTACTGAAAAACATTAAGAATTCGATGCAGTAGAACAGTGTTGACCAAATAGCAGCCCTTAGGCCACATCTAGCCAACAACTCCCTTTGATAGCACCCGCATATCACTTTTATTTTATTCTATCAAATTCATTAAATGACATCAAATAAGTTTTAAAAAATAAATTGTGTTATCGATTATAAATGAAGATAGAAACATTGGCATCTGAACAAGTTTAGAATCAATTGATGATATCTATACTTTCAATACTAAATTCCGAAAATCATTCTAAACAAATTATAAATATGGTTCTCGGAAGGAAAACTTTACAATGTGGCAGTCCTTGATCAATATTTATGAATAATTAAATAAATAATATTAATAAGTTAGTTAGCTATCACTGCAGCAGAAAAAAATACATTGAGAGACCTAAATTCTACGATTCAAACAAAACGTGTCTTACTTTGAAATAGCATAATTGAATATAGGGAGTAGGTTCACTTTTATGCACTTTTGGTTTTCTACATTGAAAATTTTTACTTTGTGCTGTAATTAAAGAAGAAATGACCACATATTCAGATAAATTCTGATTATGATATAAAATAACATAGAAGGATAATTATAAATCTCTAGGAGGAATCACATAGTTGGATGTAAATTGGCTCCGTCCCCAGGGTTGAATAACATCCTTTTTTTTTTCTTTTAAACCTAACCCGGGCAGCTGCTTTTTGGGTTTAAATGGGTTTTTTAGGGCAAAATCATTCACCAGGGAAATGAAAACCAAAAATAATAACGTGGCTTAGTAACATAAATTTCCCTCTTTCCGGCATGTACCAATTTCTCCCTTCAAAAAGTGGTTAAGTCAGTTATTTTGGGTTTTCATATCTCTGTTTTTTTTTCCCCACTAGAATGCTTAAATTTTGTATATTGATTATGGATTATGGGGCACATTTGACTCATTGGAAATTTTTGTGTAGAGGGACCGTATAAATTTTTAAATTTTGTGTTTCTTCAAAAAATAGTCCTCTGCAATTTAAATCTATTTCATACAATTTTGCACCTTTTTTTTCTTTATACACCACTTTGCAATTTAATAAATATGTCTAGGATCAATATTTAAGGAATTAGAGCTGAAGTTAGTGTTTTTGGGACACCCTGTATATATCAGACACTGGCACAGGAGGAGGGGCTTGGGGGGGGGATCAAATCCCATGCCATTGATTTACAAAATATATTATTCTTAACGCCAAATCACTTCATCTTCTTTAGTTACTTGAGCACATCCATAATTTTTGGCTTGCTGTGCTTTTGATACAGGGCAACCCAAATTAAAGTATATGTTATTTACTGAATATATTTAGACCATATTTAGACATTAATTTAGAACATATTTAGACCTTAATGGATGAACTAGCATGCAAAATGTCGTCAAGATTGATGGGCATACATTTCAAATTATGGGGGGGGGAGATTTCAGTAATATAAAAAACTTAGTTAAAAAATTTGCTGACAGGGGAAAAGTGGAGCTGTCAGCGGGTAGTGGTGGTCAAAGTTGAGTATTGAGTAAGTTCTGGAACATATAAACCAGGATTGGCAAGGTTTTGGACACTACAGTAAAATCCATGGTATTTACCGTCCTGTCCAAAACCTCCTTATGCTAAATTATGTAAAAATAAACACTAATATAAATAACCATATGTAAAAACATTAAAATTGAAAAGTGAATTATGTGCACACAGTTATATTAATTGATTTTATATTACCAGGTCCAACATATGGATGAAGAATGTATCGTGTTATTGTTAGATTTTTCATATATACAGTCATATGATATATATATATATATATATATGCTGATGACAGCCACTCTGTTACATTTTGAGAAACAGAATTTGCATTAAATTGAATATTGGGTTTATTTTAAAAAATTTACATTTGGACTATAAAAAGTAATATGAAAATGAAACAAAAAACAAAAAAAAACTGCAAACACTACAGAAATAAGTATGTAGTATAAGAGAAATATTAATAATCAACTACAATCGGCCCTCTTAACATCCGATAACACATAACCAGTTTAGCTGCTGTGTTTGTGCCTAGACGATTTCTGAGTTGGAAAATATTCTTTTAATCAATGCAGAACTTGCAGGCCATGAAAGTAAGAAAACAATGTTTTGTACAGTCTTCCGAAAACCCTTCTATTTCTAGAATTTTTCCTGCTGCTGTCCACAATGTGACTGGACAGATACTTCTTCCAGATGCAGTGAAGTAGGAGGAAAAGGCACAACTTCAGCTTCATATGCAATCAAAAGGTGAATGCTGTTGGGATATTTGTTTACTAACCATGAACGTGCAACTTCTTTTTGATTGGTAGACAGCTCCTTCTCCCTTATATTTCGGATTTAGCAAATAAGCCAGGAAATGAAAAGGTTTCATGGCAGGATCCATTCTTTTTATAACGTTTTGAATGTGGGGCTATAAAGACTCTTCTTTCAACAACATGAGCCATGTATGACAGGCTTCACGAATGGTAGTGTTGTCTTTTTGCAAATAGTCCAGTGAAACAGCAACTAGTTTCGGTGGTTGCAATGCATTTTTAGCCTGTTTATATAAGTTAAACTCATTTATAAGAGTGGTTATGTCTTTGTCATTTTCATGTTCCTCAACTATTTTTTGATATGCTTCTCTATTGTGCAGACAAGTTTCAATACAAGTCAGTTGTCTCTTCCGTCTTATATCATTTGGCAACTGGGGCTTCAGTGAATTATTAATTGCATTAAGTAATGTACTAAGTATATGGTGGTTGCGGAAAATCTTTTGAACCTTCACAATGTTCTTTATCACTGAAACTGGTGCTATATCCTGTCCCAATAGGTGTAAATAATGAACACTGCATCCATACATCACTAAGCTATGGTCTTCTTCACACGGAAGTTCCTTTGCTCTCTCCATAATTCTAGCATTATCAGCTAGAGACTTTACATAGCAATTATATTCATTCTCTGCCTTTGCAATAGCTGATTGTAGAACATCTCTATGATATTGTGCATTTTTTTGTATGTGCACCTGGTTCCACTGCATCTGAAAAATAAGACTTCCCCTCAATATGAATACAAGTTGCAATAATAGAATCGTTGTGTATGTTACTCCACCCATCTTCAACCATGATGACTTGATTGCCTTTGATAAGTGTCTTGGTTCCATTTGTAATTTCTGCAGACAATATGATCAAAAGTTCTCCTCCTAAAGCTTGACGACTTGGTGGACTATATTCTGGGCGCAGAGCTGAAACCAATTCTTTGAAATTATGATGTTTTACTGCAGTAAAGGCAATATTATTTGAACAAAAAAATTGGCAATGAGTAAATTCGAATTTTCTGCAGTTCTGTGACGTTTTTAAAATATGTGAATCTAAACACTGTTTAGTTTTTATCTTTTTTTGGTGATACCATAAATACACTTTCTTTCTGTTCTTGCAGTTCTAGGTTTGATGAAGGATGATCTACAGTTTCTTGAGAATCTGTATTACTTACAGTTTCATCTTTATATGTCTTTTTGGCTTTGTAAGATAAAACATGTTTTTTCAATCTGTCTACTTTTCCAAGTTGAACATTTCCACGATATTTGCATTTAGCGTACTAACTATTACTTCCTAAGTTTCCCACTTTTTGTACTTGGAGAAAATGCTGCCATGCGCTATCTGATGGTCTACCTCCCTTGTTCATTTTCAGTTCAAACTTTAATTCAGTTTTCGCACTAAAATAATATTTTCTTCTTGAGTTTCAGGCACCATAAATATCAAATGACTGCAACAGAACAAGATACAATATGAGCTGGTAAGAGTAAGAAAACAACTGATAAGCATGTAAACCAGTTCCCCCTTAAAGCTACACCCGTAGCTTTTGCCTAAACAGCAGGTGCAAGACCCTGCCTGTTTCCAGCTACCTACTGTTACATACAATTTTTTTAATTAAAGAAGAATTTTCAGATTATTTTCTATAATTTTTAAGAGCAGTTGTATTTTTGTTTGTCTACTTATTTTATTTGTTAACCTGTAAGCTATGTTAGATAATCTTTAATGAATGAAATATCATTTGAATAGAAATGGTTATATAAACAACAATTAAAGACATAGAAATGATTATATAAACAATAATTAAAGACATAGAAATGATTATATAAACAACAATTAAAGACATAGAAATGATTCTTGAGTTGTTGTGACACATTGCATAAAGTTATGAAAGAGCGAGTAAACAACAACAAATAATCGCAGTTAAAAATGGTTAGTTACACTGTTCATAGCTATTCCGCCACCATGATCAGAACAGTCATGACTCCGTTTACATACATGGGGATGAGGCGTTGCCAATGCCATGATCACAAAAGTAGCAAATTATACAGAAAACCATTCGCTGTGACTCTCCCACCGCACTCACTATCTGCGCATCCACAATGACAAAAAATGAGTTCATTTTATTGGCTTATCTCCCGTGAGACAAAATTTAATTCTACTAGGCAAGCCTTGGATATTGAACTCAATATCATACGGAACATTGCGTCGGATCCTGGTTACGATCCGTCCATTGTCAACGAGATCTTTTCTAAACTCAATAGACCAAAACTGGCCATCACTCTCTCCAATAGCTCTTCTCCTACGATCAATACTGTGTGCATCCCCTTCGTTCCGAAAGTCTCATCCAAAATCTCCGCTATCCTACATAAATTCAATTTCCGTGTGGTTTTCACCCCAGTCAATAAGTTGGGTTTTTCAAAATTGAAAGATAGCATTCCGGACAATGATAATTGGTAAATTTACTCTGTCCCGCGTCAGTGTGACATGATATACATCGGCCAAACATGTCGGGTCTTACGTTTTCGATTAAAAGAGCACAAGGCGTACATTCAAAAACAAGAATTCCATAAATCCGCACTGGTAAAACATTCTTAGGAAGCTGGCCATAAATTCCTTTTTTTCTAAAGCACAGTTAATTGTAAAAATCTCTTCAAATTTTGACCTCAACTTCTTCGAAGCTTATCACATCCTTACAAATACAGCTAATTCCGTGAATGATCAGCTCCCTTCAACAAGCTTTCACCCATTTGGAAATTTTTTTTCAGTTCTACAGCAAGAGATGCCACCCCTAACACACAACCTGTAACTCTCTCTTAATTCTCTGTTTTTGTGATCACAGCGTTGGCAATGCCTCACACCCACATATGTATACACAGTCATAACTGTTCTGAGGATGGTGGCAGATTAGCCACCGAAATAGCTATCAACAATGTAATTAAACATTTTTAACTGTGTTAATTTGTTATTTTTCACTCGCTCTTTCATAGAAATGATTGTATAAATGACAATTAAAGACATAAAAATCATTATATAAACAACAATAAAGACGAATTTCTGTTTAAAACAAACTAGCAATGTTATATTCTTTTAAATGTTATTCATTAGTAACAGTATCGTTCTTGTATCATCTATAAATGAAACTTTATTTTCTAAATTGAATATTTTTTCCATTATAGTTTTAAATTACCTTTTTTTTCTTATTGAAAACACAACTTTCTAATTTGATTTTGAAATTTTTATGGTGTATATTTATTGATCTCAAACATACGACAGCCACCTAATGGCAATGTATAAAATTGAAAATAAACTAACATATTTTCTATTTCTACAATATATATGTAAAACAGAAGTTTTTGTATTAGTCTATTATTTTTTTTATTTTAGTCTATATAATTTTAGGAAAATCTACTGGTTTTCATATTTTCACAGTTTTAGGTTTTAAACAATTTAGCACACTTTTGACAGTTTTAGATGGTAAAAAAACAGTTTTGCAGACGCCCTGTCCTAAACCAGTTTCGGACGTCCAAAACCTCAACCCTGATATAAACTTTATAAAAGAAAGGTCTAGACTGTTCAATTAAAATACTGAATGAATGCGGTGCTCACTTTGCTTGAACGCACCTAGTTTGTGGAGCTCTTTTACCAAAATTCTGAAAATGTAGTGGCAGCACTTCGTGAATACAGACACCGACAAGGAAAAGTCCGTTCGTTGAATGCCCATTATGAAGGATAATCCATAAGTTTGTAGAGATTGGTAGCCTTATAAGTTGAGAATGGAAGAAGGTAAGATATTAAAAGTGTGAAAAAGGTGCAACAGCTCTCATTGATGGATCCAGTGACAGTGCTATAGGTTCATGCATTGAACAAGCAGTTGACAGAGGGTGAAATTTGCCATACATCACAGCGTGCAGAATTTTGACAGAAGTGTTGAACTGTTTGTTATCCATGTGAACTGAACACAGACTTGTATGTTACATGTAGGTAGCACTGAAGTCGAACATGGTTTCACAATGACAATTCTGGAATGTCTGGAAGTTGACGAAGGTTGGCCTTGGACCATTTTCACGAGTAATAAGACACATTTCCTATTTGCAAAACAATAAACACTAAAAACTGCCACATCTAAACTACATTGAATAAATATTATCTATTAATAGCGTCACTTTTTTTTATTATCATTGCTGAAATCTCTCCTCCCATTATTTGATATGTATGCACACCACATTTGGTAACATCTTGCCTACTATTTGGGTTAACCTTTACATAAATACTTGAATGATAACACATTTTACAAACCTCACTGTTCGAAATGGCAAGCAAATAAGGCATATCGAAACAAGGATACCAACACATCGAAGTTGGGAAGGCTGTTTGCTCAACCTTTACAATAAAAGTCATGGACAATTTCTTCTCAGTGGAGGCATCTAAGTCATATGCAGCCTATATTAGAAAAATAAATTTAAGCATGCCATGTTTTCAGGAAGACATATTTATTCTATTAATTATTTGAAGTATTGTTCTCTCCCTTTAAATATCTTTTCAGTATGTTAAATCATGTATACTGATTCATTGTACAGTTAATAAATTCTAAGTGCTGCCATTCCAATAACAGCCTACCATCCCTCACATAATGTAACTTTCCCACAGCCATGCTTTAATATGGGACTTATGATTTAGAGTCCAGCTCTGCATTAGATTTTCACCATAAAGGTACTAATATACAGGTAAAATAATTTACCATCTGAACAAAATAAGTTTAATTTGCTTTCATCAGTAAATATAACACTTTTCCAAAATATCTTCCTGAAATTCATTTCTTAGCGAAGTTCAATCGTTTTTGCCCGTTGATTTTGCTGATGAATGGCTTATTTCTAGTTACTCTACCATGATATCCATATTTAATAAGAGCATTTATAACTGTTTGAGGATGAGCACTTATATTTAATAATAATAATAACCATTTTTCAGCTTCTAATTCAAGCCATGAGTTGCTCATTAGGAGATATTTTCTTATTTTTCCTAATAAGCTGTCTTTTATCATAAATTTATTTCTGTTCACATTCACCATATTTAAGAGTATCCATTTTCACATTGGTTTGTTACACCATGTACTATAGTGAATGGTTTGTTATCGATTTTAACAATTTCATTAAGGGATATTCCATCTTAATGATGGAAAATAATTGGCTTTCTCTCGGCAGATAAGAGAAAGCTAATCATTTTGCATCATGAGGCACTCTTTGATGACTCATTTAAAAATTTAAATGCAATTTATTTCCAAAAATCACAAATCAAACTAAAAAGGGAGAAACGGTGAACTATTTCACACAACTTTTAAGGAAATGTGTTTGTTTGGTGGGCTGCAAAGGAATTTAAAGAGAAATGTACAAGTTTCATTCATTCGGGCACTTTTGTTCTCATTTCTGTTAGGTTTGGTTCAAAATTTCTGATTTTTTTTTATGTGTCAGATTTACAAAGTCTTCAGTAATCAATCTGTTCAATAAGATTAATTTTTGTCACATATTTTTTTAGACACATCTTGGTATATGTGTAACTCCACAAGTGTAGGAGTTTCACTTTTAAAGTTTACTGTATGTTAAAAGGTCACAAGCTATAAGCCCTAGCAGAAAAGTTCTTATAAGTTTGGCCGGACTATGCAAATAAACACAGATGCAATGGGTAATTCCATTGTGACCAACATAACATTTACACTTGTTGAAGGTTATAATTTTACTTATTATTGCTATAAAAGCTGCAAAAGCAAAAGTTCTTTTCACTTTTATAATAATTTATTATGTTAAGTAATTATAACACATATGTTTAATGTTGAATTTTTAATTAAATACTAATTAATTTTTCCAAAATTAAGAGATGTGACCAACGTAACATTTTTTCAACCTCATAAAATGCTACCTTAATTATTAAAGCTATTTCTCTGAATCTTACGGTTCTCGAATCCTATATTTATGTATTTTTAAACCTTAAAATGTCAGGTTTGATATAGTATATGTAATAGGAATTTATATCCTCCCAAATAATCAGTTAAAAACAGTTTTAAATTGAAACTGATGTGACCAACGTAATATGCAACACAAATAAAAGATGTCCATAATATTGAATACTTTATTAATGTATTTATTTTATATAAATCGAACACTACGCAGATTAAATCAAACAACAATGTCAATCAATCAACGTTTATTGGCGTAGTGATACCAACGCCGATGGTATGGCGTGATTAGATGATGAATAAATAAACATTGGCGTTGGTATCACTACGCCAATAAACGTTTTACTTTTTTTATATTTTTTGTACAATGTAGTTGTTTTACCTCTTTCACTCTTGCTTGTATTAAATGGTAGATTTCCACTTAAAATGAACTTAACTTCAACCATCTGGGCATCATCATGATTTGGCCACTTAAACCCTTCAGAGGTCGTTTGCAAAAATTTCATTTTACAAACGTTTAATGTTACATCATGTAAGACAATACAGCCTAAATACCACTTGTCATCCCAGTATATACTATAATATTTTTCTATTTCAATTGATAAATCATTTGTTATGTTTTCTGGTGATTCAACATCTACTTCATATACCTCATTTGTTTCATTATAAAATAAATTTAGGTTTTGAGCAAAAGGAATTGTATTTTCGGTGTTGGTAAACATATTTATACACATAAAGCTCACTCTATGAATGCAGTGAGCTGATTGAATTCCAGTCAATGGTTTCACATTATCAAATATTTTTTTAATTTCAGGAATCTGAATTTCGATCACTTTTTGAGAAATCTAAAGGTACTTAATTTTTAATTCAGCAGAATTCACTTCAGCAAAGAAATCATATACATTCTTAGCTATGATCTGTCCTTGTAGCACTTTTTTTCCATGCAAGGCGGGGTTTGAGTACTGCCCCAACTCCATCATTGGGTCCTTTTCCATAGCAGGATTCACAAAAATTCCCTTCACAGAAGGTATTCAAAGAGGACATGGAAGCTATTGGAGTAATGATTTTTAAAATGCACTGCAGCTCCATCACTCCAAATAATTATCTTTTCAACTGAAATGGTGAATGTTTCTGAAAATTAGCGATTAAGTTAAGAAAACCTTCAATTCAAAGAGGTACATGCTTTTTTGTATCTGAAATTATTTCATGATGTATTTGCTTTAATAAATCATCGTTTGGTTCTTGCCTATAGTAGATAACACCAGTATAGATCGTGATCAGTTTTCCAATGAGCTGCAATGATCTCATTTTGATGCTTCATCTGATAATTTTGTGCAAAATCAGTTTGAAGTAATGTCTCATTCGGTTGTAAATTATCTTTTTTGCTTTTTTAATTCTCTTGCTTGATGTGCAATATTATAAATATGTTCAGAAAATTTTGGAATTTGTTTTGAAAATTCTGATAATCAATTGAGTTTATCAAACCTTTTTGTTTCAAGTTTTCCTCCATCTCACATTAATTGGCTCAGACTTAGCTGTTGCTTCTTGAAAAATTACTTTATCGAACATTGATAAACATTTCTCACATTTATGTTTTATGCAATTAGAAGGATATATGTCACAAACAATTAGTGATATCAAATCACTTATGCTTTTAATATTAGAATCTTCCCATTTGAATGCTTGGATAAGAAACTCAATGTTTTCACGATAGGGGCAAAAACAGACTTCATAATCTTTAGACCGAATTGTATCCACTTCCACTGGTCTACTTTCGAAAAATTTGGAAATACCGAGATTATCTGCCTTAAAAAGCTCATGTGTCTCTTTTAAATTGTACATAAGTAAACGTTTCTGCAAAGTTACTTTTTTGCTGATAGTTGGATCTTTAAATGGTTTTGAATATTTTTTCCCTAGCAGCAAACGAGAAATTTCATCTCTACGATAAAAATCTTTTACTTCATTCAAAATTCCATTATTTTTATGTGTCTTTATATTTTTATCAGTAAGTGAAAGACCTAATTCTGTAGGCATTTTCTTAACAGCAGCAATTTTTTCTTCTTGTATTCTTCTACTTTCTAACCTTTTCCAAAACTCTGAGCACTGGACACAAAGAAAGATGATGAATCCATTTTTTTTATTCGAGCGTATTTCACATATTCTAGCTTTTGATGTTTCATTTTCTTTTTTCCATTTGATATCACTTTCTTTTTTCAATCTCAGTTGTTTCATATGATTTTTTGCTTTTTCCTTTTCTCAAAATATTTATTCTTCATGCATGTTGTTTAGCATGTTGTTTTCGTTATGCAGCAGTTGTTGGCACCATTTTGTTACCTTTGAATAATATTTTTTTTTACTATTTCTAGTCACATAAATGTTTGAAAAACAGACTGTTACCTACTTTCAGTTGTAACCGCTGTCCAAGTGTTAATAACACTTATACAGTTTTAAATGATATAAGAACGAGTATGACTGACGTAACATGTTATTTTGTTACGTTGGTCACACAAAAATTGTTACATTGGTCACAGCCATATGAGCTAAATTAATGATGATAAAATAAATATTGAAAGTGTTATAAATAGAGCAGAAACTAAGTAAAGAGACTTAAAAGATATGGCTTCTAAGTAATAAAATTTATTTGTTTATAAAGAAAAACGTTAATTTTTGTGACCAACATAACACAAAAAAAAAGGTAAACAATAAACAACAATAACCGATAATATACCTATGATATTTTCCAGAAGTAGCAAATAAATAAATTAGCTAAAGGTCTAATCTGTCAAATTAATCAAGCTTCAGGCAAATTTTTTTAACAACATATGCATAAATAGCAAAGTCTTCTGCATTACATTTAATCTTCAGTTTGGCTTACTTCCCAACCATGTGCCTTTTGTGTTCCAACTGTTGCCAGATTTAAATGATTTCCAAATTGTTGCCAGATTCTCATAGTACAATATATATAGAATAAATTATCAGGTTGCACTAACAGTTTTTTTTAACTTTATTTTTTGTCACTGAGGTTTACATTGCTATGAAATGACCTTAATGCAAAGGATGTCCAATCCACTATTATTATATGTCTTTCCGCATAACTATTTCCCCCACACACATATATAATCTGTACTTTTATATTAATGTGGGGAGAGTGTACACAAAAGTTGTATAATGCATCCAATAAATTATTTTCTGACAGTCCAAGGAAACTTTCATAATTAAAGTACATTAATTACAGTGAAATCCTGATTCTCTCTGAATTAAAGAAGGGGGGGGGGGGATTTTAGATATGCAAAAGCCTACTAAAAAAAAGTAATAATTAAAAAAGTTCAGTAGGTCATTTCCGTTCGTACTTTGATTAAGCGAAGTTAGAATAATTACGGTTCTATAGTATAAATAATTAAAACGTTACCAAGTGACGATCTGAACCCAATGTGTAAAGTGTCAAATGCCGTTTTTTGGGACAAAAGTTGTAAGTAGCATCAACAACTGATCTGTAGTGATCTCGACGCTTTTCAATAAGCTTCCATACCGGTCGTAAGTCTCCTGCTCCTTTGCCAATGATGCTTCGTGTAGACAAAACACAATACAAACGAAACACGGCCATTACGCAAGTACTATCCTATTTGGGGGGGAAAAAATAGAATGAATTACATCATTTTTTTTCTTTGGGAGTATTTGATCACCCAATACCACCACATCATCGGCTACCATAAGAATCACTCGATTTAATATCATTAAAAGTTTACATACAAGTAGTAGTTCACACTATGATGTATATATAATGCACTGATGTGTGTGTGTGGATGAGGATCTCTTCCAACTTACCTACAACACTATTCTGGGTAATCCATTTCCACGTCACTTCAACGTTTTTTCTCGCCTCTTTCACCGATTATCTAAAGACGTTTCGCTTGCCTCTGATAAGGTCTTTTGAGGATCAAAATGAAACATTTATGACCTTTCAAAGATCCATTTCATTGGATAAGGTTTTTCTACTGATATTTAAACAACATTTCAAAAAATTCTGTTCGAGTAAGATTGCCCGTGTGTGAGAAAGATGAGTCTGCAGAAATTAGGCAATACTAGGAGCAAGTGTCCGACACAAATGTGTTGAGCAATTAAAATCTTTCCTTATTTCTGGAATTAAGTATATTTCAGAAAATCATACTAAGAAACAATTAGTGATAAGGCTATCTTGATAAACACTGAAATAATAAAACATTAGGTATGCCCAACTAATAACATGCAGCTCCTTCCTTCAACCGAAAGAATGGAGCTGCTCGACACATCATCAAGTCATTGATGTGCTTGAGTCATTGCAAGGGTATATCAATCTAGACACATTCTATGGCTGTCCAAGTTCCATATCATCCTTGTTTGTTGGATGTGGCTGCATGTAGTGAGGCCTAATGGCATCCCGTGATGCTCTATAGAGTTTAAATCCAGTAAGCATGGAGGCAAATGCAGTACCTGACATATCCCCCCCCTCAGAAGTATGTTCATTGAGCCAGTTCTGCACCATCAGTACAGAGCTGAGGGTTGCATTATCCCATTGATACAAACCCTTATCACCAAGTAACATGATATTTATAAAGGGGTGTAAATAGTCTGCAAGGAAATCTATACTGGCGTATGCAGAAGGAAGTTGTGAAGATCTCCTGTTCTGTTTGTTTTTGCGGCTCAAAGACTACAGTGGTCATGCTGCGCCGGGACCTACAGTTTTCCGAGGAATCCGAACCTCTTAAGGCCTGGGGAACCAAACCCCGGACTACAGTGAGCAGTGCGATCTTTTATGAGATCTCTGAGTAAGCGTTCTTTTTGCACTGCTGGGAGTCGAACCCGGATTAGCCGCGCAATAGGAGAACGCGTTACCACACTGCGCCACCGCAGGACCCACTGCGATGAAATTTTGTATATATATGCACAGTGGCATACCATGGGGCAGAGGGGCACTGGAGTGAAGGCTGTGGGTGAAAATTTCAATATTGAAATGGTGGAAGGGAGTGCTAACGGCTTTTAGCTGGTGCAATACTTAACTTGCCCAGGTGCTGGCAACCCACCCTATGACTCTGTATATACATGTGAATACATGTCGTAGCTCTATAACACCCTATTGCAAGCTTAAAACCCCCATTATCAATGTTTTGCGTACACTTATGCACTTGAAACCAAGACCTGAGACACTACCAGCTTACCCAACAACCTGCTAGCAGGATGGATTCATAGCCATATGTCGTCTCCTCCAACCACAAATACATTACTTGAAACAGACGAAAACGTCATTAAATACTACTTGCGGAAGTGTCATTTGCAGGCAGTACCAGATGCAGACAGAGCAACTAAAACACCATGCCAAAAGGAATTGTAGTGAACATTTGAAGTCTCTGAACAACAATGCCACAAAATTTTTATGCAAAAGTTATAAGTAACAATGCTTAAAATGACGAACTCAAAATAAGATCTCCAGCAAGAAAGAGCCTAACATTCATTTAGTAGTACAAACCCTAAAAACTGACTCCGAAAGAATATCGCATTTTTGGAAAAATGAACGAAAAAGAATAGCTCACAAAAAGGAAAATGTAAAAAATCAATGAAAGAATCGAAAATGTTATTTCCCAATATAAAAAAATAAGAACTTAAAAGGTGTTTAAAAGCCTTGAGTTTTGTTACAAAATGTGAATAACTTACAATCCGATGCAGATGGAATCCAGGGGATCTACTTTGAATAATTTGCTATGATGTTGTTGCATAATTTGTATAAATTCCTATGATTCTAATAATCTAAACGATAAATTAAAAAACGGAGTTCATGTGCGTTTATAATAAAAATACTAATTTTTAACATTTTGTAACGTTCTTATAACATGGTAATTTGCAACGTTGTTTAAAATTTAGACAGTGTAAATCCATAATTAATTTCTTATCTTCATTTAGAAAGAGGAGTTCATAAAAAAAAAAAAATTATACATGATCACAATTGCGAGATGTAAAAATATCACCTAATCGCATATTACTAACATCAGCAGCAGGAAAAAGGAAGAATTTGCCAAATTCACCCATGTCCACACGTGACACAATGAACGATTAAAATCCATACATTTTCGGCATTTCTACAAATAGCATGACACTGGAAAGGTGATTCGGCCAACGAGACAACATGATGCCAGTCATCTAGGGTTCAATCGTGATGCTCTTTGAACCAGGAGAAGTGGATTATCCAAAGTTATGTCAACAGTAGTGCATGAGTGAGCTAACAACTACCAAACTTCATGCAATGCAGCATATTTGTATCTTGTGTAGATTTATGGCTTCAGCAGCATCAGCTTTGAATTGAGATATGATTTAAAGTCCTCCTTCTTTGGGTGATTACTATTCCGTTCAGGTGTCGGGGGACCCGGTTTTGCATCACCTGTTGACATTCACTATTTTCAGATTACCAATAATATTTGTCTGGAATTTTCATATCCTTGCTGGTGTTGTTTGTGAAAGCTGAAGAGCAGTTATCACCTCGGAAATATAGTGTCCTATCCTTCTGTAATCTTCGTTTCTCGCGATCTAACTACAGTCAAATGGTGATAAAACCATCAGACGTACACCGAAGCACTATTAACAAAATTCGTTACTGTTGCATAATACATCCGTCATTTGGCTGCAACCATTTCCATAATGGAAGTGGGGAGGGAAGGCTAAAACTTTCAGTGCTGCTGTAGTTAAAGCTTTAGCACTTTAGTTTATTAGAAATAATGAAAATATAATACTTCGTACCAATACTACAAATCACTGCTAAAAAAAAAAAAGAAGACTCAATTTACATTTTATTAAACAAAAGTGCAGCCCCCATGTCCTCTTTTAATCGTTGATGCAGTTCAGATTTTGGTAATTAATAAATTTAAAATAAGTTAATTAAAAATGATCACATTAAAAACATAAGAGCTTTTTTACTTACAACGAAGGTTAAGTACTGAGAATCGGGTGAAAATCGTATTGCAGATATATGTCCGGTAAGGAAGATTTCGGATTCAAAATTTGTAATTTTCGATAAAGGTGGAATGTCGAACAGAAAAATGGTACCATTTGCTAGTCCACAAGCTGAAAAGATTTGTCTTTTATTAAAATATTAGCCTTTATATCTAAAAGTATAGTCAAACCCCGCTATAGCAAACCTCAAGGGACTGAACTTTTGGTTCGCTATATCCAGGGGTTTATTATATCCGATAACATTACAGGTGTGGGAAATTGGACAGGACCAAAAAATTTGCCTGTTACATACAACGGCTCGTTATAAAAGTTTGACTCTATTATTAAAAAATGCATTTCCCTCCTCCTCTATTAGATTTACCCATACACTAACTGCCATTTCTTTTAAGAGAGGAGCTGCCATTTTCATGAGGAGTTATTATTATTATGGTCTACCGATATAAGGAGTCATCACTATGAGGAGCACCACTAGGAAGTTAACACTACAAAGATGTATCGACATGAGGAATTACTACTATGAGCAGTTACCACTATGAAAATCTACCACTTCTTTAAAAGTGGAGTTGTTATATCTAAATGAAGAGTGACCATTTCTAAATTAAGAGCTACCTATATTTTTTAAATTAGGAGATACCACTATATCTTCAAAACGAGGAGCTACCGTTGGTAAACTACTTATATCACTGAATTTAATATTCACTGCTTCAGTCCTATTTCATTTGTAACCTTGTTCTTGATCATCCTCTACAAATCAACCTTTCAATGTAACCTTCATTTGTTTGCTTTTTAGGACACAAAGACAGCTTAAGACATCCTGTGCCAAAATCTAGTTTCCTATTAGATTCGAACTTCTGTCACCTAAAGAATAAAACCTCAAACTACAGATGAGTAGAAAAACGGTAAGAGTTCCATACTATTTGTATTCAAACAAAGATTATTTCCTGAACAGTAAATAGGCATATTATATTAACGTCATCACAAGGCAGGATAAGTGTTCAGACTAATCTTCAACGGACTAATTTGTCAGATTGAGCTTCAACAGACTAATTTGTCAGACTGAGCTTAAACAGACTAATTTATCAGGTTGCTCTTCAACAGGTTGATTTGCTAGAGTGATCTTCAACCAGGATTGGCAAGTTTCTGCCAGAAAATCGAAATGCACGTTGCAGCATTTCGATCAATTTAATACCAGTCTCTTTGCAATTTGGTTTAAATAGTAGTCCATGTACTACACCATTCTGCGAAATAACTGGCAACAATATATATACGTTCGTAAAGAGATTATATATTGTCCTTCGTAGCTCAGTGGGTAGAGCCTCCGCCCGGCAAGTGGAAGGTCGTGGGTTCAGGTCCCACCGAAGGCAGAAATATTTATTTTCTTTCGAACGTTTCACCATCTAATCACGCCATACCATCGGCGTTGGTATCACTACGCCAATAAACGTTGATTGATTGACATTGTTGTTTGATTTAATCTGCGTAGTGTTCGATTTATATAAATATAGTCTGAAAATGTTGTTGCTTTTTATTTTACATCTAAAAGTGTAATGAGGTAGAGAAGATAAATAAAAAGGAATAGGTCTTAAAAAATATGGCCTTCGAAAGATGGTTCTCGAAACAAATCTTTGATTTACTCTTGAGTAATTTTTAATTATTAAAATAATTAATATAAAGCTTTATAATATTCTAAATTATTGTAATAAAATATATATTTGTAATCTTTCATTTACTAAATGATACAATACTGTTTTCAGTACTTTTATTAGTTTCTGCCAGTTCTCCCACTTTCTGCTAATTATAACCAGTTTCTGCCACTGGCATGGCAAAAACTAGTTTCTGCCGGCAGAAAGCCAATCCTGTCATCAACAGATTAATTTGTCAGATTGCTCTTCACCAGACTAATTTGTCAGATTGCTCTTCAATAGACTAATTGTCAAATTGATCTTCAACAGATTAATTTGTCAAATTGATCTTAATGGACTAATTTGTCAGATTGATCTTCAACAGACGAATTTGTCAAATTGATTTTAATGGACTAATTTGTCAAGATTGATCTTCAACAGACTAATTTGTCAAATTGATCTTAAACAGACTAATCTGTCAGATTGATCTTCAACAGCTTAATTTGTCAACAACTTAATTTGTCAAACTAATCTTAATGGACCGATTTGTCACATTGCTCTTCAACAGTCTAATTTATCAGATTGCTCTTCAATAGTCTAATTTGTCAGATTGCTCTTCAACAGACTAATTGCTCTAATTAACTTTCAATAGAATAATAGATTAGACTAACCTTTGAAAAAAAAAACCAAAAAACAAGAGCTATATCTAGATTAATATCTTCGTTCAGACCTACCTCTGAAGCATGTTTTCCCTCTTGTCAAAACATCTTCAAATGCCACGTTTAAATCACTGTTGTTTTGTTTTTAGTCATGGATTATTTGGTGTCATTAATCTGAAGTATGGGTATAATTCCTTTCCTAACTGACGTCAGATTGATCAAGCAATCACTTCGTTCTTTTAACACAGTCAAGGGAAGAAAAAGGCCCAACAGAACTAAAATCGTATATATGCCTAATATAACAAAGAGCATAGACTACACAGAATAGACTTACCTAAATATGTGCATGTCTCATCAAATTCCAGGCATTCAATTTTTGTGAAGCTACTTTTCAGGAAATGAGTAGTTTCTAGTTTCCTACCAAAACATACATGTAAACACATTTACAGCAATGTTAATTAAATTGCATACCACTGAAATACTACGCAAGTATTTGAAGACAACATACTTGGTTTCCAGATTCCATAGTTGCAATTGGCCACTATAATCGCCCAAGCAGACATATGGTCTGAAAAATAATAATAGGTCTATAAAGTTCAAGACCGTTTATATAAAAAAAATATTTATCTCCTAAACTTAATTAAGCTATTTGGAATGGGACCAACATAACCAGGTCTGAGATATTAGATGTAAACAGCAGATCACACCTGATGAAGGACTGTTTCTGATGCGTCTGAAATCTTGGGTAAACTGTCTTGTTCATTACTTATCAATGTTTAACCTTTTGTAGGTAAAAAAAACAAATATTGTTGGGATTACTGTCAGCTGGTAAAGCTATGTTTGGTAAAAAATGTTTAATGCAGTCTGAAATTGGGATGATTTTTTTTATTTGGCCCAAGTCTACAAACACCTCAGCACAACCCTTTGTATACCTAATGCACGATGCTTGTGTACCTAATATGCAGGGCCAGCGCTAAGTATCACGTCGCTCGAGGCAAACATATGTTTTGTCACTCCAAAATGGCTTTATTTTTTATAATAATCCCATTTTGCCGTCCATAAAAACTAACCATTCAGGGCAAATGCATGGTTCACCCCCCTCCACCTAGGGCTAGTCTTGTTAATATGTCATGCTTGCATATCTGATATGTAATGATTTATTTCATGTTCAATTATGAATACACTGGTATACTTGTAAATGCTTACTGGTATACTTGTAAACGCTTACTGGTATACTTGTAAACTTGTAAATGCTTACTGGTATACTTGTAAATGCTTACTGGTATACTTGTAAATGCTTACTGGTATACTTGTAAATGCTTACTGGTATACTTGTAAACTTGTAAATGCTTACTGGTATACTTGTAAACGCTTACTGGTATACTTGTAAACTTGTAAATGCTTACTGGTATACTTGTAAACTTGTAAATGCTTACTGGTATACTTGTAAATGCTTACTGGTATACTTGTAAATGCTTACTGGTATACTTGTAAACTTGTAAATGCTTACTGGTATACTTGTAAATGCTTACTGGTATACTTGTAAATGCTTACTGGTATACTTGTAAATGCTTACTGGTATACTTGTAAACTTGTAAATGCTTACTGGTATACTTGTAAATGCTTAATAAATACTACACTTTATCTTAAAGAACTGAAGATGAAGATCTGGCTAAGTGTCTTAGGCAATCTCTGCTAGTAGTCCTAAGTAATATACAGTGGAACCTGATAAGGTGACCACTTTTTCGACAAGAGAGAGAGAGAGCTAGTACGGACTTATTGATGCCTATACCCAAGTCTGTCATGTATAGTGACCATTAGGGACAAAGCGGGTTCAGCCCAAGTGCAGACTCATATTTCATATAGTTTTCGGGTTTGGGTGGGTCAAGCCTCATTAGACAGATACAACCACAGCTGAAAAAAGACTTTTCTATTTCAAAATTCTTCAAGGAATGTAACTACGTAATTCCTTTTCAAGGATTGTAGAAATACGTGCATATGAAAATTCAATAGAAATTAAAAAGTGTAGTTTAGAAAAATTTAAATCCTATGTTAAGGGGTTAAAGTCATATTTGAAGCTTCGGGCTCAGGCTCAAATTCCCATGAAGTATTTCGGGCTCGGGTGGGCTCAAATTGTAAGTCTTCAGACTCGGGTCTCGAAAAATGTGCCTGAACTCATCTCTAGTGACCGCCTATCCATGGTAACTATTGAAGTCCAGTCCCAAAAGTGGTTACTTCGGGCAGGTTCTACTATATATATATATTCTGAGGTAATATTCATATTCATATTATGTCACATCGAGCCAATTTCCTTGATGTTCAACAATCACCCCAAATCCCGTTCATAATTTCTGTTACCCATTGTTGATCAATTCTTAAAACAAACTTGATCAATTGCTTGCTAAGCTTTTTACTTTAACACCTTGACATCTTCCATACAAGTTTACTGCTTTGCTGTATGTGGGCTGTGGAGCATTTACCTTTACCATGACCCTGCATCAGTTAAAAATTACAATAAATATCAGAATACCTTTAAAGTAAAAACTTACTCTTTTGAAGAACAGCCATCGGGACTAAATGAAATGTGGATTATTGGACCTTTGTCAAAATTGATAAACCTGTAAATAAAGGCTATTAAGAGTACATAATTTTTATCAAGCCCTTGACCAGGTTCTGAACAAAATGTACTAAACATTATAAATAATAATACAGATTCAAAATTACTAGTGTAGCACAAACAGCATTTCATTTTTCAATCGCATTCTGCAACCTCATTTAAAACATTTTATGGAAGGTAGAAAAAGGCTACAGTAAAAAAAATTTTAGTATATAAACTAAACAATAAAATGGAGTTCATGTTTGCAATATAAATTGGCAAACGTATAAAAATAATAATTTTATTTAATCTGTGGTACACAGTAAATGGTGCTCATGTATATTAGTTTTATACAAGGATGATGGATGGTTAGTTATATACAAGGATGATATACAAGATCAATGGTGAACATGTACGTTAGTTATATACAAGGATGATGTTGATTAATTACTGGCATACACGTGGGGTGTTGGTGGGAATTTTAACCCCCATTGAGATGAAATTTTGTATATATATATATATATATAGCAAAATTGTAGTATGATTGTGATATATATATACATATGAGTATATGGAGTTGTAGTTCCGTAATCAACCATTATAGTATGCCTTAACCTACTTATGAACTTTCTGTGTATACCTATGTGATTAGCCCATATACAAATATGCAGTGGAATAGCTGTTATTAATTATATATAATTATACAATGGTTCACACATACATATCTAATACCTTGTACCAAATGCTATGCATGGATTACCTTTTAATAATTTGCAGTTCTTTGTCATAGAAATATATGTGTCCCAGAGAATTGCCAGATACAAGCCACTGTTTGTAAGTGGAGAGGCAAAGGATTTTCGTTTTTTCAGAATGAGGAAAAATTTGGCGAGTAGGTTCACGATTTTCTGGGTTCACAAACTGACTGCTCACAACAATCTGTCCTACAAAAATATCATCATCAGTAAAGGAGTAAATATTTGTTATTACGTCACTTTACATATTAAGGTTTAAATTACCGAGGAAAGTTTGGGCTGTCTCTTGGAGTCCTCTATACCAAAAGCACTGTCGAGGAAGGTTGGTGTTGCCTGTTTCAAGCTTACGACCGGGCATTTACTATATGGAACAATGTTTACATAGACTTAATTTGACTAATTCACCTCCTTTTTCTCTTTCTTATATGATTACTGGATGTAAAGACATAAAATCACTCCTTTTTAATGCCCAAGACTACAGACAGGGCCGGCTTTGGCAATAGGTGAACATAGGCAAAAGAAGACCACGTCGACAGCTTTGTACAGATCTCCTTTGATCCTTTAAGAGATCCTGCTTTGTAGAGACTTGGGGTCATCGATGGTCGAGCTTCTAGATGCAGCCTTTGTTATCAATACAGAAATAATTTGTAATGTCTTGTCATGTATTGTAATAAAGATCAGTGATTGCAAAAATTATATTTTATGATAGATATTCACATCTGAATCAGTTATCACAAGTTAATAGTTTTAAATTACAAGGCAAGGGGAATATTGTTTTTCAAATGATAGATTGGTTGGTTTGTTTGTGGTTTTACGGCTCAAGGACTACAATGGTCATGCTGCGCCGGGACCTACTGTTTTCCGAGGAATCCGAACCTCTTAAGGCCTAGGGAACCAAACCCCGGACTACAGTGAGCAGTGCGATCTTTGAGTAAGCGTTCTTTGCACTGTTGGGAGTCGAACCCAGATTAACGGTGCGATAGGAAAACGCGTTACCACACTGCACCACCGCAGGGTTCAAACGATAGAGGAAGTTATTTTTATTGAAAATAAATTGATTCTCTTTGCTGAAGGTTTAGAGAAGAAAACTTCATTTCTCAAACTTGTTTCAATATCCTTGAGAAATCAATGCCCTTTAATAATTAGCAATAATTAATTTCTAATTATTATTAATCCTTGTTAATAATTAATAATAATTAGCTAAGATTATTTCAGGACAGCAATTTTAAACATGGGAGACTCCTTTCTTCAAAGGTTTCAGGAATTCAGAAATGATAAAGTGCGACTCTAGCTTCTATGACAAATCCTCTAAACACCAATGTGAAGGAATTAAAATTTTCTCCACTTGATACTGACACGTTTAATTTTGAAATAACAATTATTGGACTTATTGAGCTCAATATTTGTACTTCTTAGTACTGAAATAAAACTGGAAAAAAGAAAAAGAAAAATATATAGTCTGATTCCACAGCACAAGCAGATCACTAAAAAAGACCTACAGAAGACAGACGGTGATTTTCAATACTCGAAATAGTATTCCAGACTTGTATCATGAGTTAAAATATTTTGCATAAGGTGTTCTTAGTACACTTGAGTCTACGTACTTACATGAGCAATCATTTTCTAACATGAATTTCATTAAATATAAATTAAGGAGGCAAATTACTGATGTCAACTTGGAATTACGCTTTAAATGACTAGTTATAAACGGAACATAGAGAAACTTTCTAAGAAAATGCAAACTCATTACTCACACTGGTTAAAATCAATGAGAGCATTTTTTGTTTTTTTTTATTTGTTTTTCGTTCAGTAAAGATATAATTAATATTGTAACTTGTTATAATATTACTTAAAATTTTCGTTATTTGTAAAAATATACTTTTGTTTCTCGAATAATTTTTAGATTATTGTGAGAGACAGACTTGGTTTTACTGCCTCGGAAGTTTGCCGACCCCTGTCCTAAAGTACTAAGTATTTTCAAAAAAATTGTCATCGTACCACCCAAAGCAGCTGTCTAGTTTGCCTATATGGTCAAACCAGGCCTGAATGTAATGAGCCCCATTGGACAAATTAGACATAATTAGACATTGTAGTTCAGACATAATTAGACAAATCAGATGTACTCACCTTTAGCTTTCTTGTTCCCCCAAGCTAAGAAACATCCAAGTGTCGTTGCGGATAGAACAAGTTGTACGTGAGGAATATAGACAGTTTGGGTGAGAGTTCCCAAAGGTTTCTGAAAATCCTAGAATTTGATAAACATAATATGAAATTCATTTTTGCTCAGATACAGAATTTATGGCCAACATGCAGTTTAGAAGGTTAGGCCCCCAAACAATTATGTTTAATGACAAATTATATAAGTTATATTATTAAAGCTTTGTGCTGGGGCCCCCGGGAATTTATCCTCTCTGCCTCTTCTGTCCCTGAACCTGGTTTGGACTATCTCAGAGTACTTATATTAGTAATTTTCAATATGAAATTTGTCAATTATGTAATTTAGTAATATTATTCCATGTTCACACACA
>QLNU02003225.1:13708445-13721756 GCA_006491805.2 Dysdera silvatica | reverse complement strand
AACAGAATCAATAGATAACAGCGATAGAACCAAGTTAGAGAAAATCATAGTCCATTGTGCAGAATTTTTTACTAGAATGGCACTCCAAGTCACATCGCCAAATGGTCAGGGAATGGTAATGCGAAACTGTTTTTTTTATTAATTTTGTCTAGTGGTATACAAGCTGTTCTGCATTACTGACAAATGCATCAAATACATTTATATTTTACTATTTAGAAGCTCATCATTGATCAGTATTTTACATTATATGAGTATATTAAACAGTCTATGATGAGATGCGAGAATACTTAACTTTCCACCTCTTCTCTTTAAAACTTGAAAGTCATAACAAAATCCACTTGCACCAAGTAATCTTTAGGCCCTTTATTAATATGAAATGTTTCATATATCTATGATAGTAGCACATTTATTGAGTTGGTTACTTTTTTACGTTTTTTTTAATATCTTTTAAAGTAAATACGAGACTTCAATAAATTTTTTAAGTGCTTTTCTTTGGGCTCATTTTTTATAAGCTGTTATTTTCAGTTCCACAGATTTCCAAGAGCACTTTTAAGAACATATACTTGGTTATAGAAGACAAACCAACTTAAAGAAGCCATTACTATTCTTGATGCGCTACAGACTTAATACAACCCCTGTCGACTTAACATGTTTTCTGTACAACATACAGTTGAATAACATATATGAAAAAGTAAAATGTACAGTTTGTTGCACAGGTGACCATATAAGTGGGCATGGGGGGGTGGGTTCAACCCACCCCCCTGGATGTTCAAAAATTTGATTTGCCCGATTCTGCTATGCATTTACTTTAAAAAAATTTACAGTCACATTTTAAAATAAGGTACTTTTTAGCTCATTACTAATTGTCAAGCAGTATCAATTATTTTTGTAGCATTTTGGAATCTTGTACATTCACTAAAATGTTTGACAGCCTTGAGAAGGAGGTAATAGTTTTTCTTTCCCCTCCCCCAAAAGTATTCATGTGGGCACCCATGGCTTGTTGTAACGAACATCAAGGAGACAGAAATTTTTTCACTATAGCCGTTACTCAAGATAACCATTAACCAAAAATTGTGCTTTTGTATAACCATTAATATGCAATAATTTATAAATCAATATATTCATTTAACTATTATTTTTTAAGATTTTGAAAGAGATTAATAGGTAAAATAGTTCAAAATGTTTTCAAGATATTCTTTTGGAATGTATTTCCATAGGAATGTGTTCTGTTTTCATTGCCAGAAAAACTTTTAAATATTTTAAATCTTTGAATGTACAAAATCTCTCAGTAGCTCTGAAGTTTGTATTATTATTTATAGATAAATATTTCATAGAAAAGTTTACTTTTAAAATAATTTATTACTTTAAAGTAGTTTATTTACTTTTTAAAGTAATTTATTGCTTTAAAGTAGTTTATTTACTTTTAAAGTAATTTATTACTTTTAAAGTAGTTTATTTACTTTTAAAGTAAATAAAAATTCTAAAATTTTGTTATATAAGGGTAAAAATGAAATCAGAGAGGAAAAAATCAGTTTCTTATCATTATCTTATCTCATCAGTGAAATAATTTATTACATATGTGAAATATGTCATTACATCCATGAAATAGTTCATTACATTATCGGTTAAATTACAGAAATCGATTATTAGTTATAGATGTGAATTCATCATATCCGTGATCGTTATAATTGAGAAGAGCTCTACGGTATATTTATATTTTTCCAGCTAAAAATGTCGGTAAAAAAGGGCAATAATAATAATAATAAACAATTTAAGTAAAAAGCATACTTGCGATTCATAGTCCTTTGGAATATTATAAATTAAAGTTGGTTTTTTCTTCTTATTCGTAAAGTACCAAATATACAGTTCCTGTGTACATAAAAACATTCTAGACTTAACTTGTGATAAATATCTAGATCATTATATTATATTTATAAAAATTCTACTCTTTTCAGATATGCAAATTCTTACACTTAACTTGAAATCATAAATTTGGACAATTGCATTTGAGAATGTAGCAAAATTGATGCTATGTCTGTCAAGTTAAAACTAAAAATAAAGTTTTGATAAACTTTTATATTCAATCAAAAATCACACTTCAATCTGTGCTTAGCAGATGTTAATGCACCTCACTCTGACTATTGCTGTGAGCATGCTTATCCACAGCTACTACATTCATGCAATATATATACATCCTATATTATATTCTAAATCTATGAGCATAATTAGATTTGCACACTTATGCATGAAAGATTATCGTTGAAGTAATTGGAAGGCTATGAGGACTTAGCTTTTTAAAAAATTTACCCAAATGGCAAATCCACCAGGGGGAGAAATTAGGAAAATTTCCCTTTCCAAATCCATGGAAATCGGTTATAATGGGCACCTATTATAATGATCAACTGCATATAATGACGAAGTTTTTTCAAAAAGTTTGATTTCCTATTTTATTTTTTTAAATGCTCGTTAAATCCGAGGTCCAAAAGATTTATCCTCTAAAAGCGGTTAAATTATATTGCGCTTAATCATCACACCAAAAAAAAAAACAAAAAAAAAAAAGTATTTTCCTCACTATATACGGAAACTTGTTAAATGTGGGCTCATTATAAGTAGGTGTCCCACTGCATTTTACATACCCTCTCTCTCCCAAAATTTCTCTCTGGATCCGCCTCTGACTTATCCCCTAGAAAAATTAAAATTACAAATGAATGCTATGCATGTGGAGCAATGGAGTAGGGCTATCCTAACTTTAAGTCATAGCGTAGAGCTAAACCAAACTGTAGAGGTCAAACTGTTAAAACAAATTTCTACATCGATTGGTCAATTAGATCATCAACGTAGAGTTCTCAAACTTATTGTGAGGGCCCAAGCACATTTTATGTACATTTATACATTACAGTATATGTAAAATCGCAATTTATTTCAGATTATTTGGGGGGGCTCGGCCCCACAATCCCATATAACTCTATGCCTATGATTGAAATTACAATGTCTAAAACTTCTGCAGATTTGCCAACAAAGAAATGCAATTGCCCACCAGTTGCTTCTTTGGCGGGAAGATGTCTGCTGTATTCATGGGAAATGGATCTCATGCTCCTCATCTACACCTTTATACTACAGTGATTCAAACGCCATTGCCATTTTCTGACTTGTTGGCATTTTCTGTACGTCTTAGCAAATCTGTGCAAATAATCATGGACTATGGCATTTGCAGCTCATTTGACAGTTGTCTAGTGTTTTGTACGGATTAGATTTTACAGCTTGGCAAATAGCTTCAGAACTCACCACTAAATGTCTCCCAGCGCATGCTTTGTCTTCAAAACTATTTTCTTTTCCACTTTATCCCTATTTTCAAATCTCTCAAATAAAATCTTACCTAAGATAATGCTCTTTGACTTTCAACGGCACAAATTTCCCTCACTGATGCTGTCAACTCCCTTTTATCGTTTTTTTAAACCACAACAACACTTAAGATATGTACGTTTCGCCCAAAAATGTTTTTTCACATAAAAAAAAAATGTCCAATAAATCACAGAAGAGCATACTCCAATTTACACTGAGTGACGATACAGTTTTGTATTTTCATATGCTGTCCTCATCTGCATAATGTATGCACACTGTTGCTGCTGGCCCAGTAAGATTCTTCTAAACATCAAGGACATTTAAATCACTGCAATAACCAACGGGTTATAAGCTTGGACAATAATTAAACAGACTTATAACCATTGGCTGGGTGTTGTTAATTTTGTCTCTTTGAATTATCCAGCCACCAGATGGCAGTCTTCCATAATTAAACGAAAAGATCCAGCTACCGATGAGATTTTTTTTTCGACGAAGATCTTTACAGTCATTTGGTAACAAGTAACCCCATAGTCCCGAGATTTCTGAACAACTAGTTTTTAAGCTTTCAATGACATGCCTGCTAAGCAGGCATTTGGGAGGAATGTCATCCGGTGTCTGGTGAAGAGAGTTCTCTTCTAAGAAAAGAGGAAAGGAAATCATATACTTTTGATCAATTTCATTTTACTAAAATCATACCTATGGATTTCATTTTAAAAATTGTTATGTTGTCTTTTAAGAAAATTATAATAAGAAGTGCTATGTCTTCTCCATCCTCTCGATTTCTCTATTATGGGTCAACAATATGGTAGCAATGCTTCCTTTGTTTGCTATCTAGAGCAGCGATAAGTACTAAGCCAAGGCCAGCCATATCTTTAAGAGCCTGCACTACTAACATTTGCCCTGGTCTTCCTGCCTTCTTATTTGTCCCCTCACCATCTTCGTTGGTTTACCCTGTCTTCTTTACTCTTTGTAGTAGATCGTAGAATATATGTATATTATGTAAAAGTAGATTATATCGAATGAATTTGTTTTAATTATAAAACTTAAACCAGGGTTTGAAATTAACTTTTTAAATCAGGTGCACAAGTGCACCAAAGTCTTGTAACTTAGGTGCACTAAATACTAGTTAAGTGTACAACTAACAGAATAGAAATTAAACCTCAACATTAAAAATGGGTAAAATGTAAGTATAGCAATTATATTAGGTCTTACCAGAAAGTTCTGTCTGAAAATGTTATCTCAAGTTTCAACATGCATGTGTTTATTTGAGACACACACACGGCTGTCTCTCTTTACCATTGAATTTATACACATCTGCTCTTCTAAATTAACTGGAACATAAGTGCATCATTTCATTATCAAGTGAGACACGATCGTGTAAACATGGCTGCCGATGTTCATTTACGACACTGTATTTTGCACGAATTCCAACAAGGCAGAAATGATACAGAAGCGTGTCAAAATTTAGTGGAAATTTTTAGTGGAGATGCAGTTTCAGATAAATCATGCAGGAGATGGTTCGAAAAATTTGAATCAGGTGATTTGGACTTTAATGATAAGCCACGCTTTGGGCGGCTATCTTTGATCAATGATGATATTGTCAAGACCATGATAGCGCAAGATCCTTTTTCGACAACATAAGAGATTGCAGAAAAGCTTAACTCAGCCCAACAAACCATTTCAGACCATATTTGGAAACTAGGATTGGTCTATAAATATTCCAGATGGGTGCCTCATGAGTTAAGTGAGAAAAATGTGCATGATCGAGTCGCCATATGCACATCTCTGCCTGCTCGGAACAAAAACAAACCCTTCTTGGACCAGATGATAACTGGTGATGAAAAGTGGATTAACTAAGAAAACATTGTTAGGAAAAGAGCATATTGTGAGCCCGGGCAACCTTCCCCCTCCACCATCAACCCGAGGTTGAGCCTGAATAAGAGAATGCTGTGTATATGGTGGGACATCTAAGGACCCATATAGTATAAGCTTTCAAAACCTAACAAGAAGCTCAATTCAGAGAGACACTGTCAGCAAATGGATGATTTAAACAAAGAAGTCAAAGAAAAGAGGCCGGCGATATTCAATAAGAAGCACATCATACTGCGCCATGATAATGCTAGACCACATGCTGCTTTGGTGACTCGTCAGAAACTTACAGAGCTAGGCTGGGAAATTCTGCCACATACACCATTTATACTCCACAGGCCTAGCACCCCCCGATTATCACTTGTTTCTCTCCTTCCAAAATTTTTTGAAGGGGAAAAAATTCCAAAACTGAAGCAGGTGTCAGTCAAGCACTACTTGAATTCGTCGCCTGTAAGAAAAAGACATTTAAAAAAAATGGTATTTACAAATCACCATCACGCTGACAAGAGGTCATAAGTAACGTCGGAAATTATATTGTACAATAAATGTTATTGAAGGTATGAAAAATTCATTATTTTCTTTTGCTTCCCAAACAGACAGAACTTTCCGGTAAACCTAATATTAAACCATGTAAGGTAAAAAAGTGCAAATTTTCAAAATAATTGAACATTCATTTGTAATAAGCAAATAATCATTCAAAGCAAATGCAGATACATTGAGAAAATTATATAAAATTAGTCCATAGGTCACTGTTCTTGAAAAATAAGTAGCCATAGTTTTGAATAGTTAGGTGCACTATGTGCATCCAAATTAAAAATTTATGTGCATGGATAAAATTTCATGTGCACAGTGCACCCACTAATTTCGAAACCTGACTTAAACATACATGTAATGTAAGCATAAATTTAGAAGGAAAGAAAGCAACACACACCTGACCGCCCTCTGCAAGATCAGCAGTAAGAATCAGCAAATAGGAATTGTCAGGTGCAAATTTCATGCACGACAGTCCATTTGGAAGAAAATCACTTAGAAAGCGCAAACACTGTCTGCAATGAAATAGAACAAATATGCCATGAAACACAAAGAAACTTTATTATGCAAGGACGATTCTGAAAGTACAAAGCCCATTTTCCATCAACCGCTGCTGCCTAAGAAACCAAACCTCAGAATACGGTGGGCAAAAAAATAGCACCCGTTCTAAGGTTCCATTGGAATCAAACTCGGGTTAGGAGAACGACAGAAGAATGTGTTATTACACTTGGATAGTAACTGGGATAGTCACTAGCTCGTTTACTGTACTATCCTATAATCAGGAGGCGCGTGCACACCAAATGGCATTATCATCTTGTAAACAAGACCATTTAACATATGGAAGTTAAAGCATTTTGAACACTACTAGTGTTAAAGCTGGCCCATTTGCTGTTTATACTGATTAGCTGGCACCAGAGTGTGTGTACAATGAAACATGTGGTGGTGAGAACAGCGTAATGGGCTAGTAAATAGCGTACCTTCAAATTGCTATCTTATTTCAAATATTGGAACTATAGTAGTACTAGTTAGATAATAGCTATCTCTGTTACTATAAACTAACCATTACTCCATTTACTAACCAAATTTAAGTAATCCTTTAAGGCAGGGTTGTCCAACCTTTTTGGGTAGCGGGCCACTTAAAAAACATTCATGGATCTCGTGGGTCAGCAGCTTCAGAGAGCTTTGCAAAAAAAAAATCACAAAAGACTTTTTTCAGATTATTTATTTGTTCACTTAAGATATAGGAAAGGGTCACCCATGCAGTTTTTACCGATTTTTGAAGAAAAACCTAAAATTGTTTGGTTTTGATTTTCTTTTTATTTCAAACAGTTGTTGGCAGGTCGGATTAACCATGCTGGTGGGCCAGATTGTGGCATGCGGGCAGTATATTGGACAAACCTGCTTTAAGGTAATTAAGTTTACATATATCCCCATTTTCCTCCCTCAGATTTACCCCTTTTCACCTATGGTTTGAAAAAGGCAAGTATCGGGTTGGCTTCGATTCAATGACCTCAAGGTTTATATCCTATCGTTCTTCCCATTAAAATAACAGCTGAGGTAGCCTGAATTTCACATTCATGTTTGTTAATTTAATCTCATGCATTAAGGCCCCTTCACACGATCGTTTTTTGCTTTAATTCAATAATTCTGTTCATATCGCTTTTCACATCAACTGACTGTGTAAACGGAAGAAAAAAAACGAATGACTGTAGTGATTCAAGGCATGATGTGAAGACTGAAGGCATGGGCAATCCATTAAGGCAGCATGCCACAAGGAAGCAAGCAGTCTAACAAATGAGAAAAACTGACACAAGGATTCACCGTCTATATATGACCTCCAATGCTGGTATGAAATGTGGGCGTCACTGCATAATAATCTCACCCTTTGGTCGCCAACGGAGCCAACTTCATTCCTGATTGCTGTGACTTTCTATTTATGTGATGCCATGATGATTAGCCCAAAATTTTTATAAACTTTATGAAAAGCACTTACTTGTGTTTCCACATCAGCAGTCTGAGGAGAGAAGACTGTTTTAATAGCCTTTAAAAACTCCGGAAACATTTTTTCCAGTTTGTCTGGTGACGAAACTTGCTTTCAAAATTGGTTGCATTCTATCCGCACATTTAAAACAAGTGTACTCGCCACCTAACAAATCTTCTTTCATACACCATTCAATAACTAACATACATATGCAATTTCAGCTCCAGTCCGTGTAAAAAAATAATTCAGTTGTTCGCACATATTCACAAGCTAAAGCACACACAATATCACCGGCAGAATAAAAATGGCTCGAGAGGACGTTACAAAGATTGTGTTTGAAGAGTGGAATATTCCATGCTCTGATTGGTTGCTTTCAACCTGATCTACAAGGGTGTGGCCTAAAGTGATGACATCAACATCGGTAATAATCAGCAAGTCAACATTTCAACTATTCAGGCATAACTCGAAGTCTATCCAAACGGACAGACGAAGAGTTTACTCCGAAACTAGTGGGAGGGGGGGGGGGGGGGTCTCCCTCACTAACCGTTCTCTGATTCAGGTAAGAGTAATTTGTTTTCAGGTGTGTATTTTGTAAAAAGTAAATACGAACCTTGTAAGAAAAATTATATATTTTTTCCCCCTCATAGATCAGATCGAAAGCAACTGATTCGGAGCATGGAATATTCCTCTCACCAAACGCACTACCTAGGAGGCGAATGACGCACATGCACACTTTGACCATGCCCAAAAAATTCTCGGAACAATTTTAGAAGTATAGGAAGAGTTTTGGCAACATTAGGTGGCTCTTGACAGGGTGACATTGTTCTACAGTGTCCCTGAAATGTGATGTAAACAGAGGTGGGTGGGTAAGCGGGAGGAAAGTTTTAACACTTTTGCCATGTAATTATTGTATTTCTAATGCTGTTTCTAAACAAAGCCCCACAAACTCACATACAAAATATAAAACTTTATTGATCCCACTTTAATCATACAATTAATACTTGACAGGTTGTTTTTTCTCCGTCTTTCTCGGGCTCTGTGCACTTTTTAAGAGAAATAAATAAACATGTATGTATGGTTTTAAAGCATTGCAGTTTTATTAAATCAACACTATTTTTGATAAAATTTTACAAAGTTCTTTATTTACATGTCTAATATTTCTTACAAGTTTGATATTTTGTTAAACATTCACCCTTGTGAAGTAGAACCTGATTCATTATCACTTCCTACATTGGATAACTTACCTGCATAAATTTCCTCACAGATTTCCGCATCTTCCACAGAAAACTCTTTCATGCTTGCCATTTTAACAGTTACAAAATTACTAAAAAATACTACCTTAAAAGCAAAATTGTGCAGTAGGCTCAACCAACAGATAGTACTACAACTTAACGGTAACAAGAAATAAACCCAATACGCATAAAAATGAAAAACTAACGCATCGTAATAAAAATTCAAGCAAAAACGTAATTCTACGTAGCCCGTCCTAGGAAGTCAGACTGGAAAAACGTAAATTTACGTGATCCATCCTAGGAAGTCAGAATGGAAATTTATGTGAGCCATCCTCGGAAGTCAGAATGGAAAAATGTAAATTTATGTGACCCATCCTAGGAAATCAAAATGGAAAAACATAAATTTACGTGACCTGTCCGTTAAGTGTTCAAGTACCTTTATGATACTTTAATTGCGTTATTAAAGTATCTATAAGGTAAATAGAATATAATTTAAAGTCTATTTTGTTCAATCATAATTTACCTCATTTCCAGATCCCAGATAATAAGATTGTTATCTGCTCCCAAATCATAAGTAGCAACGACAGTTTTGTCGGAAGATAGTGCCATACATTGAATATTATTCATCTGCAATAATAAAGTACCAAGAAAATTAATGGGACAATTACACACACACAGAAAGGAAAAGTACAGACACTACCCAATGAGTTCAAACAACTAAGAAAAAATAATCTGACATTTTGAATGATCGTGTAATAATTTTTAAATCAACAGAGAATCTTACATGTCTTTCCAAAATCTTCTGCTCGGCATTTACCCAATCATGCGAAATGCCTACACAACCAGAAATGTAGAAAATGCATTTTTTGTCAGCAGTGGAGATATTTTCGGCAGGTATAGTATTCTCGTGACCGAATACCCAAGATAATTTCTGGAAAAAAAGTTTAATTTTCGAAGTTACTTTCTGATGAAATGCCCCTTTTGCAGTACTTTATAATATTACTTTTATATTAATTTATAATTATAGTACTTTTAAATTAATTTGTAATTATGGTACTTTTATATTAATTTATAATTATAGTACTTTTAAATTAATTTGTAATTATAGTACTTTTATAATAGTTTATAATTATAGTATTTTTAAATTAATTTGTAATTACAGTACTTTTATATTAATTTAAAGTTTTAGTACTTTTCCATAAATTTATAATATTACTTCTACATTACTTTTATATTAATTTGTAATATTACTTTTACATTAATTTGTAATATTACATTTACATCACTTTATGACAGAGTCATTCAAGGTAAGTTTGATATGTAGGAAGCAGGGCTAGAAATTAGGAACAGAAAGTTAAGTGTCAATGGCACCTAACAATTTTTTCTTAGTCGCCAAAATGATTTTCTTAGGTGCAATTTCAAAACAATCCATTTTGTTTGCATAGGATTATGATATTATGTTCATACACATAGCATAATGACTTGTAATGCCCTGTTTAATACAAATAGTACAAATACGAAAACAATACAATACTATACAAGGCACAATAACAAACAGTACAATCAATTACTCTCCCAATTTGTGCATAACCAAGAAGAACATTAGCTTTCGTTGGCTATAAAAATATATAAGTGGACAACACATATTTTAAATGTCTATAACAAAAACAATTTTTGACGACCAGAATATGCAAAAACGTTAAAATTTGCCGTATAACTATTGCATAAAAACCAAGCCATATTCAAACATCATTTCATTAACACAATAGAGATGCCAAAAAAAGAAATAAATATTGCATAAATCTAACAAATATTTCTTCAACAAACCCAATGCCTTAAAAACATATTTTTCATTTTTTATTCCATTTGGTAAGAGGTTAAAAGCCCTAGGACCAAGGTAAGTAAAATTCTTTCTAGCTATTTCTTTTTTAATCATGGGTACAGAATAGTACCAATCATTTCCGAGTTTATAACTTCGTTTCTCAGGGGGAATACAGTCAGGCTGACGAAAAATATATTTCAAAAATATATTTCAAAATACCAAATAAGTATAGTCTTCTTAATGTTAAAATACCATTTTCTCGATATATTTCTTTTAAATTCTTATTTTTATATACAAAAACCAAACATATAATCTTATTCTGTGCATTAATTATCTTCTCAGTGTTCATTATATATTCACCACCCCCATACTGCAAAGTGGATTATACCCAAGAATAATATAAAATCTTCAAAAAACCATGTTCGAAAAATTTCTTTAAATAAAATACTTTCAGCATGATGTAGATAAGCCTTTGCAAAACCGTTTTAATCTGTGATTTTCATTTTAAATTATTTTCAATCCAAAGACCAAGGTATCTCAACCTTGTGTAAGTGTGTACCTGAACTATTGATTCACATGAACAAGCAACAACTCCCGGTCTACAACAAACATGAAATTTAATTTCGAAGTTTGTCTGATGTGTTTTTAAATTAAAAAGAATTTTTTTTTATCTATTTGCAATAAATTAACTCTAAACCAATTTCCCAATATTCTCATATCAGAATATCAGAGATTTCATATCACAGATCGGGCCCATATAACTATATACCTAGGAATATAATAATGAACTTAAAGAAATAAGTTTAAGTATATTTATCACTCTTTAAATGCTTAGTTCTTCACACTTATTACATTCGGAAATTTCTTTTATATACTATACAAACAAGCCTTAATATGCAGAGCCGACGAGAGGGCGTAGCAAGGGCCACAGACCAGACAAAGTCTAGGGGCTCATGCTGGCAAGGGCCTATGCTCTGGGAGGGGGCCCTGCCCTGAAAAAAAATTCGATGCCACTACCCTGGGAAGGAGTCATAGGGGCCGGTCAAAGTGAGCCTGGGGCCCCACATTGGTCCTTGGCACCCCTGTTAATATGGGATATGACTAGTCTTGAGCTGGAATTTTCGTTTTCTTAAATTATTTTCTGGAAAAGGTCAAGCCATCCCAAGCTCCCCTCCCCAATTATGCCAACGGATGTGACCTACCTTAACTGTGACACATAAGCTTCGAGGCGTTATTTTATTCCTTCAATCAAGTGATCCAACTTCAGTTCAGTTGAATTTACTGTACAAATAAATTCATGGCAGCTTACACAAGTCAACATATTTCAAGAAAAGTACTCCAGGGCTAAAAAAAATTTGATGCAATAGTTCACTGGTGGATCCGGGGGCGATCATCCATACTCTTGAGCGGAGACCCATAACATGGAAAATGAAATGTAAAGTACCGAACACTTAGCTAAAAATGGGAATCAGAAACAAATTGACCCCGCCAGCCACGCACACTTTGAAAGATATCTGTATCCACACTTGTATTAGTTTTGAAATCGCTGATTTTTATTTATTCTTAGCAGTTCGTAACTTATTGTTTTTCGATTTTGCAGAATTAGGTAAATTTTTCAATATGGCACATGTTTAAGGTTCACATACTTCATATAGTAGGCTAAAGTCGCCAAGGTTGAAGTGTTTTGTAGTTACATTAACCTTGGCACAATACTGCTTTAATCACCAAATCTTGAACCAATAAAAAGTTAAAAAAAAAAAAAAGTTTTCAAGCTTGTTTAGCAAAGCCAAAAAAGGTTGCCACAAACGAAATTAAAGAAACCAGTCTTAAAACAGATTTTCCTAGTTAACACTTTGCGTTGGTTGCACCTTAAACTGGACTAGGATCCTATTGGTTCTTATTTTGACCTTTTTAAAAACTCACCAAAAGTGAAGAAGACCTCTGGATGCGATCTTCTTCGTCTTTTTCCAACTCCATGAAGAAATATAAATGCTACTAATGATAATTATTATTTGTTCTAAGATGGTCCTTGAGATTTACACCCAAGGCAGTTATTATGATTTTCATAGAAGAATTCACACTCCGAAAAACAGTGGTAATAACAAGACAACATTGTTACAAAAGAAAACGAAACGAAACTCGAGGGAAAAAAGGAGTTGCCAATTTGTTAAATCTTTATTTCATAAATATATTCGATAGACATAATTTTTTTTAACTTTTTGTAATTTAACTTTTGTAATTTTTTGTATCAGTTTCCGACTGTAAATCAGAGACGTTATAGAACCTGAATTATCCGAAATAAAGGGGACGGGTCCAGAGAGTAAACTGACGAAAAGATTCTTTAGCTTTTCCGCTGTCTTGCACCTGAAAGTTCCAGCCGAATTAGAAACGTAAATTTTGTTTGTTTGGATTTTTATGGCGCAAGAGCATCTGGGCTATACCAAAGAAAATATAGAGGGAGATATATCTATATTCTTTGGCTATACTGCGCCAAACATGGTAAAATCAAAGACTGTTGTAAAAACCAGTTCTCT
>QLNU02003225.1:13633532-13692615 GCA_006491805.2 Dysdera silvatica | reverse complement strand
GTAACCTTTGAACTCCAATCCAAAACCAAAGTTCCACTCCCATCCGCCACTGCAATAAAAGTTTCAGTTACTATATCCACCAAACTGCATAATTGTGAAACTGGCCTTTTCCAACGAACTGCCTTATGTACGTTAACACTCGGTACTATAAATTTGTACGCTTTCTAAGCTAAAATTCCTGGACTCCGCAGAAGCCAAGGTTCGTGGAAAAAATTTAGAAATAATCAAAGAATGCAGCCTTTCAACCAAATATCGGACTAGGCTAGCCTGGGTTACTTTTACACAAAGTGTGCCACCATGGCAAATGTACTGAAACATTTCACCAAGCCACGAACGTTCAAATGAGTGCTTCTTCCTCATTTTTATCGAAAACGTTTTGCGGATGAAATGTCAAAACAGTCATCCAAGTTTCGAAGCACTTGAGACATGCACACGGGGGTCCAGACTTAAAAAAAAAACTGAATATATAATCCAGTCAAGCAGTCTTTAACAACATTGACGGCCAGTATCATAAAATTCACCTGAGTTCTTAGTATGTCCTTTCTTTCTCTTAATTTAATCTTATTATTTTCCCCATGGCATCCTAAATTTAAATTAATCTATCATTAGAATTTGTACGATATAGGATATGTATTATTGAAAAAGTATTTTAATTAAAGTTCAGGTATTGGTTTTCCTATCTAAGAATACAATTCATGTGAGGTTTCTAACATTTAAAGAACAGGGAAATTGGTTTTGTCTTGTTGGTTTGAGTTATTTAAAAAATATATATATATATATCACGTATGGATGTTAATAGGACAATTACCGAAAACCACAACACGATATCCACCATTACACGATTTTCGGCCTATTATAAAAAAGAATGTCAACATTGACATTCCATCATTTAATTAAGTTTTGGCGCAGTATAGCCCAGATGCTCTTGTGCCATAAAAAATCCAAACAAACAATCATTTAATTAAGTAATTTCATTTAATTCACTCCAATTTTAAAATATAAATTATGAAATTTATTAATAATATTTCAAATGTAAAACCCCTATTTAACATTGACTTGTGGTTTTCAGTAATTATTCTATTAATATTTGTTAATAGGAAAATTACAGGCAAAAATCAACAGGCCTGGGACAAGAGTCAACCAATAACTAATTACCCCAGAACTTACAAAAACCCATAGTCTTAATTAATGTAAAATATCAATACCACTCCCAGTTTTAAATTACAAAAAAAAAAGAAAACCTTAACTTATGTCTTAACTACGTATGCTAAAGAGTAACATTCAATAATTAGTAACCTTACTCAAGTCAAAATAATAGACCTGACCAAATAATATTGGTAAAGTATTATTTAATTTTTACAGATTTACCAAAGTTATTTAACAATTGTTAAAGGACAATTATAACTCTCTGTAATCTTCCATACATTTTTCTTGACATAACTCTAAATCAATTTCCCTTCCTATTTCATTATTGCACTATCATTTACATTTGAGACTTTGTAAATATACTTTTTTTTTTTAAAAAATAACTCAAACCAACAAAAAAACAATTTCCCTGTTCTTTAAATGTTAGAAACCTTGTATGAATCATATCCTTAGATGGAAGAACCAATTCCTGAACTTTAATCACAATACCTTTTCAATAATGCATATCCTCTACCGTACAAATTCTAACAGTAGATTAATTTAAATTTAGGGTGCCATAGGGAAGATAATAAAAATTAAGTTAAAATAAGAGAAAGAAAGGACATACTAATAACTCGCATGAATTTTGTGATGCTGGCCACCAACGTTGCTAAAGACTGCTTGACTGGGGTTACATCTTCAGTTTTTTTTAAGTCTGGACCCCCATGTGCACGTCTCAAGTGCTTCGAAACTTGGACGGCCGTTTTGACATCTCATCCGCGAAACGTTTTTGATAGAAGTTAGGAAGAAGTGCTCATGCGAGCGTTCGTGGCTTGGCGAAGTGTTTCAGTACACTCGCTATGGTGACACAGACAATGTCACTTTGTGCAAAAATAACCCAGGCTAGCTTAGCCTGATATTTTGTTGAATGGCTGCATTCTTTATTTCTCAATTTTTCCCACAAACCTTGGCTTCTGCTTGTTGCACGGATAAAATTTCATGCACACAGTGCACCTGCTAATTTCGAACCCTGGAGTACCACAGTACCGAGCTTTTAGGGGCCCCACGATGCTGAATATGTTTTTATCGAAGGACCCGTTGAGAAAATTGGTACCAGGGCCTGATATCGTTTGCAGCGACACTGGTTACCACTGAGGGGTATAAGGACACAATGGGTAACAAATATTAAAAAATACAACACTTGCATAAGAAACTAAAAACTCACCAATGGATAACCCAAAATGGAGAAAAACCCGTTTATATATGAATATTATCGTCCTTCAAAAAACTTGGTGATTTTTTGCAAGAGCTCTTTCTTCACGGAATCTGGAATCTCTTTTCTTCCCATTGGGGTGATCTCAGCGACAAGCTCTTCTACTGTAATGTTTTCCACACCTTTCTCACGAATTTTTTCTTTGCAAACAACTTTCATTTTATCTTTCCAACCACACTCCACAAGCCGAGTGCGAAGCAAGTCTTTTAAGCGTTCGACTTCGCCAGTTTCCGTCATCTTCATGTGCGAGGCATGTCGAATTTCTTCAGCTCGGTTACTGTCGTCCATCATTTTTGCAGAATTCATGCTTTCTTCAAATACACAACACAGCACTGCTTTTCAAACAAGGTTGGTTTCTTCTTTTTGAAGCTGAATAGAAATGATTCAGTAGGGTCTTTGGCCCTTATATCTCATGACTGAAGGTTTTATTGGCTCAGACATAGCGAGTACTGCAAATACCTAGAGGGAGCGCAAACCTCAAAATGAGTAGTTAGTCGCCGCCATATTGTAGGTCTGCTGAATACCGTTAAATGAAGCAGATGCCAGATCTTCGTAGATTGAAACAATATTTTCACTAATTTTTATTTTTCTCTATTTTAAAGGCAACACGAAGACAAAAACGAGATAGCATGCTGTTTTATTTTATACAGTTTTCTTTTATCAGTTCGGTTAAGTTCGTCCTTTTCCTTTTTATTTTATATTTTTATTTCTCTGCTGTGATAATTATAATAAAGAAAAGAAGTTTCAACTCTGTGGAATATCTCAGTACTTTATTATATTTCTGGGCCTCTCGAATCCTTTGAAGGCTAGTAGCCTAATTTCACTTAAAAGAAAAATACGTTATATGTTACACGATGATTTTGTTTGGATTTTGGATTCAACGGAATAGTTTTTATCTTATCATTTATTTATTTCTATCAACTAAAATAAAATACTTTCTAACGAGTCTTAAACGAAAGTTAGAGAAAAATATAAACTATAACATTGCTAATTATTCGAAATTATGCGACCACTTAATTTATTTATTTATTATTTTTTTTTTGTAAATATATTTCCTCTCTCAAAAGCATCTAAACCCTTTGCTGCTTGAATGTTTGGAACTCGATTTAAAATTTGACGAGTTGATATCAGAGAATCACTTGAAATTTCGTACACGTAAAAATTTCGAAGAAAGAGATCGAACCCCGTTGATACCTAATTTAAAACTTTGTCGAAAGAGCGTCTTTTCTTATTATCGCCTTATCGTCTCTACACTCGCAATGATCTTATTGGCTGTTCACCCTTTTCATACGCAAATGTTCATTGGTTACCCCTTTAACACTAATCGACGATTTGTTGTTCTAGTCACGGGTTCGTAACATCACACTCTTTCGGTAGGACTCTTAGCGATTGGCGCAGTATAGCCCAGATGCTCTTGCGCCATAAAAAAGCCAAACAATCAATCAATTCTTAGCGAGATGGTCACGCTGCCCATGATGGACATTCATAATGTCTTATAATAATAATGTCAATTCCTAATCGTAACAATTTAAGTTATTTTGCTATGTGATTGTAAATAATTTGTGTAACGTAGAGACATGCTGTCTAAATAGTTCATCTGTATCTTGGTATTTCTGACTCAATTTCGATAAGGTTCCAGGGTAACGATCCACGTGAGTTGACGTACGAGCTAAAACCCTTCTGATATAACTTATAAGCCATCGGTGATATTATGGAGTCTATCACCGCTCCATCGTTCTGCAATCCGTCATAGGGTTATAATAATAATAATAATAATAATAATAATAATAATAATAACGTCAATAAGGTTTCTGTAAAATTCAATTGACAGGGAAGAGGGGTTTATATTAAGAGATTTTTAGGATAATTATTATATATGGAATACAATAAATATTATTGGGGACACGTGGGCTGAAATAAAAGGGTCAATAATGAGAAGTTCTTAAAACAAATGTCCACAAATAATGAATGATCTTGTGACCTTAGAAGAAACTACTGAAGTTATAACAACTGAAAGAGTTAATATAATGAATGAATTGAATTTCTATGCCACCAGCGAAGATATTGGTGAGTTAATACCATCGCACGTGGAACCTTTGTCAAAAGAAGATTTGATTAAACTACAAGAGATGAGTGAAATACAAAATGAAGGTGAAGGACCTGAGAACAAACACACTGTTAAGACGTCGATGATTAAGAATATGAGCGAAGCCTTTATGCATCTTGAAATATTTTTGACTATCCTGGAAGAATGCGATCCCAATGAAGAGCGTATATCTCATGTATGAAGGGCAGTAGGAAGAGATACTACGTGTTATAAAACTCTTTATCAAGAAATGAAAAGTACAATTCAATTATCTCTTGATAAATTTCTGAAAAAAAACCCCCACCATATAATAATAAAGTATTCTTCATTACGTACGCTAGTATGCAAGATTGATTAAATAATGAATATTTTAAAAATACGACAATTTTTTTTAATTTTGTCTTTATATTGCTCTACTTTCGTATATATTTCAGGAAACAATTATGTACGAAAGTCGTAGATCGCCTGTATATTATAAATAGATATAATGAACTGAAAAATTTTCAAAAATAGAAGATATTCCAGGAGGCTTCAGAAGTTAAACCTTCCACACCAAAAAGGTATACTAAGAAGAGTTAAAGAGAATCCAAACATCAATGTACTGAAATTTGCAGATTCATTGTAAACCAATTATGACAAACAAGTATCGACTTAAATTTTACGAAATGCAATCAAGAGAGCCGGTTATGAAGAAGGCGTCGAAAGGAAGAGGCCCGTTTTAAGTATAGTTCATAGAAAGGTATATCTTATGTTTACAAAGAAGCAAATAAATAAGTTCTGAACTTTCTAAGAAAAATGTTTTTAGTCATAAATCAAAATTCAATTTATATATTTAAAATGGGTGAGTTATATTTAAAAATAATGAACTTCCATCCATGAACCAAAGATTAATGTGAAACTCTGAAACAGGGCGGAAGGAATATAATGGCGTGTGGAGATGCATAAGTTGTTCAAAAGTAAGCACTCTCAAATTTATTGGAAGTATAATGAATAAGCATATATACTTGAATATTTTGAAAGAGTGTCATTAAAGCGCTAGCAAATTACCCCATAGAAGGACATTTATCATATCTGTCAAAATGACGATAATCCATGCCACAAGGCAAGGATCATCAAGGAATGGTTGTTCTTCAAAGCGCCTCTGCGACTTCATACACTCCACAGTCTCGACTTGACTATCCATAGAATACCATAGAAATAAATCTTGAATTTATAAAAAAGACGACAAACAGAAAAAAAAAAAAATCGAAAAATTGTTTCATTGGACGTTTCGGGTAGAGTCACTTCATTATTAACAAGAAAATTTGTTAGAAGTACACTAGAGCCCATAAAAGGGGTCATTATAGAAAAATAATGCTTAGTTTATGATTAGACAGAAACTTTTATCTTTATGGTATTATTCTATGGAACATTTTAAATAGCTGTATGGAAAATTTTCCCTAATTTTTCATTCATTTTAAGTTTGCAATTCGAAGAACATTGTAATTGTTTTGCACCAAAATGTGTAAAAAGTTGCTAAACACTGTTAAATTGAATATATTTAGTTTTGCCTGAGATATATTTTGTTGAAACATAAAGCTATATATTGCATACAGTTAGAATGTACGGAGACTTTATCCACTGTATCCAGTGTCAGATTAAAGTTTCGTGAGGCCCTAGACAGACATTTTTCTGGGCTCCTTCTAGATTAAGCCTGTTAACCACAGTAGGATCAGTATATAACGAGGAGCTTAGGAACAATGAAAATGTTTGCTATATCCGATTGCTCGTTAAATCCGTTATGTAATTTAAATTTTAAACTTTGAAAATGAAGTTGGTACAAGTAACATATTTATATGCAACGTACATACAAAAAACCTTAAAATTTTCGAAAAATGTAAAAAAATTCTCCCTACGACAAAATTACTGCCCTAATGATAAGGTTTGATAAACAACAATTTTGAATTAGCGTTGTCTTTATCGCACCGGGCTTCCTAAAAAAATATGCGTCTTAGACATCTGTCTTCTTTGCCAACGCAACAGTTCGGCCCTGACTGTATTATTAGGGTACGTAAAAAATGTATATGGAGAGCGGGTTAGAGAACTCCAATTTTATATGGCATGCCATGTTGCGAAGATTTTTGAGCTATCATTATACAATTTATCAGCAAGTTTTAGCCAGTATGATGATAAATATGTAAGAAATCACCAAGTATAATGTTCAAAATCGTATACAAATATTACTAATCGAATTCGAAAAAAAAAAGGCAAATTTAATCTGAACAGCCGAACAGCTAGAATTTTACTATTGCATACAGATATGAGGTGTCTAAGTCGAAATAAATTTCTCTCTACAGCACATACGATTTCGTAATTTATCAAGTGAAAGACTGAACTTTCTCAAACAACAAAATGATGAATTTCAAAATTTTTACAATAAGAAAAGTTGTCTCTCTGTAATCTAGCGTTTCTGACAGATTTTGCATCTAGATTGAGTACTTTGAATTTAGAACCTCGAAGGAAAAATAAGACAATAACTAGCATTATTACTAGTATTAGATGATAAATTACTCGCAAAGAAATAATGATTTTTCCGTGTCTGGCGCAAACGAATTCCACCATTTCTTGATAATCAGTCAACTACTTTTACCCATTAAGCTAGAGACGTCGAACAAACTTGAATCAGCGAGAGAATATAAAACTTCACAACAGACAATTTCGAAACTGATGGAAGAGTACTTGGACTGTTATTTAAACCAAATTGACAAGTCTAGTGTTTTAGCTGGCTCAAAACATGCTGTCGCAAAAATGCTAAAATGGGAAAAAAGTTGTAGCAAAATGCTAAAAAATATTAGTTGCTTTCGTTGTTCCAAGAACCCTATCCATGAAATTATTTATATCAACGATGCTTAACAGTTGCTGCTAAGAATTTTGAAGAGGAAACAAAAAGGAACAAGAAAAGATCGCTGAAGTACAAAACGGATATTCTGGAATCGATGAATCCTGTTTTCAGAGAATAAACTGTGGTTAAAAATGTCTGTCGCATTTTCGCGATGGGCAATAATTTTTTTTCCCATTTTGCGAAAAATACGACTGCAGCTTAAATCCTGGACAAGTCAAAGAAGCCAAACGTCTGATAGACGACATTAGCATCTATATGTATTAAAGTCAACAATTCTCACCACAGCCCAGGATGTGACAATATTAGATGATAAAAATGGGTAGGAGCACTTGGCTGGTTATCAAGAGGTGGTGCATTCGTTTCCCACCAGCTTAAAACAGCTAGCAGTGTTAGGCATAGGAAAAAATTTAAAAACTACTTCCATTCTTTTATCGTTTTATTATCTACAGGGGCACTTCTTTCATACGTAGTTTGCAAATTAAGCCCTTATTTTTTTAAACCTCGATGACTATTCACAAGAAGCTTGGAGATTTTTAATTCCAAATTTACTTGCTATAGATATGGGGCATTTTCTTGTAGCACTGCACTGGAAACTAGAATGTTGAACGTTCTTTTTAGTTAAACTATCATATATTTAATTTAGAGATTCATTGCTTTAAATTCGAAGGTTTTGATTGACTTTCCTAAGGTCCACCCTAATATATATATATATATATACATACATACATACGTACGCTGAAACCAGTTATGAAATGATGCCCTTCCCTCTACTGCAATGAACCAACCCGTTTGTGACGTCAGCTCCCGTGAATTCTAACGGGACCAGCGGTCAATTTTCAGCGAACGCACTCTCTCTCTCTCTCTCTGTGTGTGTGTGTGTGTGTGTGCACGCATGCATCGATAAAATTCAATCGCTCAGTTGCCATCGGCTAGATGTTTGCATTTGAAGAGTACGTTTTCCACAATTTGTCGAGCCACGTATGCATGTTATAAAAAACTAAACTTGCGTTTATCAAATGCCTAATATTTATAATGTACATCCCTGAAAAAGGCCGTTTTTTATAGTGTGTGCGGCTTTGGAAAGGGCTGTTTTTGGAATGCATTTTTACTATTGGTGTGCATTATTTGAAAGTGTATTAAAATTAAGGCCTTCAGAAGGCATTTTGTTTCGTTTAACGGGTATGTCCGCTTAACTTCATTTTGTGTGTTCATCATTCCATCTTCGTTACGTAACTCAGCGCTTTAAGACATTTTTCAAGGTTTTTCGATTTGTCGAATTCCTTTAGGATATTTTTAATTCTTGTCTGTAATTGTACATATATCCTTTTTCTTTTTGTTTCTTGATTTCCAATTCATTTGATTTTAATGCGTTTGAGATTTTATGGGTTTCTTCCTTTAGGACCTCGATCAGCAAATGAACGTTCAGGTTTCTTCTGCCAATAATAGCGTTCAATTTTGCATTTCAGCCTTCAACGGCATTGTTCGTCCTATGACGCTAGCCGTGTATGTTCCATACTTTTGTGGGTATACTTGGATTATCCATCCACTGGTGCGTGAAATAATCCAGGAATTCAGATTTTTCGAGGTGGAAAGCGTTTTCTCAAACAACCATCGATCATGTGCTCCAGTGGCAAATAAGCCAAGGCTGAGCACATTCTGCAGATGTTTTTTTATCTCTTCATTCTCTTTATATCCGACTACAAGTCCAATTTCCTGAATCTTACGCCACAAGCATTCATTAAAATGGAAATTACATCCATAAATGGCAACGTCGGGGAATTCTGACATGCAGGAAATAATGGCTGCGGCTTCAAAATCTAATTTGATTATGTTGGTTTCCATCCAGGACACTTACGTTTTATTTCCCGAAATATGGCACAGTAGGTGGCTTGTCTCTTATCAGGCAGAAGTGCAAAAAGCACCAGACAGACCTTTGTTTCGGTAGCCGTATTCCCAAAGTTCACATGTGTTGGCTAAATTGCTTAAGGCAACTTTTGAATATTCCATTAAAGAAAAAGGTTTCTCCATTTTCTAGAAGTTCTCGGGCATCTTCTCCTCCGAATACCAAAATTCTTTTACCCTGGAAAGGGTTCCATTTTTTTTCGCCGCTGCGTTTCAATGTGTCCTTAAAATTTGCGTTCTAGGCCGGGCCTAGTCGGTCTTATGGGAAATCCGGCTCTGTCTATAGGGACTAACTTTTTTCTAGGGTTGAGCTAAACGGTATGCTTCAATGCTTAGAAGACATTTTCTAGGCTTTAGCTCTCTAGTTACGCCAACGGGGTGGGGGAGAAAAATCGTTGGGCCCAGGGTGCCTCGTATCCCAAATCCGCTCCTGAGCGGCCCCGCTTTCAGGTAATCTGAATATTCTGTTTTCATTGTAAAAGAGCACAGAAACCGTAACATTTATCTAAAAATATGTTTCATTACATATTACTAAATTGATACATTGAAAGCACACACACATACACACACACAAACGTCGTAAAGTGTAGAATCTAATCACTTTAACACAAATTATTCTTAATAGAAATTGTTCCTGCAACAATGAACAACTGACCAATTCAATCAAGTCATGGATAATCGATTACCTCGCTTATATATATATGAATAAAATCTTTTATAACCAAAATTATTCCCATAGGATTAATGTTAAATTTCCCCGCTATAACGAATAATCTCTGCGAGACGCCCTCGGATAATCGAATAAAGACCTGACCATTTAGCTTGAAAATTAGTGACAAACAAAGGAAAAAAAGCATGCAGATGAAAATTTGCCTTTGTACAAACTTCTCCACCTCCACCCCCCCAAATTGAAGAATTTTCAATATTTGCCTATTAGATAGTCCTGTGTTATAGTGGAATATAAAAGCTTGACGTGTTGTTCCCCCCTTTTTTTAATTCTTAGAAATGGGGGAGAGGTCTTCTGGACGCCGAGAGATACGCTACCATTAGATAGCCTTCTCTAAGTTACCAGTACATAAAGAACGGAAAGTTATTTTCTATGAATAAAACTTGATTTTAAATTAATTCGGCCAAGCGTCAATTGCCTCTCTTGAATTTTACTAGCTACACAAATGGTTATGGGAGTGCCTCTCAAGCCAGCAACAGCTAAGTAAATCCTAACTGGCAGTCGATAACTGCGCATGCTCATAGACTAGGCTTTCTTAGCAAATTTATTTTGACATTACACGGTTTCGAGATATTTTGTTGGCGATGTTCTCTTTTCCGCACTTTGAGCAATAACAGAATGCATGTTTTTGCTTACGTTAATTTTAGTAATGAGTAAGCAAACGAAAATAAAGTAAATGTAGTAGTGTAAAGATAAAAACATCGTTTGTATCTATTTATTAATGTAATAAATTTTGTTTCTTGACGATATTTTCCTTAAACACAGTAGCGTAGCTAGGGGGCAGGGGGCGGTGACCCCGGGAGCCACAATTCGGGGGACGGCAATTAGCCTTTAAATAACAATCTTTTTTTGGTTACCTCCTTTTGGGGATTTTATGATTTTTTCCCCCCACTTGACACTTCGAGTTCAGGAGGCGGCAACAACTCACTTGCAGTCATCGCACGGACGGCAAAATACCTAGCTACGACACTGCGTATACATACTGTTTTTTATAAAACTACAGGCATAGATTTTATTGTTGGGGTGGGGGATAGGACCCCGTAAAATTTAAAATGGTAGCCAAAGGAATCGGCCGGATCTAGAAAATAATTTATTTTTTCCCTACCTTTTTATTATTATTATTTTTTAATTTATAAAACAGGGAGTGCCCACGTAGCCGGCAACGGCTGATTGAATCGTAACCGGCAGTCCATAACTGAGCATGCTGATGGTTTGGTCAGTCTGTATCTACTTTTTAATGCAATAATTTGCTTTAATTTCTTGGCGTATTTTCTTTATACAGATTCTTGTTTGTAAAATTACAGGCACAGATGTTTTTGGTTGAGGTGGGGGATAGGGCCTCATAAAATTTAAAGTAATAGCTAAAGGCATTGGCAGGACCTAAAAATATATTTATTTCACACAACCTTTTTACTGATTTTTTTTTTAATTTATAAAAAAAATGAAAACTCAGGAGAAATGGAGTGAAACAAACGTGGTTTTTGAAAGGGTTGGCCATAGCATCACAGAAATGCAAAAATTGAATGTGGCGCCAAATACATACAGCCTCCTTTTCAAACTCATTTTAAAATCTCAGTCCGTGAGCATGGAACAAAAACTTATAAGTTTTAATTCCGTGTCCGTGAGCATGCGCAGTTATAAACTGCCGGTTACTATTCAGTCAGTCGTTGCCGGCTACGGGGTACTCCCTATAAAAAAATAAAAACGCTGGGGCTTTCCACGCCAGTGTCCGCGCAGGTTTTGTCTACCTCAGCGGTTCGTCAACTGTGGTTCACGGACCCCGGGGCCCGCGGGTCCTATCAGGGGGTACGAAACCCTCCCAGTGTTCCACAAAGATTCGAAAAAATACCGAAACAAGAGCATTTACTCTTTAATGCTAAGAATAAATTATGAGGGAACGAAAAATTCCTTCCTTAAATGGTGAAAATTAGTGATGAAACACTAGAAATAAATATGTATGATGCAAATTCTGGGTTTTAAACTTTGAGTTAATTCTTGGGGGTCCGCAAGGGCGAGTGATCTCTGAAGGGGGTCCGCGGTCTAGGAAAGTTAAAGAACAGCTGGTCTATCTTATTAGCCTTCAAGTTTTACGTCCGGGAAATTTAAGAATCAATTGCATATAAGAATCAAAAGAAGCGAAGCAAACGTGGTTCTTGTATGCGGTGGCCACTGTACCACAGAAATGCAAAAATTGAATTTGGCGCCAAATACATAATAAATCGCCAAACTCACACAACCCCCTTAGCATCCGTTTTAAAATCATTTTAAGTAAGTCCATCAGCATGCGCAGTTATCGACTGCCGGTTACGATTCAGTCAGCCGTTGCCGACTACGAAGGCACTACCAAAGATTATATCATTAATATTATTATAATAAAGTGGCAACAATATCCTACCTTTATTAAAATTTCCCTAAAAAAAAGAATGAAAAATGTGACGCTTTTTTTCTAATTGACCTCCGTAAAAACGTTTTCACCGTTAAAAAAAAGCGTATGTCCACGCAGGGATCTTATTTGCTACCCAGATCCTTTTCACGCAGAAGCACCACTGCATCACTTAGGCAAAATATGCGTCTTAAGCAAGCATATAGTGCAAACACAAAATTTTTTTTTTTAAAAGCAAATCAGGGATTGTAGTTAAAGACACTTAGAAAATTATACTACAGAGGGTTAGATATTTATTTTGCATAATACTTTACATATATGTATTTAAGAAAGTGTGCAGATCCTCCGATGCCACCGATTTTCCACACGCGCCATTCTAAAGCAACTTTTTAGCAATTTAAATTCAAGGTTTCTCGCAATGAGTGGCAATAGCGCTTAGGTAAATGTGAAATAGTAAATATTGTAAGGAAAGGTAAGCGTAAATATTGGGGGCGTGTTCGAAAAATTTGTTGTAGCGTAAACTGAAAATTAAATATTTTTCTTATTTTTTAACTGGTAATAAGAAAATTCGTGGCAGAAGTAAGAGAATTAGTTATTTTTTTAATGACCTTATTTTTTATTTTGTCGAACACGTCCGGCTTCAGAGGCGTAGTAATTTAAAAATTATTGGGGCACTTAAGTATCTTTTAAAAACATTCTGTGATACAGCGTTAAAGAGAAACATGTGCTTTGATATTCTATGGGAGGGGCAGCGCCCCTGTTTCGTTCGCCAATCGCCGTCTTAATTGTCAAGTCATGCATTTGAGATCTTTATTTTATTGTGTATGGTGCGTTTTCACGTAGCCGTAGACAAAGGTTAATCTACGCTTATCGGGGGATGGCGTGACAATTTAAAAGTTACGGGGGTGTTGAGTAAGGGTGGATTCAGGAGAGGGGGCGCGCGCGAAAAAATATGTGTGAGAGCTTATTTTGAATACTTAAATCATCTATGGTAAGTGGCTAGAAGAAAACCGAATCTAAATTCCGACCAAGTAGTGGTTAGTTAACGTTTTAAGAAAAATTTGTTCATTAAGAAAAATTGGTTCATCGTTCAATTGAGGAACACTATAAAGGCAAGAATTTATCATTGAAGAAGGCACTAGTATAGAACGATTGTTTTGGGTGAAACTGCACAGTTCGCACCATGTTCTCTCTCCTCCTGAATTTGGTCAAAAATTGCAGTAGTCTCTCTCTGACGTACTTGTAATGCTATTTGTACATGTTTTGCATTTCTGTAGCCATTGTTTTGTTTATTGTAGCAAATTGAATTACGTTGGAAGGATTGAATCTGTGGGTTTTTTTTTTTTTTGGATCGTTGGATTGAGTCAGAAAAATCGTTTCCAGCATTCTTCAATGCTATCAAAATTATTTTTTTGCACCACATGATTGACCATGACAACTGGGTGTGTTTCGAATTTCAGGCTTATCTGATGTTTTCTTGGTAATGGGAGGGGAGGGGGTATGGGAGGCACCTCCCATAAGCATTCACTGATTCAGGAAAATTAAGTGTAAAAAAAGAACCTGTGAACAACATTTTCAACATGGTGTCAAGTTACTTTGCCCATTGCCAGTCGCTTTTGAGAACATGGAAAAACAATTCAGTAGGTGAAGGACTATTCAGTTTTACCATTGTTGACATTTAGCACATTGTCACCCCTTCCGAAGATATAGTCAACATAAGCAAGTGTTCTGTGCCAGTGGCTTCTTTGGTGATTGTATTTTTGTTACAGTGTTCTACAATTTAATGTAGAATATTCTTGAATATTTTACCATTATTACAATTCAGTAAATGCTTTTCTCATAGATGTAATAGTCTAATTTAGTTTGTTGTACTATCTAATTAGTTGTCTAGTTTAGTTAATTTCATGAGGCCCTGTACAGCCACTGTGGTAAAGCATTTACCTAGTGTGTTATTAATATAGGTTCAACTCCTAGCAATGTGCTCGGCCCTGCGGTGGCGCAGTGTGGTAACGCGTTCTCCTATTGCGCGGCTAATCCGGGTTCGACTCCCAGCAGTGCAAAAAGAACGCTTACTCAGAGATCTCATAAAGATCGCACTGCTCACTGTAGTCCGGGGTTTGGTTCCCTAGGCCTTAAGAGGTTCGGATTCCTCGGAAAACAGTAGGTCCCGGCGCAGCATGACCACTGTAGTCTTTGAGCCGTAAAACCAAAAAACAAACAAACAAACAAATAGCAATGTGCCTCCCATCCAAAAAAACCCCACTTAACGACTAACAGCCCACTGTGGTCTAGGTTCTGGTTCGCAAGATCTTAAAGAGTTTCGGATTTCTTAGTAAAATCAGTATACCTGCATTTTACTTAACGGTGTCTTCATCAAAGCAGAATGTGCTAAAAAGTGCGACACATTTCGTAGAACAATTGCAGGGTAAATAATTTTTTTCTGTTTTAAAATAAAAGGAATAATAAAAAGCAGTCTGACATGTTTTCTACATTTCTATTAAAAAAGGAATTTACATTTTATAGAATTTAAAAATGCATGTACAATCTATATACATCTCTTGCAGAACATTTTTGGTCAGCTGAAGGCTTGTTGCAGAACATTGCAAAACGTTCTGCTTTAGGAGTTGACATATTTACATACATTAACTTGGACCTGACTGCCAAGGCCATAGCTAGAATTTAATTCGTGAGGGTTCAAAATTTTTTACAGCATGTATCGATGCAATCCCAGCATGCAAGGTTGTAACAAAGTCCCGTTAAAAATTTAGTTTGGGGTGGGGGACTGGTCTCTAAGATCATCATCATTTTAAAATAAGGTACTTTTTAGCTTATTACTAATTGTCAAGCAGTATCAATTATTTTTGTAGCATTTTGGTATCTTGTACATTCACTAAATTTCTCGACAGCTTTGAGGAGGTGGTGGTATTTTTTCTCAGCTCCTCCTAAAAGTATTTGTTAATTTTTCTCAGCCCTCCCCCAGAAGTACTCGTATGGACACCTATGGTCTGCAGGTTTTGTATCATCATGACCTTTGGTGTCCTTGTACTGTAGAAACACTTTTCACTCTTGTGATGTAAGCCATGTTTACAAAATATACCACTTCATGTGTATTTTAACCAACAGGCACATAAATACACATTAACCCAGTATTTCTCAAACTTTGGTTATTCATAGATAATGTTAAGCATTCCTTATTTTGTGAGAGTTACTTGGAGGTAGGGAGGACTTCTCTGTGAGCGTTGGCACGCACGGGGGGTACTGATGGGGGTTGTAAACCCCTCATTGCGATCAAATTTTGTATATTTAACATAGGAATATATGAGCTGTAACTCTAACTCCTCTATTGAGCCTATAACCCCTCCTTTAACGAACTTTCTTTGTACGCCAATGCCTGTGAGAAAATTAAAAAATATATCGTCTGAAACTAAAGTTGCCATATCTCGTTTATAATGTCAGACCCTACTGACCACTATCGGTTATAAGCTAAATAATAGCATTTTGTGTATCATTAAACATCAAAAGTATCTTGTATTAGGTTTCTGCAATCCAATATGGATTTCTTAAATTATTTAGACATCCATGTGAGCATCAGATTCAGAAATTTTGCCCATTTTGAATTTTTATTCCTTGTAGACCAACTTTTTTGGATACTAAATGTTATATTATAATCTTTCTCCTGAAATTTCACAAAGATCTTGCGGACCACTTGACAAGCTTTCACAGATCACCGGTAGTCCACGGACCACACTTTGAGAAATACCACTTTAATTTATGTACACATAAAGATACTTCATATACTCCAGGGGTGGCTTCAATTTATATACACATAAAGGTACTTTACATACATACACTAAAGGGGTGGACTGGGCCGCTGGCTTCCGGGACAGTGTGCCCTAATGGAGGATAGGACTCGTGCCTTGGAATGGGTAAGGACTCGGGGTGTGAGTCCTTGCCCATTTCCATCCCTCCGAAAATTCAAGGTATGCATCCTTTGAGTGGACCCAGTCCACCCTTTGATACACTCTTAACATACATGCATGCAGTTAAAGATTTGGTTTAGCACAGCCCGATGTTAGCTTTCTTTGTAATGTGTTTAGAGGTATGTAACAAATTCAGTTCATTTAAAAACTTTAATATTCAGTAACACATTAGACCGGGTAATCAATTCCACCAATATCCCAGACTGTTTGAAACTGGACTAATCAAGAACTTAAAAACCATATGAAAAGAGATTTGATCGAAAAAAAATAAAAAAAATTACCTATTAATTTTTTAGAATTTATTTTGTTCAATTAAAATTTAGTTCGTTTTGAAATTTTTACACTGGACTATAGTGAATCTGGACTAATCGAAGTTGGGCTATGTTAGATATTGCTGAATTGTAATTTCAGTATTTTAAAGGTTTGTCTTACTGAGCAGAATTCACACATTGAAAATTAGCTTGTGTTAATGTTGACATCCTTTAAGGTTTGTTTTATACTATTTTCTAGGATTTATATGGACACATTTTATAATTTATGCAAAAACATGAAATTGTCGAATACGGATGTCTCTTACTAATCAAGCCCAAAAACTTGTATCGAAAGTTGTAGCAGGTGAGTTTTGTTCACCTATATAATTCTAATATACAGAGTGTTCCGTCAAGTCTGCATAAATTCTGCACCACCTTAATCCTAACTCAGAGTATATAAATGCCTCGTACATGTATGCCTCGATATGCTTGGTGGTCATTTTGAGCATTTCTGGATTCATCTTTCTAATATTTCTAACACAGCATATTTTTCCTGCACCGGATGTACTGTTATATTTTTCTTTTGCATTTTACTCAAAAACTACGGGTTCAAGTATGGCTCTTGGGTCATTATGTATGAACTCCAAGGGAGAATTCTCACTGTGTGAAATGTATATGGTCTTAACGGGACACCCTGTATATATATATATATATATATATAGGCATAGAGTTATATTGTGCACTCACAACCCTCTTCCCTTAATAATAATAAGGGTTTAAACCCTCTCTTCCCTCAGTAATCTATAAAAAAAATGCAGTTTTAGTTTCTGAGAATGCCTTTGATGCATTTTTTATAAGGACTCGGTTTATTAAATGTTATAACTTGATGTTTCCTGAACCAAACTGATCCCTTTGTCAAGTGAAGGCATTATGCCTTCACTTGACAAAGGGAGCAGTTGGCTCTCAAAACGTCGTGTTTTAAACCTTACGCCAGTGTCGAAATAACTGTTTGTTATGGAATCTCCTGGTGAAACTCTGTATTGTTTCGTTATTAAACATTTTTATTTTTCTTGTAACCATGATCATGCATCGAAACTCTTTCTTTCAACTTAGATGCTATTAGCATATGCAGGAAATTCATAAGGGGAGGGGGGTTACAGAGTTAAAACTTCATATATTCATATGGGTATATACAAAATTGTGTCGTAATGTGGTTACAACCCCTATTGACACCCCTGTGTTCCAGTGTTTAATGCTGACAATTTCTTTGATTTTCTTTTCATTGATGACCAATGTTAGGAAATCTTTCCTTTCATTTTGCAAGGATTCAAATAAATTTATAAAAGCAACCACAAATCTGGAAGAGTCCCGATAAAGGAAAGATGCACTTTCGCTGCCGTAGTGACCAATCGCCTTCCGGAGATGTCTGGTAATTGTACCTTTTGAATGGTTCTCTCAGAAGGAATTAGCTTTTCACTTAGGAAGGCGGGGTTTAAATCAGGATATCTCTAATTAGGAGGAGGAGGAGGAGGAGGAGGTGTAGACATGTGGTTCAAATACAGAAATATATTCTAAGCAAAATTCAACTTTCTGAGAAACATTCTGTTTGCCAGAGTTTTTGTCTTTTGCTTTTTTACTTATGTTGTTGGTAAATTATATTTAATTTTACTTCGTCCCTATTTCTTTCTATTTCATTTTGTTTTGAGCCATTTCGTTTTACTTTATTTTCCCTTAATTTTTCTGATTTATTTTCCTCTTTTTGTCATTCTTACTATTTTTTATTTCCATTTTACTTTTCTATTTATTTTTTCTCTGTTTTCCATGCTTTCTTTTCCTTTTTTCTTTCACATTCTGATCAGTGTCATGTCTGCATGTAGTCCGAGTCCGTTATAATGACATGCAAGGGATTATTAAAATTTTGACTCTGTAATATAGAAATACAGTAAAACCTCTCAACAACAATATTATACGGACCGAGAAAAATTATCGTTGTAGACAGAGTTATTATTATAGGGAGGGTTCATTATACAGTAAAACCTCTCTACAACACTATTATACGGACCAAGAAAAATTATCGTTGTAGAGGGATTTATCGTTATATCGGATATCGTTGAGAGGTTTTACTGTAATTCGCGAGGGACACAATTTTGACATATTAGACAAGTTGTTTCTACAATCAAGATCATTATAAGCAAGTTTGATGATATGTAATTCATAAAGTTACTAAATTTATATTTTTTAGCAGTATTTACGCTTTCATCTTCCTGAAAAAAACATCTGATTCATTTTCAATGACTCTTCTTATTCACTTTCAATTATTATTTTCATTCACTGCCAACTCTTAATGCTGGATATCGGAATTACCCTAGTCAGTGGCCATCTTCAGTGTCGAGTAGATTGAGATTACTCCGCTGTAGACTGAAATTAAATAGATAATAGTGAATATTAGTAAATATTTAATAGTTTAATAGAAACAGAATGGACTGAAATTACTCAGTTTGAGATTGGGTGGGGCAATTTCAATGTTGAGTAGGTTGAAATTATCTTACTGCACTGCGACAGCGAGATTTTCCTCCAAGTAAGGAAACTTCAATGTTGAGCAGGTTAAAATTGCTCCACTGCACATTGAATGGGGCAACATCAATGTCCTGCAGGTTGAAATTATCTCATTGCACATTGAGACTGCCTTCTGGGTCGGGCTACTTCAATGTTCTCTAGATTGAAATTACCCCACTGCACATATCAATTGTCTTTTGGGTGGGGCAATTTAAAAGTTGCTTACTGTGTTTAAGTATGTTTCAGATTTTAAGAAAACTCAACAAATCTTGTGTAAGTTACATCACTATTTTTTTTTTAAACTTATATTAATATTGTAACCAGTAAAATTCTGACACTGGTCGGAATATACGAAATACAAATGAAGAAGGTAAAAGACATTTACCATCTGCAAAAATATTCGCAACGTTTCGAGAACTACTGTTCCCTTCATCAAGCGAAAGCAATATTGTGTTGCACAATGAATCATTGTATTTGTGAATTGCTTGTAAACAATTATTACTATCGTTTTAATATGTATGTTACATTTTGTTGTAAAAAACAGTTTTCGCCTTCTCTTCTACAAATCCGTACATTATGTTTGATTTTCAGCTGTCTGTGATACCACCCTTATAACATGAACATTTTATATTTGTTCCAGTTCATTGATTTATTGTTAGTATCTCGACTATTCACAGGAGAACTGTTCGCAACACCATTAGAAGTTCGCCATTGGCGTATAGCTAAAGCTACACCTGTTGTCGCTGTTTCCTCAGCTCTCAAGAAAGGTAAGTTTTTTTTTATGAAATTCATTTTTGTGTCATTTAGTATGGAATGAATCGATGTGCCCATATATATATATCAGTGGCATCTTGTGAACATTTGGGTTAGGACTCATACTATGAAGTTTGGGTTAATTCAACTGCATGATTGGATTTTTATTGATGTATAAAAGGTTTAAAAGTGCATAGTGAATCAGCGTTTACGCAAATTGGTTTCATGTAATTAATTGTAGGGTAACTTCGAATACTTAATTTTATTAATTACAATTTTATAATAAATTAATAAACAATTTTATTAAATACATAATTTTATGAATATGAAAGCATAAAATCCAAATGGGCCAACAGTTAAGTATCCTATGTGCCATTTATTTAAGAAGCACAAAGAATTTGCATTTCATGGTGTAGTTAGATTACTAGAATGAGACGTTGATCATCTGCCTTTTGATGCAGTTTTAAAAACTGCCTCAGAATGCTTATTTCATAGAAATCTGAAAAGCAGTAATGCATTAAGGGCAGTACAGTCGGTGATGTTGTACTGGGTGCCAAGCTGGGGGGGGGTGACAAAATGGCTTAATGATCTTGAAGTGCCGATAAGACCAAATTCAATTTGATCATCTAGGCCAGGGGTCTTCAACCTTTTTCAGTCCAAGGGCCAATTTTGTTTATTCCCGTAAGCCCGTGGGCTGCACTCAGTATCAACAATATTATGACTGAACAAAGGTGACTCAAGGGGTGGGCCCCTCTGGATCAGCCTTTGTTGATAGTTTTTCCTTAAGTCCCTATATTAGTTTTGCGCAGTCCAAATCTTCGGTAAATATTTCTCTTCGTTCGCCCTTTGTGGACTGTATATATATATACACACCCTCTATAACAAAAAAAAATCGACGCACCAAGGAGGAGTTGTCCGATTGCGATAAAAATTGGTGGATGTGAAGAACATACATAGAAAAAGAAACGATTAAAATTTCAGAACAATTGAATGATTTATTGCAGAGTTTGACCGTTACAAAGGGAGGAAGTCAATAAGGCGTTGGTCCACCTCTGGCCTGGATGCAAGCTGTCACCCGGCGTGGCATAGACTGATAAAGATCCCGGATGGTGTCCTGCGGAATTTCTTGCCAAATTGTCTCCAACTGTCGGGCTAAATCGTCAACATTCCGGGATGGTTGCAATCGCCTTCCCATAGCGTCCCAAATGTGCTCTATGGGAGAGAGATCAGGAGATCTAGCTTGCCAAGGAAGTGTTGGGCAAGCTTGAAGACAATTCATAGCAACACGTGCCGTGTGCGGCCGGGCATTGTCTTGTTGAAACGTAAGTCCAGGGTGTCGCAAAAGGAACGGTAACACAACCGGTCGTAGAATGTCGTCTACGTACCGCTGTGCTGTAAGTGTGCCAGAAATGACCACCAAAGGGGTCCGGCTATCAAATATAGATATATAGATATCTATATATAGATAATGTAGATATCAAATATAGAGATGGCACCACAGACCATAATGCCCTGTTGTGGGCATGTGTGTGGCGTGCGATAGTAAGGGCAGGATCCCCACGCTGCCCTGGACGTCTCCAGACACGTCTGCGGTTGTCGTCAGGACATACACAGTTGGGAACGTAACCAAGTTGGACACCAAATTTTAATCATTTGCATGTTCGGTCAAAATGTCTTTGCATACGAAATTTCATTACAATCGGACAACTCTTTCTTGGTGCGTCGATTTTTTTTTTTATAGAGTGTATATACCTAGTTATGCCATAAGTTTTGTCCCTTACAAAAAAGGCGTCTATCATAAAAGAACATTTTAATATTTTAGAATATTTATTTTGCTTCTAAGTTATAATAGGTCACATTAAAAAGCAAAACTACTCAAAATGTCCACCCTTGCTTTCACGCACCTCTTTAAATGGTCAGGCCATTGATTTATCGTAGCACACACACCACATCGATGGAAATCGAAGCCGCTATCTTGCTTAGTTTTTTTTTATAGACTCGATATTTCTATGAGGCTTAGAGCAAGCCCTTTCTTCCAAAACTTTCCACATTCAATAGTCCATTGGGTTGAGATCAGGGCTTCCAGAAAGCCAATCTTCAGCAGCAATAAACTCCTGTAAATTCACCTATAGCCAATGTTGTGCGGTCTTCTCTTTGTGTGCAGATGCTGAATCCTGCTGGAAACCCCAATGTTGTCCAGTAAACAGAGAATGATTCAGCGGTTTTTCTCTAAGACATCATTTTGGTAACTGGCTGCATTAGTTTTGTGACCTCGTCGTAGCAGACTCCCTACCAAACCATGACTGAGGCTAGCTAGATGGTGACCTCTCCCCACCTTAAGGATCTCCTCAGAGGCTTATCAAGAGCTGTGTGCATAGACTCTGTTATTCTGGTGGTTAAACTTTTCTTCAATCATAAAATTCCTTCCGTCTGTAAATAAAATTTTACAATGTCCATTGTTGGTGTGCTGATGTAACAACTGTTTTGCTCCCTTTGCCATGGTATTCCATAAAGCCTCTGCAAGACGCTGTCCTGTGCTTTTATGGTGAGCATGAAGCCCCAAGCCTTCTTTAATAATGTGTGACATGGTTCTGGTTGGAATCTTCATCTCCCTTACTATGATTTTCTGTTTGCGGAGAGGATTTCGACGAATTCTCTGGGCAACTGCCTTAACGACTGCTGGCATTCTGGATACACGTAGACGATCGGTTGTTTCTCTGTCACTGATAGAGGACATTTCGTGGTTTCTGCTTATGGTATGATAAATGAATTTCTTGGATAGTTTTAGATGTTTCAGAAGTTCAAAAATATCAGATGAGGATTTTCAGTAATAATTGTGACACGTTTTTTTTTTTTATGCCCCATTCCATTTTAAAATGACGTTGGAATTAATTTGAAATGCTTTTTTTTTATAAACTAATAAAATTGTTCATGTTCCTTATAATAAATGCACTCCGGAAATTGGGAATATAAACGTTTTTAAAATATTTCTTCGCCGGGACAGAACTTATAGCCAGACTAGGTATATATGTAAAATATGTATGGAAGCAAAAAACATTTACAATACTTTTAGTTATTAATATATAAAGCGAAATCAAACCTTTTAGTGAGATTTATAGCACTGCTTATTTTCAACAACCTTGTCAGGTCTTATTTTTGACGTTGCAACCCTAAGAGTGTTTCTAAGGTGGACGTCAGTTGTTCTGGTCCTAATTTTGATTTTCATCAATTTCATTTTTGCAGTAGCATTAGCATATGCAGTGGGGGGGGGTTGGTAGGGGTTATAATTCTCACTGCAATAAAATGTTGTATTTATACTTATGGATATATTGAGTTGTAGCTCTGTAATTCGCCCTATTGTAAGCCTGTAACCTCCTGTAAATTTTCTACGTCAGCCTGTGTGCAGTTGTAAGTTCTCCAGAATGATAACATTTTCAGAGCATGCAGTCAGATGGTTGGGAAGATGTTCTTATCGATATATTTAGAATAGAATTTGAAAAGTCTTAAACTTTTTTGATTCTTTGATTTTTTTTTTTTAAATCACCGTTGTACTGTAAATCCTTAAAACTAAACCTGGTGCCCACATATGCTATAAAATTAAAGTAAAACACGATTGAGGGAAAACATCATGTTACTTTAGTTATATAGTGTTTTAAGATATTTTTTATGAAATATGAAAATGACAACAGAATAAAATATATAGATTTCAGACTCGGAGGGAGCAGGGACGTTAATTTTATGTGAAATAATTTGTATTTTTTCGTGAGTCAGCGGGACACATAAAACATGTCGGAGGGCCGCGAGTTGAAAACCCCTGATCTAGGCACTTATTTTTAAATAAGTTCCAAGGATCAAATTGTTAATTGAAAATAATTAATATTTGGGGAGTGGGGGTGCCACTCAGGAACGTAGCAAGATGATCCTGCACCCAGGAGCGGCTTTAAGGCCAGGGCAAACCTGGCGGCTGCCCGTTGTCCCGTTTGGATGAGGGCGTCAAACTGAAGTGAAATTCAACGTTTTTTTAATTGACCCAACAGTAGAAAATCTCTCTAAAAAGAGACAAGTTTAGAGAAATTTTTAGAGACATCTTTAGAGAAATTCTTTCAGAGACTTTTGGCTATTCTTTGAGCTAATCTTTAGAGAAATTCTTTGGCTAATTCTTTTAATTTTTTTTTCTAATTCTTTGGCTAATCTTTGGAGAAATTCTTTCAGAGACTTTTGCACTGTGCATCTGTGAAAATCTGTTTTTACCGCCCTGGTGGTGTGGTGGGGATGCCAAAAAAGCAATCCGTGCCAGGCCGCCCGGGTGCAAAATCAACCTCGTGCTGCCCCTGCCTGCACGCATGGCGAAACAGTTCAGATTGCACTCCTAGTCACGAACATATTTTCCCTTGTGGGTTATTTCAACCGATTTTACTCTCCTATTTGCTCGCACCCCTAGCGTGTGCCTTCCTTGCCATCCCTCAGCTATAACTTTAGTGTCCCTACACCAATTTTGGGCTCATACTAGGCGTCGTATCACCTAAATCTGTGTCTGCTGAAAAGTCTTTTACTTTTGCACTTCCTTTAGAGAATACTTTTGTTCTTGATGTGGAATCTATTTCATGAAGACTCTTGGAAAAAACTCTTATTATTTTTTTTTGGTTTGTTCCTCCCCACCCCAAAAGCAATAAAGGCCGAAATATCTGGTTTGTTTCATTTGTCTGTCTATTCATTTGCCCCTCCCTCCCTCCATCCATTCGTTTATTTATTTACACAAGTTTCAATCTTCTAGGATAGTGGTGGTGAACCTTTATATGTACACATGCAAAAAATTTACAAATGATATTCATGGTGGTGTCGACATGCTAAGCAGTTAGTAATGAGGGACAAAAGTAGAAAGTTTATTATTGCAGATTTTTATCGAAACAAATTTAACATTTATTTCATAAAGATGAATTCATAACATGACATATACAAATCATTGTACAAATTAATTAGATTTTTAATGTTGTACAGCGCCAAACGCTTTATCTCTGGTTCATATTTCATCACTTTTAATAATACACAGGCTGGACTGCATTTATTATTCTGTTTTTTAAACTATCTTTTATAAAATTAGTTTTGGAAAATAACAACTCACAAACATATTTACATGAAAAATTTGATAATACAGCCTTCGCTAGTGTTTTTACAAACCAAAGGTTTCGGGAATGGAATTCTACGTTCATGGTACCTACCTTTGGTGGCCATGCTTCCCAAATCTCGTAATGCTCGACAATTCATTCACTTTCAGCTGATGATCTTGTTTCTCGAGTGGACTGTGTATTTGTTAGTTAGTTCCTTTCATGCAAAATGGCTTAAACTTCTACATTGTAAGAACTGAAATAAAATTTTGATGATTTATAAGCTTATAAAATGTTATCACCTGTATATCGTTGACGTGCCAGTAAAATTTCCATAGCTGTCAACTCTGTCATACATTCCACAGGTTTGCCATCCCTGTTTCAGAACCCAAACAAAAGTGCAAACATTCATATCCTTTAAAAATTCATGGAACATAATGTGGCAGTTATACTTTGAGATATAGGGTTTCTTCCTTTTTATTAAAATCTCAGGAAAAAGATTGTCTCCAATCACTCACAATTTTTGAATACTATTTGCGAATACGTTTTTTCCTAAACAATATTGTGATAAAATTAAGCAACAATTTTCATCAATGTTCACCAGGTGTAGTAATATTAACACCGATGTTATGATGTGGTTAGATGGTGAAACGTTCGCAAAGAAAAGAAATGTTTTTTGTGTTCGGTGGGGCACGATCCCACGACCTTCGCAATCCAGTGAGGGTCATGGGATCGTGTCCTACCAAACATGAAAAATATTTCTTTTCTTTGCGAATGTTTCACAATCTAACCACGCCATAATATCGGCGTTAATATTACTACGCCTGGAAAATGTTGATGAAAATTGTTGCTTAATTTAATCTGTGTAGTGTTCGACTTGTATAAATAAATAAATATTGTGATAATCTCATGTTCGTACTTCACCTCACTCACGTTTTTCTTCCTCATTTACTAAGGACAATGGAGCATGTATTTGAAAGTTACAAGCAATAACTCATTAGAACATCCCGAAACCGTATTGGAAATTCATGACTACAATTAAAAAAAAAATTCTTCTGTCCAGACTGAAGCATGATTTTTATTTGAATTAAAATGCATGCATCAACTTAGGCACCATCCTGCCTATTATCATAGCTTCTAAAATTAGGCAATGAATTAACATAAAAATCAATGTTTATTAAATTTTTAAAAATGCATCAAAATTAACAAATCAGCAAAAGTGAAAAATATGATTTATGTGATATATTACCTGGAAACGTCTGGAAGAGAGCTAGCTATGTAACAAGCTAAAGCTTTTTGCTTTCCCCTATTTTTAACTTAACTAATCAACATCTTTTAATTTCAAAACTGTTAACATCAGAAATACTACATAACAGGTGTATCACCAAAAATGTACATAGGTTGAATAAATAAATTCATCCTATTCTATTCCTGTTTTCTATAGATATTGCATTTGGATATTATCATAAAGGCTTTGTTTCAATTACATTCTATCCAGTAAATCGAGGCTGCCTTTCTCATATTTGCAATTGTCTATGAGATATGAATTTTCTTTTCATGGTATCACTACGCCAATAAACGTTGATGGATTGACATTGTTGTTTGATTTAATCTGCGTAGTGTTCGATTTATATAAAATAAATACATATGCTGCAACGGGCATTTCGATCAATTTAATACCAGTCTCTTTGCAATTTGGTTTAAATAGTAGTCTATGTACTACACCATTCTGCGAAATAACTGGCAACAATATATATACGTTCGTAAAGAGATTATATATTGTCCTTCGTAGCTCAGTGGGTAGAGCCTCCGCCCGGCAAGTGGAAGGTCGTGGGTTCAGGTCCCACCGAAGGCAGAAATATTTATTTTCTTTCGAACGTTTCACCATCTAATCACGCCATACCATCGGCGTTGGTATCACTACGCCAATAAACGTTGATTGATTGACATTGTTGTTTGATTTAATCTGCGTAGTGTTCGATTTATATAAAATAAAGTTAATTTTTATATAATATTTAGTTTTTGAGATTGAGAGTTGGTTTTCGAGTGGAGAAGAGATGTTTTCGAAAGTAAAATAAAGATTAAAATCTTCCATTCTTGAATTTTGTATTTCACTTGTTTTCTACACTAAAGACGATTTGCGATCTTAATCAAAGACGTTACAAAGTACTGTCTAAGCATACTAATATATTTAGCAGCAATCAATAAATTTCTTAACAAATTTTGCATTGAATACTTATAGAAGTATACTAAAATTTATAATTTCCCTTATCCCTTTATTATAGAGTAGACAAAAAACCAAACCTCTGTAAACACACACACATCTACTGTAGAAATCTATTTTGAACATGTTCTTAGAATGTTAAAGATTAAGAATTAATGTTAAAGAGCAATTTTAATTATCGTTTACAATTTTATGCAAAACATTTAAAACAAAATTGTACATACATGTATACCCGTACAATAATTTATTTCGAGAAAAAATATTTTTTGGGGGGAGACTCAGCTCTCTCTAGCCCTGACCTGGATATGGCCCTGAGCTTAGTAGTTATTTAAATTACGTTTTTGTTTTTGCAGTCATTATATTTAAAAATATTAAATGACATAATGCTTATAATTAGACTTAACGTAAGACCTTATGAATCTAAATAAATTATTAATAACAAAAATTTTTATACAGGTACTAGTAATATCGTTTATATTTTTAATCCAAAGTAAAAGAACAAACTATCATTGTTGAATATACGTTTAACTTTCTCAAAAACTGTTTATATTAAAGATATTTGAAATTTGTATAATTAAATGCAGCAGGCACACTTTTACAAGCTATTGTGTTAGTCGTGAAAAGTACCTAAAAGAATTAATGTTATTTTTGCTTTCTTTTCACTTGTTTTTCTTTGGATGCTAAACATTTGGAAAAGAGAGGTATGGAATTTCCTCAGACTGGTTAGATTTCAGATCTCACAAGTTAGAGGTGGGGGGGATTTGAATTCGATTTCCTATTATTTTATGCATTTATGAGAGCAGCATATTAATAAAATGTTTAGGGGGGGATGCATTTTATTGTAAATGATTACGAAATAAAATCATCTTGTTGTTTAATGGTTGAAGCATCTCGTTTGTGTGAGTAATATATCAAAGAATCCTTAGAAACCCATAAACCTGATAAATGTATGCTGTTTTATTTCAATGATTATATGAAGAGAATTATATACTTGCACATATCATTGATTAAAATAATTTTTTTATATATATTTTTTGTAAAAGTAACGTTTAACGTTACTAAAATCAAAGTGTAAGGTTCTTTGCGGTTTTTTAGAGGTATTTTGCAATTTGTTCAGACACTCATTTTTTAAAGATACTTCGCAATTTTCTGAGATACTTTGCACTTTTAAGATACTTTGCAATTTTTTTTACGACACTTTGCAATTTTTAAGATACTTTGTAATTTTTAAGATACTTTGCAATTTTTTTAAAAGATACATCGCAATTTTTTTGAAGGTACTTTCCATTTTTTAAAAACACTTTAATCACTTGATATGCAGTTCGATACCCAGTAAAATTGGTTCCATGTGAGTGTGTGGGAGTTCGGAGTTCACCCCGAGCAGTCGTTCTCTTCTCGGGAATCTCACCGTTTGGAAAAAGATTTAAAATATTACAAATGTTCATTTATTTATTTATTTATTTTATTTTTTTCTTTCTGTGTTTGATGGGTACTTAAATAGAAGAAGGGAATGCTGTTTCGACGAAACACTATAAACATCTTGAAAACCTGTGATTATAAAATTTTCTGTAAGAATAAACTAATAAAATTTTTTTATAGGAATGATGAGCATCTGTCTGACTTCGAGCTTTCTCTTTTTTTTCATCTCCTGGCTTTATAGTATTATAAGGAACTGGACTTAGTCAAGATTGTCACCTACTTTTCTCTTTCTAAAGCTTTCTTTAGGTCCGTGGCCTAGCGTACGGTTATCCCGGGTTCGACTCCCAACTGAGGCCCCAAAAAGAACGCTTACCGACTGACTACTTACTGTGGTCCAGGGGTTGGTTCCCTAGGCGTTAAGAGATTCGGACCACTCGGAAAGATGAAGACTCCGGCGCCTCATGACCCTTGCTGTCCTTGCGTCGCAAAACTCAAAGAAACAAATACTGCCTTTTGACTTTTAGAATTTGACATTGATTCATTCCCATTTCTTTATACTCATCCCCATTTAATCCACCCTGATCGACACAGAATGACCCTTGATATCCTTGCGCCATAAAAATACAACCGACCAATCCATTTAACCCTCGTCCAGATGATGTAAAGCAACCTCTTTTAGGGATGGTAAGAATCAATGGCAATGCGTCACCGTCTTTTCCAAGTCGTTACTCTTGATTTGCAAGACTGGGGTGGCAAGTTAAGAGTAACATGATTTGCAAGACCATTTGTAAATCTAAAGTACCGGTATTGCATTTCAGAATCAAAATAAATTACTGTCACTTACAACCGTCTCTTGCGATATATTGGAAAACACTTATGGAATTACCTTTATGGAAACGGATGATGGTCTGTTTGTCTACTTCAGTTTCAAAAGGTCCGCAACGATTTTTTCAGCCGCACTGCTTGCTTTTGAGCCAGCTCATTGGTTAAGTCTCGCTTTCGGGTAAGCTCTGTCGGTGTTCACAGGTCACGTTAAACCATCGGTTCCACCTTCGATGATCCGTCGTGAACTCCGTAAGAATTTCCGGTGCTGCATAAACTTCGTTTATCCGACGACTTGGTGGCTGACAAAGGTATCTTTCGGCAAGGGAACAGATGATCCGGCTCGTATTGGGCCATTGCAGCAGCTGTGTGACGAGACATGAAATTGATCACCTGACCTCATCTTCATCAGGGACTCTGTTTGAATTCAGATAAGCTGGAACGTTTGCTAGTAATGCAGTAGGAAGATTTACCCAATCCGCAGACCCTGACTCCGACAACTCGGCGAGTCTTACGACGTAAATTTAAAAATTAAGTGCAATTTGCGCAGATTTCTAATGCCGCTGCCTGAACCCATTAATAATGCCATGCGGGAATGCGAACGCTGGAGGAGTCCCTCGTCACCGAAGTTTGAAGATTCCTGCTTTAGATCAATATTAATTATGGGAGATAATTATTCAAATTCGCGCGAACCTTAAATTTAAAACAGCCGGAGAGGAAAGGTCCGTAGAGGAATAAGTTCCGACAGATTTTCCTCAGATATAGATATCTTGCTATGAGGGAACCATCTTCCAATAAATGGGCTTTTCATAATCCTTGTTTACCCTTCGCAATCATCTTAACCGTTTTGCCTTTCTGCAGAAGCCGCCAATTGTTAACCGGTATTTTTTTTTTCGCTACAAACGCTCGTGGGCGCTTATACGTGTACTTCTATGGGGGAGGGGGTAAGAAAAATTGACGAGTATTTCTAAGGGCTAAGAAAAATTAATGAATACTTCTGGGTGGAGGGGGTGAGAAAAATGATTACGTGTAAGATATTATTACCCTTCACAGGGATAACACAATTGCCAAATAATGGTCAACACAGAAAAGCTATGAGCTACTTAAACATGGGTGGCAAAAATTATTGTATAATAAATTCCCCCACGAAAAACTCACAAAAATCTCGCCCCGGAGGCTTTTCTGTGTTGACCATTATTTGGCAATTGTGTTATCCCTGTGAAGGGTAATAATATCTTACATCCTCATATACGGAGAAAAATGCGTTTGTTCTTGTTCTCATTCGTCTAGTAGGTCAAGACACCGCGGGCTCAACGCGGGGACCCTGGTTCGAATCCAGGATGAGGACGGCGTCTCTTTTTCTCCAAATATAAAAAAAGCTCTAGTTTGAGCTAATTAATACGTGGGTGGCAAAAATTATTGTATAAAAATGATTACCTCCTTCTCAAAGCTCTCGAGAATTTTTGTGAATGTACAAGATACCAAAATACTACAAAAATAATTGATATTGCTTGACAATTAGTAATGAGCTAAAAAGTACCTTATTTTAAAATGTGACTGTAAAACTTTTGAAAGTAAATGCATAGCAGGTTCGGGCGAATCAAATTTTTAAACGGCTAGGGCTGGAGCACCCTCTGCCCCTATGTGGGCGCCCATGGCTTCGCCCTCCTGTTCGTTTCTTGTTAGAAAGTGATTGATAGTTTTCTTGTGTCTTTTAAGGTAACTATTGATAGTTTTCTTGTGTCTTTTAAGGTAACTACTGATAGTTTTCTTGTGTCTTTTAAGGTGACTATTGATAGTTTTCTTGTGTCTTTTAAGGTGATTATTGATAGTTTTTTTGTGTCCTTTAAGGTGACTATTGATAGTTTTCTTGTGTCCTTTAAGGTGACTATTGATAGTTTTCTTGTGTGTTTTAAAGTGACCCCTAGTGAAAATTTTGGATTTTGTCAAAAAATGGTTTTTTTTAAAATTTTTTTTAAAGAGTAAATCAACCTTCCTTTACTGTTTGTTGAAAAAATATTGAAATCCGTCTATTTTTAAAGTTCCCGGAACATGATGTAATTTTAGAAAGTGCAATTTACTTATGGTGAAGTTCAATAGTTTTTGCATGTTTTCTCAAAACGGATTTCACTGTTCTCCCGTACTGAGGAAAATGCTCCTTGCGAAGCAATTTTCATTCAATTTTCATAAAAATTTTATCTCTTGTCAAAATAATGTGAATTAACTTGTGTTAGGATTTTGATGCTATGACACACTTTAATCGATTTTATCGTTTTGACTTCCGAAAACGCAATTTTCCCCCCTCTACTATATGTTGGTATAATGCGTATATTTTTATATAAGATATAATTATTATATCTTATAGATATATACTAATCAAGCAGGTCGTACTAATACTATCAAAATATTATTTATTAATTTTTTTTGAAGGAGTTGAAAATTTCACTTAAGTAGTAACCTCCTTGCAGCTCATTGCAGTTTAATCGATTTTGTTCAAATATCTATTGCAATCAGTGGCGTGAAGTGGGGGTTTCATACCCCTCACTGGATATCAGAACATGATCTCAAACGCCGCATCGCGTCTTCCTTAAATTTACTGGACCCCATCCTAAAATATTTTCGATTTGCTACGCCGATTGGAACTCAGAAAAGAACTTCCCTTAATGGCCGGGCGGTGGTACCGGGTTCGACTTCCAGCGTTGCCAAAAGGTTTATCGACAAACTACTATCGTAGTCGGAGTTGATTCCCTAGGCCTTAAGAGTTCGGATTAACCGGAAAAGCTAGGTCACTGCCCTACGGTAGCGCTGTGGTTACGTATTGGTCTACTGTGCCTTAATCTGGGTTTGACTCCCAATGGTATTGCGGAACACGCGCCGTTTTCTGTCCACCCAAGTCCGGGGTTTGCGTGGCCGCAGAGGATCGAGTTCTTCCGGAAAACTGTAGGGTCTGACGCAACATGACCTTTGCTGTCCTCGCGCTGTTAAACACGCCCTCCCCTGAAATACCGGTCCTATAGCAGCACCCCGACTTCTCTCAACTCTTAGAAGTAACGTGTTTATCATTTGTGCAGAAAACCAGCGTTGGTATTGAATTTTGTTTGTCGATCCATATTCCGTAGTTTAGGTCCCGTGACGATGGAGCCGGGATTCTCGTAAAACTGTAGGTCAGGGGCTCAACTGTCGTTACGCTTAACGCTTTCTCGTACGTTTTGTCTGATAAATTGCAAATCTATCGTATAGAAACGTTGTGTGTAAACAACAAAACGGACTTTTATCGGATGGGAATGAAGTCTTGGGTCATATAGGAGATCTGATTCGGAAAAAGCATCATTTTACGATCGATAGGACTTCTAGCACTTTTTGGCTACTTTTGGCTTCGCAGACCACTTTTGGCTACTTTTGGCTGTTAGAAGTCGGAAACGATGTGGAAAACGGACGAAAAAGGAGTTACGAATGTAAACATTTTCATAAAACGTACCGTTTTTGTATGACCGATAAAACGTACACTAGGTGTTTGTATCTAAATCGGCCTTTACCCATGATTACGAAGGTTTTGTTTTTAGAGGCCTAGTGGTGTCACAGTGGTAAAGCGTTCGTCACAACATGCGGTTATTCTGAGTTCTGACTCCCAGATGTGAAAAAGAAGCAAACACATAAAATCCTCTTATCGACTAACTGCTCTTGAAGCCCGGGGTTGGCGCAGAATGACTTTTCCTGTCCTTGCATCATTAAAAAATACAATCCAACCCAGAAGCCCGAAAGTGGATTTGGTTACTTATAATGCGTTTGCGCTCAGTTGATCTGAATCCCGTTAGTAGACGGGTTGTTCCGTACAGTTTAGGGAAGGGCGTCTTGCCGTAACCGTTTCCCCGCGCAAAACAGTTAGGGCAGACGCCCCTTCTGGCTACAATGGAGCTAATAAATCGACGCTGATATCGAACGTCAGGTCCTGCGCGAACGGACTATACTCTTGTGCGAGCATTTTGTCATTTTTCATTGCCTTCCGCAGCAGGCGATGAACGAAAATTTGTGAAGGATATGCAAAGGAGTCCAATGTTTTGCAAAGAAGCACTATTTGAAAAATTTTTTTGAACTCAAATCCAAAGAAAATCTGGGCAAAAATTAACTACTTGCACCTAATCAACTACGAGGGCGAATCAGAAAGTCTTTGCCCCTATTTTTTATTAGCCAAAATAAGGTACATACAGGTAATTACAAATATACGTACTATTCTACGTACCTTACACTATTTTTCCACATAGTCCCCACACCGGTTCAGACATTTGTCCCATCGCAGCACTAAATTTGAGATGCCCCTGTGGTAGAATTCGTCCGGCTGACTGTGGAACCACCGTCGGACTGCTGTCTTGGCTTCATCGTTGCACGTGAATCTCTGTCCTGCCACGAACTTCTTCAACGGGCCGAAAACGTGGAAATCACTAGGGACGAGGGCCGGACTGTATGGCGGGTGGTCCAGACTCTCCCAGTGAAATGACCGGAGCTTGTCGGCGGTTCTGATTGCATACAGTCCGGACCTCGCCCCTAGTGATTTCCACGTTTTCGGTCCGCTGAAGAAGTTCCTGGCAGGATAGCGATTCACATGCAACGATGAAGCCAAGACAGCAGTCCGACGGTGGTTCGTTTTTATTTTTGTAATTATCTGTATTTTTATATTTGTAATTATCTGTATGTACCTTATTTTGGCCAATAGAAAATAGGGTCAAAGACTTTCTGATTCGTCCTCGTAATTACTTCATTGAACCTTTTACTACTGTCAGTGCTTCCCTTTCCGATCACGAACAATTAGCTGAAACACATGATTCATAACTATTTTGTTGATTTCCCTCATACCCTTAGTAACCAATAAACAAGTGCACATAATTTTAAAGAAAATTGTCACAACTATGATAATTCATTGTTTTTATATGACATTAACAAATCTGAACTTTTCTTGGCCGTTCGAGATGTAACAGATCACAGAAAGGGTTCAGGGCGTCATTATCATATCTATTTGTTGTTAACTCTGTTGCCAATGCAATTGAAGTACTACTGCTACATGTTTATAATCTAATATTTCATACTGGATTCATCCTTCATGAATTTATAATTGCAGTATGTAACTCCAGTTTATAAAAATGGTTCTAAATAAGACATTTCAAATGATAGGACTATTTCTGTTCGCGGTATTTTTTGGTAAAATTTTTGAAAAATTATTTCATAAAAGCCAGATAATGGCGTCGGGTTTCGTGTGCTCCCCATACTACTAATAATATTGTGCCGACTATCAGAGCTTTTCGGTTTTTAAAACAATTTTAAGAAGTTGGTCGCGCCACTGCTTGACATCGAGGCCCATTGTTACATAACAAGCTAGGATCAAAATTAAAGGCATCCATTTCTTTGTGTGTGTGTACACACACACACACACACACACAAATGTACACACACGTGACGTGACTATGGCTTCCATTTTCTTCCGCCGTTGACCGGAAGAGACCTTTCTTGTCAGTATCCGCCTACGCCTGCTTCAAAAGGCCAGCGTTTATTATTAGCCCCCGTGTCCATGGATAGGGATAGCCTACGTCATGAAAATCAGCAAAGCGGCTGGGGAAGGGGTTGATTGCATGCAGCAAAAGCGTCAGCTTGAAGAAAATATTGGGTTGGTTGGTTGAATGTTTTTTTATGGCGCAAGGACAGCAAGTGTCATTGTGCGCCAATCGAGGTAGAAAATATTGGGAATCCAGATAGTAGGCGTATATGGGTTCGTGGGCACCGAGCCCCTCTCTCCAATAATTTGAAATAAATTTCAATTTTACATATATTGTAATGTATAGATGTGTTTCCCTCCTCCTCCTCAATAAATTTTAAATTTCTGCTTTGTCATAAAAGATCGCACTGCTCACTGTAGTCCGGGGTTTGGTTCCCCAGGCCTTAAGAGGTTCGGATTCCTCGGAAAACTGTAGGTCCCGGCGCAGCATGACCACTGTAGTCTTTGAGCCCAAAAAACAAACAAACAAAATTCTGCTTTGATAGACCTAGATGATCTCCAGCCTTGTCACTGCTCACTGTAGTCCGGTTTGGTACCGCGAATCTTAAGAGGTTTGATTTCTTGAAAAACAGTAGATCCCGGCGCAGCATGACCAGTCCTTTGAGCCGTAAACCAATAACCAACCAACCAACCTAATTCCAGTACTTTTGTCTGGATTTTTCAGTCTTCGTGGGGGTTGTTTGCCCTCAGACCTGTAATTTTCAGGAAAGAAGCTAACAAGACTTAAAATGGACAATGAATATTTTTATCTATTTCCAACAAGCCGATACCAGGATTACAGCACGGACACTATGCTGGTGTTGGAATAGCGCTGCCCCCCCTACGGCGGGCCACCTTCCCATTACCCTTCTTTGCGAAAGAACACACACACACTATGCTGGTGCCATAGAGCCCGCTTCACCTCATAAATAAATTCAGGTTTATCCTTATGCCCACACGAAAATATCGTAACAGTTATTTCTAATATATTTCCATGCTTTTCCCCACAAACTATGTTCTTAATTTTTATTGTCCATCAATTTTGGAGGAGGTTCTGCGCGGCGGGACACAGAGGGAGGTCACAGGATCATGCTCTCAAAAAAATATATTTTTTCACTGTAAAAAATTCCAACTTGCATGATTATTCCAATATCATGGCAAATTCTGTCCGTGACCCCCACCCCCCAACAAAATGAAAGTCTGTGTCCGCCCCTAGCCTTGCGGTGGTACAGCGTTCGCTTAGCAGGCAGTTAGTCCGACTACCAAAGATGCCAAAAAGAACGCTTACCGACAGCTCATTATAGTCCGGGGATTGGTTACCTAGGCCGTAAGAGGTACGGATTCCTCTGAAAATTGTAGGTTCTATCGCATCACGACCTTTTCTCTGTTCAGGCACCGCAAAACGCAAACTGTTTAATTCCAAGGCAGTGTGAATTGCGTTTAATGAACAGTTCTGCACATTATTTGGTGGTGGGCAGATTCGATCAGTTGCATTCATCTTACGATTTCCTGCTTATCGCTATTAGAATCACTTTTTAATTTCAAGACGGCCTGAATTACCATCGCGCTTATTGAACGATTCTACACGTCATTTAGTGAGTCACTAATTCGCACAGTAGAGCCATTAGGCCCATCTCTAATTGAGGAATAAGACTGGGGGAAATGCAGTTTCTTTTAAAACGGCTTGGAAACGAATAGCAGTGGTATGAGAAATAGCGGCAAAACAAATGGTCCGCTATTTGCACTACCTTGTTCAGCCGTTGTCATATGGCCGGCATGACAACGGTACGGTAATACACGTAATATCATGCTCTAATTTCCAGACGACATTTGTTCTTTTGTTGCATGTTCAAGTGCGATAAAGCCTGCTGATGAATGTTCCTGTTTTCAACAAAATTTGCCGCCGCGCCATTTTCTGTCACTTTCGTTGGCCAAATGTATTTTGCTGGTGTTTCTCATGCGTTCGTGTCTTCAGTCAGTGGCTTATGCCCAAAACGCAAATATTTGATGTAAAGCAACCTACCTTTAATGATGATGATAATAAAAAATGCTTTCATCTAAACTTACCTCTTAATTATCAATTTGAATTATTTTTAAAGCTTATTTATGTTTATTATAAATTTATTTCATTAGATTGAAGTGTTTTTATAATTTTTAAATGGGAAATATGCTAAATTTCTTCGCGATTCTTAAATTACTTTCCGTAATTTTTAAAATTACTTTTGTACCCGATCTCTGGGTGATGGAAATTGCCTGATTCGTATTATTATTAGCAGACGCACACTTAACGTTTTTGGTGAAAACGCGTGAATTTATTTTCTGGTATACTCCCTGACCTTAAAAGAAAAATGAATATAGATGATAGATATCGGATCTACACAAAGATACGAAGATATTGGATATCTACATAGATACCAGACTATATATTATGCTTCCATCATCAAACTTAACTTGCGGCACAATACAGTCATATAAAAAGCGTTCACCCGGCATTCTCCACACCCAGACTCTACCATCTGATTGTCAAATAGTGTACCGTGATTCATCGCTCCATAACACTTCACGCCACTGCTGCAGGCTCCATGTTTTGCACACTTTGAATCATTGTAAGCGACGCTTGGCATTGGTTGCGGTAATGCTTGGTTTATATGCAGCTGCTCGGCCATGAAAACCAAGACTTTGCAGTTCCTGACGAACTGTCTTTGTGCTGACGTTGCATCCAGAGGCATCTTGAAAATCCGCACGAACTTTTTCCGCCGATTTCATGCGGTTCACTTTCACAACTCTCTTCAGCACTCTGCGTTCCCTGTCTACTAGACGGAGTGGTCGACCAGGTTGTGGATGCACCTTTGTAGCCCCCGTATGTTTCCATTTTACGATAACATCACAGAAATCTCACGAACAGATTTTCCACAGCGGTGACAACCAATGACTTCACCACGTTCAAAATCATTTAGCTCGCCCTTTCCTCCCATTTTACTTTTCTAGCTTTGAAATTATAATTGTTAACTCGTCAGACTTCTTTTATACTTGTCTGAGAGCTAGAAATTTGACGTCACTAACAGAATCCACCACGTAGAGGGGTGTCCGAATACTTTTGATCCTTATTTGCATAAATCTGGAATATTTCATTTTCAGAACAGGGGTGTTTGGTAATTTGGAATATGACAATTTGTGGAAAAAACCCTTATCATCTAGCTACTTTCAGAGAATTAGAGAAATACGGCTCACTATATCGTCGATAACTTTCTGAATTTTCAAGATATCCCACTGGTATTTTTTTTAAGTTGCCCTATACTATTGACTACAAAATTATGAAAGAAAGTTATTCATATCTTTCGCGCATGCGCAGTAAAAAATTATTTTCTTCAAATGCTCATATCTCATCGTGTATTCAATATATTAATTTCTAATTTAAGTATAATATTTTTCTTGTACGTTGACAAATGTTCTGTAAGTTTCGTGAAATTTGACTGAAAATTGTGGATATTATAAGCAAAAAATATGTGACAAAATTTGGGTTTTCTTAAAGGAACGTTTCTATCTTCATGAATATACATGTTTATTTTACAAAAATGCACACAGGCATTAAGCATAGCTGGTTAAATATTTTCTGAAAGTTACAAATAATTTCCAGCTTTTTATGATACAGGGTGATCAAATATATTTTTTCACTTTGTCAATATGTGGGTGGTCCCCTAAATGCACAAGTCACCGAAACTTTATTGGAAAGTGTGCATTCAAGCACCTTCTATATACCTCCAAAGTTAGAGAACAATTGGCAGAGTAGTTTTTTAGAAATTCGAAAAAAAAAACAAAAAATCCAAAGTGTCTGGATACTTTTGGGCATATAGTGTATGAATATATGGAGTTGTATCTCTGTAAACCCTCTCCCCTGTACTAAGCCTGTAACTCTCTCTTACAAACTTTCCACTTACGCTAATGTATGCGTGGATCTATATTGAAATAGATATCCAAGGAAATAACGAGCCTGAGCAGAATTGTAAAATCATTTTGGAAGAGAATTCCGTAAAAATCTTTGGCTTTATATTCTCTTCCAATTCTAACCCAAATCTCAAACATGAAGTCCAAAAGATTTCTTCTGTTTTTCCATACCGCTTATGACATATATCTCGCGAAAATGTGTACAAAATTGGGTTGAATAAGCAATTATTATTGTTAAAGGTGTCGTTTTCCCAAGATGTATTGAACGGTCGATCCGTTCCGGATAATTCGTTGTGCAGTCCTGCAACGTAAAAAAAAGAAAAAAAGAAAAAGCATTTGAATGCGTCACTGGGAAGCACGCTCTTGGTTGTTTTACGGCTTGAGAACAGCAAGGGTCATGCTGCGTTGGGACCTACTATTTTTCGAAGAATTTAAACCTCGTATGGTCCAGGGAATCAATCCTTGGACTTGAGATTTGCTTGCGCCAGAAAACAAACCGACGTTAAATTTAACATTGCTTAACCAGGGTGTCTGGCAGAAAATTTGCGGGTGTGTATGTGTGTGTGTGTCAAATTTCGTTGGTAGGGGGTGTCAAATTTACCTTCAAAATTTTAATTTTTTTTATAAAATGTACTTACCAGAAAAGAAACGAAATAAAATATTCGGTAGTTATGAAATAATTCGTCCATATTTACCCAAACACTGTAATTTTTTGTATTCGAAGGAAAACAAAATTCAAGCATTTCTTCTTGGACATTTAACCCATTCACAGACAGTTGATAATTTTTGAGGTGGTAAGACTTTACCTTTCTCCCTCTTGGTATCCTCATCCATTGTTTTCTTTGAAAAATTGCTGCGTATAAAAAGACTCACAATTTACATATGCAGAAAAAGTAAGGAAAAATAATTTGCCTAATAGATATATATTTTTTTTCCCTTCCTTGTAATTTGAATATTTAGCGGGTATATGAACTTTGAGTTTTAGGTGTGTGTATGTCAAGAAATTTGGGGGTATAGCAGACTTCCTGTGCTCAACACTTGAGGTATTTACTATAATTAAATTCTCCCTCCCCCCATTCTGAATTATGAGGCCCTGCGGTGGCGCAGTGTGGTAACGCGTTTGCCTAGTGCGCCGTTAACCCGGGTTCGACTTTCAACGGTGCAAAGAACGCTTATCATCAGATTATTATTATCAGATTTTATTATCTGATTATTATCATCATCAGAGCTCTCATAAAGATCGCACCGCTCGCTGTAGTTCGGGATTTGGTTCCCTACGCCTTAAGAGGTGCGGGTTTCTCGGAAAATTGTAGGTCCAGAGGTTCGGATTCCTCGGAAAACAGTAGGTCCTGGTGCAGCATGACCATTATAGTCCTTGAGCCGTCGTAAAATCACAATCTAAATTATGACGCTGGGAAAATAGTGACATACGATTACTCGTCATGATTCCATGCCATGTCTTTAAGTCTTTTAAGTCTTCGCAATTAATGCAATGGCCTGTCTGTCTTTCACGTCGTCTTTTTTTTTTTTTCTTTCCAAGTGGCTTTGGAATGAAGTCGCAACTACAGCTTGTTTAAGGAACATTGAACTTAACCCTGACAACGCGAAATACATTTTGGACATAGAAACACTTTCTATGTCACATGTCATGCGATGACCATGTCATATCTCATTTCGATATGTCACGTATGAGGTCTATCATTTGTATTTCTAGAGTAATTTTTTCTTTCCTAGTTTCACGGATAGTGTAAATAGCCACAGTGTTTTACTATTTTATAGATTATGTAATATTTTAACTATTTTCGTACTTGCATTAACTAGATTTGACCGGGATGACTTGTGACCAGCCAGTCACACGTAGACACTAGAGCTGAATTTGGGCTCATTTTTTTGAGGTTTGAGCCTGAAGATTTGCGATTTGAGCCCGCCCGAACTAATTTATAGGAATATGAGCCCAAGTCCGAAGTTTCGAATAGAACTTTAATCTCTTGACATACGATTTAAATTAAATTTTTTTTCCTAAACTACACTATTTAATTTCGTTCGAATTTTCATATAGCTTGCACGTATTTCTACAATCCTCGAAAACGAATCGCATAGCTGTATTCCTGGGAGAATTTCGATATTGAAAAATCGGTTGTCAGCTTCAGCTGCATCTATCTAATTAGCCGGGGCCCGCTCTCCGGCTCAGTCCGTCTCACCTCTGGCAGGCACGTCGGCGACGGAGTGTTAGCTCGTTGTGAATCCAGGTGCAGTTTCCAACGGTTAATTAAAAAAAAAAAGCTTACCGGTTAACCGCTCACTGTAGTTTGAGGTTTGGTTCCCTAGACAGGGCCGGGATGGGATTTACGGGACTCTTAGGCGATTTAGAGGATGGGGGCCCCCAAACTATACTTGATGCCAAGTTACGTTTGTATATTCTTAAAAGTTGGCGCGGCATTTCCCCCTTTGCCCTCCCCCTTGTTCTGTCCCTGGGCCTTGAATGTTCAAGTTCCTCGACAAACTGTAGGCCCATTTCCCTAGGTTAATATAGTGGTAACGCATTCGTCAATCGTCCTTATTTAAATCGGGTTTAACTTCCGGTGGTGTAGAACGCTTACCATTTTTCTACCAAACGTAGCCCGGATTTCGGTTCCCTTGGAAAACCGTGGACCCTGGCGCAACATGACATTTATTGCTCGTATGCCGTAAAAAGAGCACAACGAAGGTTTATCTCGGACTCGAATCATCGACTTCAACGATGCCAATCGTTTCTTTCAATTGTTCCGACTGAATGTCGCTAGCTGTCTGCGTGAACGGACGTGTCCGCGCACTGCTCACTTCCCTTTCTTTAATTTTTCTATTTGCTCATTGCGTTTTGACCCCTTCTTTATCTTTTCTCCCCACGTTATTGCCCTTTCAACGCTGGATTCGGTTGTTGCTTGGTTTCGGCCTTTTCCGCATCATTCTTCAACACTTCCTCCCCCATCGCTTCATCTTCAGTGGTGATACTGCCGTCCTCAATGGTATCCGAGTTCATGTTTTGTCTTGGAGTTCCGTCGCCTGTCTCCATGCTGGTGCCTGCTTCGTTAATTGGGGTTTTCGCATTCTGTTGCTGCTTTCCTTCGCCTTGTATCTTCTGTTTTCTTGGTCCTCGTTTCGCATTTTCCTCGTCCACTTTATGCTTCTACCCTGAGTGTCTACTTCTCTTTTCTTATCTCCTTTGTCTTTGGCTTCTATTCCATCCCCTGATAGGTGGATGATATCTTCTACTCCAGTGGAAGTACTTCTCACCAATTTCTACTCTTGCTCATCTTCATCAAACTTTATAAGGCTTTGTCTTTCCTCTTCTGAGACTTATAGAGTTCTTCTCACGTGATCATTCATACGTCATCTTTTGGTGAGCAGGGTGGGACGACTGCATCACATTGGACTTCCTCCAGTCCTCCTCTTCTCGAAATACAAAGTTGCCAGTTCGGCCAACTCTTCACCCGCGCAATTCATCAGATTCTTTTGATTTCTTCCTCTTACCTTTTATTGATTGCCCGCTTTCATCGATGACATGGCGAAGCGAATGGACTTTGCTATTTTTTCCTCCTTTCTTTTGAGCGTGGAAAAAATAATATAGTTCCTTTTTTTTTTCTGTCTTCGGCGATGATTTCATTTTACGTATTACCGTGAGTAGGTGCTTTCTAATGACTCCAGCGTTTGCGTTATTATTACCCCGTGTTGCGTTAGCGTAACTGTTACAGCCAATAATGCTGTTCAAATGAAGTTGGGCGAGTTAGATCTCAATTCCTCCCCTTGTGTCCGGCCCTGGTGAGAAAGCCTTCATCGGGGGCCGCATTTCTCTTTGAATGTTTTACTTACAGTCCATGACCCTAAACGCATGGAATTGTCGATGTTTAGCGAATTCGTGAACTGACTTATGTGTGTCTGAATTTATTTGACCGAAAAGTTCCCTTTAAGTAAAATAATAAGCAAACCGTATGTTGGCATAGAGATAGTTTGTCCGTCTGTCGCGTCGCTAACACGGGTTCGACTCCAGTGACACCATAGAGTGTGTGTAACTTTTTTTTCCTACCACTGTAGCCCGAGGGTTTGATATCTAAGGCAACAGAGGTTCGAATTTCTCGAAAAACTGTAGGTACCGGCCCCGTAAAACACAAATCCATTCTGTTCAACCGTTTTTAAGGAAGACGAGCAGCATAGCGTCCACTAACCAACTGGATTTGAACCCGGTTCCAACGATTCCCAACAGTCGAATGCTCCTGTACTTAATTACCTGCTATTGCGTTGTGGTAATGCGTTGAGATACCATGCGCATGATCTGGGTTTAATCTCCGTAGGTACCCCACTTCCCTCTAGCGCTTGCCAATTTTTTTTTTCTTTCTGAAGGTACCTTATCCGCCTTGTTTGTTCGCCTAAATGAAAGGAGAGAGGATTCTTCGGAAAAGTGTAGGGCCTTGGGGGGGTAATATGACCCTAATTGTCTTTGCATCATGAAGCACAAACAATCCTGTACCGAGATTCTGTACTAATCTGAGCAGGGGCAAACTGTATCCTCTCAAAGAGCGCATACCTTGGATTTTTGGAGGGCGCGAGTCCTATCGCCCATGAGGGCGCACCGGCCCAGTCCGCCCCTGAATCTGAGTACTCCAATAAGTAAGAGGTGAAGTAGGCAAAAGATTAGTAAAAACAGGCACTCTATTTCTGATCGAAACCATACATAATTAAATGGCTAAATCGATGATCGAAATAATGGAATCGATGGTTTTGATCAAGGGTGGACTGTGTCCTCACAAAGGGCGTATACCTTGGACTATCGGAGAGCGCTAGTCCTTGCCTAGTCGGAGGCGGTAGTACCTCCCCAGCCCGTCCCTGATTTTGATGCTCTCTTTTCTGTAGTTGTTCGAATTCGAGCACTAATAGGGATTTGCGCCCGTTTTATCGCGATTAATGGCGCGATTTTCAGTTCCAATTCTTGAGCCTTTCTTTTTGGGATTGTTCTGAAGTCAGGGAAGGGACTAAACTGCTGTCAGGAATCCTAACGACGACCCCCGAGTTTTTCGAGCGACATTTTGGTCGTTGAACTACACCGCATCCTTATATGCACCCTCTCGTATGAAACATACTATTTTGGGCTACTGCGTATGCTTGCCATAGATTATTTGCAGGTCCCTCAGAGGGAAGAGGATTACCGCTGTTTTCTGCCGCCCCCATATTCTTCATTTGACCACCGATGGCGCTGTAGATCGCATGCTGTCTTCTGCTGTCCCGTAATCAGGGGGTGTCCTAGACGGCAGGTTCATCTCCCTCTCGGAAGAAGGAATACGGCGCCACATGTCCTTAAACTATAAAACACATAAATTATTTTTAATAAAAGTACTATTCTCACTATCTATTGCTACAGTTCGTGATAGATGGTGGTGGCAAAGCTTTTGTGGATACCATATGGACAACCCTGGTTTCATGAGAAAGGGCTTCGGATTCTTAAGAAAGCTGTGCCAGTCTTGGGGGAAACTGACCTTAGCTGTCTTTGCACCATAAAATATAAGTAACATACGACTTAACGTCACTTTCGTCGAGAACAAATCATAATGAGCCTCTGTCAAGAAGCAGACAGTTCGATGAATTTTTAGCAGACTGATAATCGCTGTTAAGAGAGGGTTGACTGACAAGCAGGGAAAAAAAAGTGACGAGATCGTGAAAGGGATCCAGAAAGGCATTGTCTTGCTGGAAAATGCTGAAAAGCTGGTACGTCAGCTCTTTCTTTGTCAATTCTTTAAGAGGGAACTGACGATTTTTCAATTTTCAAGGGAACTGACAACTGCAGTTTATGAATTTATTCTTTGTCTTTTTCTTTCATGGAACAATTCAGTCCGATCGTCTCATCTGATTAAATTGGGAATGTAAATTTACTGTGAAGAGGAATATTCGTGGAAAAGTGATTTCTTTTGATATACGTGCTTATTAATTAATGAAACAAAGTTGACTGACTTACGCACCTTGGGTTTTGGGAATCTTTAGATTTCGCAAATAGTAATGGAGAAACTAATAAATTCGAGGTGTCTTACAGCAATATCGTGGTATCTTATCGCAATATCGTGATATTTTACAGCAATATCGTAGTGTCTTACCGTGGTATCGTTCCGCAATATTGTCATATCGTTCCGCAATATCGTGATATCTTACCGTAATATCGTGGTATCTTACCGTAATATCGTGGTATCTTACCGTAATATCGTGGTATCTTACCGCAATATCGTAGAGTCTTACCGCAATATCGTAGTATTTTAACCCAATATAGTGATACCTTAGAGGAATATCGTGAGATTCTACATATATTTCCGAATATTCAAACTTACTAATGTAAGGATCTGCACGGAAAATCGGAAAACACGAATATAACCCCAAATAACTCTTCAAGGGCTGATCCATGGGGGCGATTGTTCCCCCCCCCTCCCCCGAACCGGATTATGTCATGGAAAGTGACCGGACACTTCGCTAAAAATGGGAATCGGAAATAAATTCCCCCTCCCATTCCAAATAATTTCTGGATCCGCCCTTGTGACTCAATGTGCAATGCCCTGTTTAATGTTGACCACAGCTCAGTTCGTAGAGCACCCGACATGTAATCGAAAGGTCCCGACTTCGTGTCTGGGTGGTTTCGTATTTTTTTCCCTTATAGACTCTGCGGCGGGCCGTTCTCCTGGTATGTCGTTAACCATGGTTCGACTTCCAACGGTGAAATGAAACAAAAGCACTTGCCGAATTGCTGTAGTGCGGGAGTTGGTTCCCTAGGCCTTAAATGCTCCGAATTTCTCCGAAAAATGTGGCTTCCTGCACAGTCCTGTCCTCGTAAAAGTGCAAACAGCGCACATTCAAGCGAGAGAAAGTTAAATTAAGAAGATTGATTGTTTGGCTTTTTTTTTCAGATGCTCTTGCGCCATAAAAAAGCCAAACAATCAATCAATTAAATCGTTGTGTTTTTTACGGCCATTTAAAAAGCAGACCTTCTGGTCAAAAAGTAATCTTGGTAAACGTAATCTACGTAAACTGATCGTGGTTAGCCCTGTTGCTCAGCCGTCGGTGTCTCGTTTGTATCAGGATGACCCTTGTTGTCCTTGCGCCAGAAAGTGCAACCAACCAGCTCAGCCGCGCGTCCCACCCACCCCAGAAATTCTATTGCGTTTTGGAAGGGCGTGAAAATGCAGTAGTCTTTTCATGTGACCTATTTTTGAACACACCCATTCAACACTAAAAATGCAAATTGCTAAGTTCTTATCTATTTTAAACGTTTTTCGTTTTCATGCTATGCTTCTGATATTTAAGCGATTTCACTACGATAGTACGTCAACAATGGATGATGCAGTATTTTTCTTCTTTTTGTTTCGAATCTATTCTGTGGTTACAAAGAATTGGGGGTCTGTAATTGAATTTCAAGCCTCATGGAGCTTCGCTTAGCATGTGCCCATTTTGATCGATTCCTGTAATCAAAGTACCGCCATAAATTATATTAACTCTGCAAGTTTCCATCCTTAAAGGTCATCATGAATTACTAATACTCTCTGGAACTTCACTTGTTTGGCTCTTGGAAAGTCCCTTCTCTCACGTAGAGGCGTAGCCAGAGGGCGGTTTTGGGGGGTTGTAACCCCCATCGCAATGAAATTTTGTATATGTAACATAGGAATATATGAGTCGTAGCTCTGTAACCCTTCCCATTAAGCCTATAACCCCCTTATGAACTTTCTGCTTATGCCACTTCTCTCACACATATGTATATGTTGCATATAGTAGTCAATTTTAATGATTGAATAACGCTCCAGTCGTTACCACCATTACCCCCGAGTTCGCCGGGTTTGAGTTTGACCCTCCCAGTTAGGATTAAGTTAAGGTTGGCATAAATGTATTAGGGGTTAGAGGTCACGTTAAGCCATTGGTTCGATCCCACATGACCCAAAGTACAGACTGAGGCACGTGACATGTGCAAACCTTCCAGAAATTATTTTATAGAGTGTCTTCGAAGTTAGATATCATCAACGGTTTTGAGCTCATTGCGTTGAATTCGCTTCTGTTAAAGTTTGCTGTGTGTATCGTTGCTGTGAGGTCACATGCAATCATATCAGTCCCGTCGCAGCTAAGCAGTCGTGGCATTTCAGGACACGGTCTATAATCGATGGGCATTTTCGTGAATTAATTCTGTTTGTAGAAGTTACTTTGCGTACAACAGTCCGGCGCTTCAGCGGCCGTGTCCACTTCCTTCGGGACTCGGTGCGTTCGACTTCCAGGAAGGCCGGGCTGTGTGTCAATATGTCCTGGTGCGGAGGTAACGTTAAAGCCGCCGGTCCCACCCCAGAAGACTCCTGCAGTTAATTGGTGTGCACATTCTGGTGAATTAATTTGGTTGGCTGAAGCTATTGCGCACGGAACATCTCGGTGTTCCTGCAGTTATGCCCACCGTCCTTGGGCCCGCTGAGCTTGATCATGTGTAAATTTGTTGTCATTTGAAGTTTGCGTTGAGTCGTAGGTCCCTTCCCAAATGACGCACAGAGCCGTCTTGTGATGTAAATTGTGCGAACAGGCAAATAAATTAAGTCGTCGTTGATTTTATCTCAAGTGTGAATATTCCGTTGGGTGGCGCTGTAGATGCAACGTGTTCACCTGGCTTGTCGTTGATCCGGGTTTGTCTCCCAACGGTGCCAAACCAACAGAGGACGCATACTGACTGCCCACTGTAGTCCGGGGATTGGTTCCTTAGATCATAAGGGGTTCATTTCTCGGAAAAATGGACGTCGCATTAGAATGTCGTGGCCTATTAACGTGGGTTCGACTCCAGGTGATATCGCTGTTCTCGTGCCGTTTTACTACCCGCCGTAGTCCGGGTCCATTGACCGCAGGTTCCGGCCCAGAGGAATTCCTCCAAAGCCCAAACTTCAATCCGGTGGCGATCGGATCGCAGTTTGGGTTTGACCCACTTCGATCCCGTGCAGTTGCGATCGGACCCACCTACGGTGATATAACCCATTTCATTAAAGTATTGCGCTGGCCGCTCTTGCGTGTGTTTTTGTGTCACCCTTGGCTGACGTCCAGTCTGTAGTTACGGGAGCGCCGGAATATCCAGATTGTCGTGCCTGCACCTACGTTCCTGCTACTCCACCCCGTGGTCCCCTTTTCGCCCGACTCCTTCAATAATTCTTCACCTATAGGTATGGATTTTGGTTGTCGGGGAAACTGGCATTCTTGTCCTAGAATCTGATCCACTCCTGTAAGTTTCATAGGTGGCGTAATACGAATACGAGTTGTCCTTGCGCCATGAAATTAGCCATGGACCGTAGCAATCTCAGTAATGGAAGCTGGGGAAAAAAGAAAAAAAAAGTCACGTCTGCGTGAATTTTCGCATAAAAGAATTCTCCGCACAATTTTTGTATGGGCTTCCAGTAAAGAAAATTCTTGTATGTGTAAAAAGTTCGCGATAACCGAAGTTTTATTGGTGAGGCGTTCTCTCTGGTGTCAAAATGGATTGGGGAGGGTGGTTGAATTAGTGGGATTGTTTGTTGGGAATCCCCGTTCCTTGTAGATCTTGGCACACAGTGCCGGATTTACGTATTGGCCAAGCAGCCTCGGGCCCCGCGATTTGGGGGGCTCACTTCAGGGACCATGATGGGGCTTCAAACTAAAATTCGTGGTTTATTGACGGAATGTCGCGAAGGCCACCTTTTCTTAGGGGCTCCGTTCTTCCCGTCCAGACTAGGGCTCCTAAGATTCTTAACCCGGCATTTTCTGGTACATAATGTCCTTGCACCATAAAAATTCGATTCTACGCGTCATGTGATATTTTATTTCGTTGTCGTGACTATTATTGTCATTAAATATTTTCACGTTGTGGGATCCTATCCACAATATCGGAGCGTCGTCCTACAGTGGCGTACTTGTAACGCCACGCTCTATGTTACCCGCTGACATCTACGTTCCTCCAATCGTGCTTTTATCCTGGATTTAGTCCCAGTGGTAACGTAGAGCGCCTGCTGTTTGTCCTCTCCTTGTAGTCCGGGGGTTGGTTCTCTTGTAGGCCATAAGAGGTTTGGATTCCTCGTAAAACTGTAGGTTGCTGTGCAATGTAATCTCACACTGCCCTTGCGTCGTAAAACACAAACTTTTAACTGTCCTTGTGTTGTGAAACAAATGGATGACTGGTAATCCTTGCGCCATCAAAATACAACCAACCAACAAATGAATGCCATGGGAGCAAAGGAGTGTATGGTCAGAAGAAATGACAGTGATGATGAAAAAATGTCTTGCGCCCTAAAACACAAAATAAACTTTTAACTGTTCTTGTGTCGTAAAGCATAAATGGACAACTGGTGCAGAACGACTCCGAATGACCTTGGGCGATAAAAATAACTAACAAATGAATACCGTCGAAGCGAAGGAGTGTATGGTCAGAAGAAATGATGATGATGAAAAGCCTAACACCGTAAAACACAAAATACTTTTAACTGTTCTTGTGTCGTAAAACGCAAAACGACTCTGGATGACCTTTGGCCGTAAAAATACAACCAACAAATGGATAACATGGGAGGAAAAGAGTGTATGGTAAGAAGAGATAACGATGGTGATGAAAATGATCATGGTATTTATAACTTCATCCAACGGATTTGGCTCGTAACATACTTATTGCCTGTTTTTGTCCAAGCAGTTGTAAATGACAACCCTTTACCCTACAATAAAAAAACAAACCCTAAAAGTGTAGGGGGGTTACGTGGCTGGGCATGTGGGAAGGGTTTGGGGGTGGGGGGAGAGATAAAAAGTTTAAAAAGTTGTGGGAACATCTGGTTAGAGTATTAGACACCTTTCTTCCAGACTGCGGGGGTGGCTAATATTTCAGCTGGAAGGAAACTCACTAGTTCTAGTTCAGTAAAGACTTGGGATACTTAGATCAGTATCTTGTATTTTACTTCGCCTCCGAGTTCGTTAAGGCTTGAAGCTGGTTTTTGCTTATGAAGCACATTTTTACTTGAATCGTGAACAGAGCGGAAGAGATGGTAAACACCCACCCTTCCAACTAGCACTGTCATCCATGTGACCAATATTTTCAGGATCTATGGCGGATAAGTATTGCGAGTTACCAGGACGACGACCAAATGTATAAATAGTATAATTTCGGATAACGAGAAGCGAAATCATATACTATATAAATTTGTGTTCGAATTAAAACAAAAAACACAACAGTTAGTAGTGTTGATTTCCTTTTAAGTTTGTAATGTGGAAATCGAAATAAATAATAAAAATCAACCAACCTTCTGATATTACTACCTCTTTCACTTCAGATCTTTCCACCTGCTTTTTCGATGCCACGTCAAAGTCTGGAATTTGCCAAATTTAGCATTTTTTATCTGCGGGCCAGTTTGACGTTGTTCATAGAGCCAACGATGCTTTGACAGGTTCCCTGCGCACCTGGAATACCTGAAATCGTCAGGGAATCTGAAATCGTTCATAAAAGTTAGCGAAAAATGAGAATTTTCGGTGAAATCCGGAAAAGTCGGTGAAAAGCTCCCCAACTTCTGTTCCGAGAAGCTAAATTTCATTCAAACGTGTTGAAGTTATTTTCCCCAAAACCGGAGTTAGATATAAAGTTTTGCTTACGTTTAGTCGGAGAATTTTGCCGGAAGAACCTGGAAATGTCCAGGATGAGCGGGAACCCTATTTGACTTAAACGCGAAGGTGTGATGTTAACCTACATGGTATATAGGTAATAAATCTCGCTTGCACTTTCATCTCTTTGTGTTACGTACTAGTAATAAATATTCAAATGCTTTTTCCACGGACATAGAATTCTGCAGATTTGTCCATTTAGCCTGGTGCCACTGGCGTACACAGGGGTGAGCTGATGGGTGACGCCATCCCCATTGCAAGGCACTTTTGTGAATATGTACGTATGACTATATGGAGCTGTAGCTCTGTAACTTCCCCCCCACCCCCATAGGCCCTGTATGTAACCCTTCCTTTGTGAACTTTCTGCGTGTGCTCACATATGGTGTCGACGACGTAAACAGATCCTCTTCTGCAGTGGATGGATAGTACGGTTAACATGACGTGGCAAAACACGTATGAAACAGATTATTTTATTTACGTGTGATGATTGAATTGTTTGCTTGTGTCTTTCTACGCCTCAGATTTGTTCGGCGGGTGTGTTGGACAGGACTGACGGATTGACATGACTCCTCGAACCGCTTACCTTTATACACGACGAATCCAGCGCAGCTCGTTCTCTGTTGCCCTTCCCCGTGCAACTCATAAACATCTACACGACGAAGTCTGTTGGGAGTTGGCACGCCTACGTTTGAATATAACTATTTTGGTAGTGGGGCACATTGAGGCGTTATTTCATTGAAAGCTTTTGATTAATCTTTGCAAATTTATTTTGTAATTATTCGTTGGCGCAGCTCGAGTGTAACTATCCTCGCGTAAAATGCTTGGCGAAAAATTCAGTTAATCAACATGTTGCTATTCAATGGAATGGGCCTTTCTTTTCTTCTCTCCCGCCCCATTTCTGCGCCCCAGTCAGTGGTCCATTTATACGATTGGCCGTTGAAACGATCATACACACTCAGGATTGATTTACAATCGACGAATGAAATAGTAGCTAACTTTCATCAGATTGAAAAAAACACACATCGCATTATACTTAAAGTTTATACGACCTTTCGTTGGGGGTTGATTCGACCCTCATTTAGCTTGGTTGAGCGTTAATATGTCGGGACTTGGAGGTCACGTTGTGCTGTGCTTCCCGACTTAGATGGCCCACCGAACACTTCCGGGACTTCAGACAAACAACTTCCTCTAAGGTGTGCTCTAGTGACCCGTGGCTAAGATCGCAGTCGTATTATTGTGCCCGATTCCAAGTAAGATTGATTGTGCCCGATTCCAAGTAAGATTGGTTGTACCCGATTCCAAGTAAGATTGGTTGTACCGGTAAATGGATCGTGGCTTGGACGGCCCGTTAAACCGTCGATCTCGTCTTACATAACTCGTTTGCGCAGTTTCGGGACGTAAAATCTTTTCGTGCTCATCAATTAATGCATAATTTAAACCAAAGACGCCTTTGATCAGTGATCGGAATGATGTGAGGCTTCAGTATTTTACGTGTTAAGGCACAGCGACAGCTCGCATATGCTGTGCTTAACTAACAACAGCTAGTATATGCTGTGCTTAACCAACGACAGCTAGTATATGCTGTGCTTAACCAACGACAGCTACGACATCCTGCGCCGAGACAACACTTTGGCCAGCGCTGGATACCCGATCATCCGTATGCTAACAACGTCTTACCACTGCGCCACCGTAAGATGACTTCTACAGGCAGATGTGCCATATCGTTCATTGAACGAATCACTTTTGCCATTTTATAATGAACGAACCGACTCACTCATTCAGTGAGTCGGTCATCGAAAGAATTGAAACTACACTGGTGGCCGTTCCAACCTTCAGTTTTGTAGAAGTAACGTTTGCCCTAACGTGACTAATAGAAATGGATGATGTGTCATGGTCATATTGTACCTGTCTTGTTTTCCTTTTCCTCATCGATGATTTCTGGTTCAATCGATCCCTGGAGCCGAATCAATCATATCGGAACACCGCTTCTCTAAGAGCGTGGTATTAATCACCCATCGTGTACTTGTTCCGTAAACGCCTCTTCGCACTTGTATACTTTTTGTACGAATGGAGTCTTATTACTCCCTTGGGTGTTTTAAATCTTCGTGTTCTTTTAAATCGTCGATAACTGATTATTTCAGTAATTCGTATTTTTTTCCTTGTTGCGTTACAGTGGAAAAAGAAGAATCAGTACGTGTGTAGTATTAAATCTAATAATAAGTTAGTATATTTAATACTGCATTTTAATGAACGTAAGTAGTATAGGCCCCGGTTGAACCCCAAGCGTCCCTCAGTGCTTTCCCCCACCCCCGGGATTCGGGTCTGGTCCTCACTTCCCTGTCGTGGTAGTTAGATCCCTAGCCGATTTCGGTCAGTATTTAAGGTTTTTTTTAGGAATTAGTGTATTCTAGGATTTCTCTTTGAGGCTTATTATTTATTTGTTAATTAATATTATCTTTCATGATACTTGGTTGATTTTCGCAAGAATCTTTATAAAATTTTTGTCAGTAAGTAACTAATACTCCCCTAGCCGAGTTCGGTCAATATTTTATGTTTTTTTTAGGAATTGGTGTATTATGTGATTTAAGGTTTTTTATTATCTTTTGTGATCGCTAGTTGTTAATTTTTCTCTTTTACAAAAATTTTATTAGTAAGTAAGTTTCTTCTTTTCTCGGTGTATTCTAGGATTTCTCTTTAAAGCTTATTATTGTTAATTTATTTTATTATCTTTCATGGTAGTTGGTTGATTTTCGCAAGATTCTTTATAAAAGTTTAATGTTTAAGGTAATTAATTTCTTTAACTTTTTTTTTTGGATTTAGTATATTATACGATTTAATTAAGTTTTTATTATTTTTGATAATCGCTAGTTGTTCATTTTTCTCTTTTATAAAAATTTTGTTAGTAAGTAAAGTCCCCATTTTTTTCACCAGATATATTCCAGGATTTCCCTTTAAGCTCTATTATTTTAATTTATTCGTTAATTAGCATTGTCTTTCATGATAGTTGGCTGATTTTATCAAGATTCTTTATAAAAGTTTAGTATTTATTAATTTATTATTTAGTATTATTCAGTATTTATTAATTTCTTTAATTGTTTTTTCGGAATTTTTGTTACAAGTATATTCTATGATTTAATTAAGGTTTTTATTATCTTTGATGATCTCTAGTTGTTCATTTTTTTTTCTCTTTTAGAAAAATTTTGTAAGTAAAGTCCTTTTCTCAATGTATTCTAGGATTTCCCTTTAAGACTCATTATTATTATTTTATTCGTTAATTATCTTCATTATCTTAATTATCGTTCATTATCTTTTATGATCAATGGCTGTTTTCGTAAGTTCCTTCACAGAAGTTTCGGTAGTGATTTATTGAAGTCCTTTTTTTTCCAGATATATTCCCCGATTTCCCTTTAAGATTTATCATTATTAAGGTGTATGATTTATTTAAGGTTTTTTATTATCTTTGATGATCGCTAGTTGTTCATTTTTTCTCTCTTTTATAAAAATTATGGTAGTAAGTAAAGCCCTTTTTTTTCCAGGTATGTCCTGATTCCCCTTAAGGCTTATTATTATTAATTTATTCGTTAATTAACATTATTTTTCATGATAGTTGGCTGATTTTCGCAAGGTTTACAAAAGTTTACTATATAAGATAATTAAATTCCTGAACTGTTCCTTTTTTTTTTTCAAGAATTTTTTGTTACTGGTATATTCTATGATTTAATTATTAATTAAGGTTTTTATAATATTTGGTGATCGCAAGTTGTTAATTTTTCTCTGTTATAAAAATTTCGTTAGTAAGTAAAGTTCTTTTCTCAATGTATTATTCTAGGATTTTCTTTTAAAGCTCCTTATTATTATTAATTTATTTATTTTTATTCAACATTATCTTTTATGATCAATAGCTGTTTTCGTAAGTTTCTTTATAGAAGTTTCGTTAGTAATTTATCATATAATGCACCAATTCCTAAAAAAATCATGAAGTATTTACGGAACTCGGCTAGGGGATCATTAGTTATTAACAAAAATTTTATCAAGATTGTTGCGAAAATCAACCAACTATCATGAAAGATAATATTAATTAACAAATAAATAAATAATAAGCCTTAAAGGGAAATCCTAGAATACACCAATTCCTAAAAAAGCCTTAAATACTGACCGAACTCGGCTCTTAACTACCAAAACAGGGAAGGGGGCCAGACTCGAATCCCGAAGGTGGTGGAACGCACTGGGTGATGCTTGGCACTCAACCGAGGGCCATACTACTAATGTGAGCGGAGAAAATTGATATCATAACCAATGAATAATTTTAAAATGTTGGTATACCTATGTAGTATTTTTTAAATTTCGTAAGCGGCATTATTATTGTATATGCAGCTTAATTTTTTACTATATTTTAAATGTTTTGGGAGTCCTGCGGTGGCGCAGTGTGGTAACGCGTTCGCCTAGTGCGCCGTTAACTCGGGTTCGACTTCCAACGGTGCAAAGAACGCTTACTCAGAGACCCCCATGAAGATCGAACTGTTCACCGTAGTCCTGGGTGCGGTTCCCTAGGCCTTAAGAGGTTCGGATTCCTCGGAAAACAGTAGGTCCTGGAGCAGCATGACCACTTGATTCCTTGAGCCGTAAAACCACAAACAGATGTTTTGGGATTTATTGAACGTCGTACGAAAACAATATTCGCTTGTGACGTCACACGGAAACGCAACCCCCTCCCTGTTGCGCCAGGAGGCCAGATTAGCGGGACCCTACTGTATATCCATTGGTCACGGTGCGTTAGTGTAATCCGTGAGTTTTTCCCCCTTCTGTATCGTAATCTCCCGCGGAAACCCGGTTGGGGAACGCTATCCCATATGGAGAAGGTACGAAATACACTCTTTTGCGTGACACCAAAGCACCCCTAAAAAATTATCCGATCATCTCAAAATTTCGCATGCAAATTCCTTTAGATCAAGTAAATGATTAAATTTTCAAAGCCAATGACTGTTAACTTCGATTATATCTTGCATTTCTATACGACATTGTAGAAGACCTTATAGCCAAGTGGACGACTTTGAACGTGGTCGCATAGTCGGGATGCTTGAAGCTGGCTGGTCCTACTGAGCAATAGGCTGCCACCTGCACCGTACGGACACTGCTGTTCAAGGGTGTTGGCAGCAATGGTTTCTGCGAGGAACTCATCGGCAGAATAAAGGCTCTGGAAGGCCAACGTGCAGGAATGCGAGGCAAAATCGGTTGGTTGTGCGAGAGGTTCGAGCTGACACAACAGCATCATTGTCCGCCATCCAACGTACTATAGTCTCTTCCATACCACCCGTGGCACCTTCCACCATCTCACTAGGCTTGGATGAGGTGGGGTTACACTCACAGCGGCCTTTAAGATGTCTTTTAACCCCATGCCATCGACAGAGTCGTCTGGAGTGGTGTCGTAGCCGGTCATCGTGGCTGCCAGCAGATTAGTATCGCATAGTGTTCAACGATGAATCCCGCTTCAGTCTTGGAGCAGATGACCATCGGATAAATGTGTGGAGGTGACAGGGTCAGCGGTCCCAACCACCCTTTGTTTTACAAAGGAACACAGCCATTACCCCTAGTGTGATGGTCTGGAATGCTATCTCATACGGCACTAGGACGCTCCTAGTCATCCTGCATACAAATTTAACAGCTCAATGATATGTTGATGACATCCTGTGGCCGTTTACGTTACCCTTCATGACACGACAGTTTGGAGTCATTTTCCAACAAGATAATGCCAGGCCCCATATGGTTCGCATATCTGTGAGCAGCCTCTGTACTGTTGATACTCTTCCTTGGCCAGAAAGGTCACCAGACTTTTCGCCAATCGAACATGTAAGGGACATGGCAGGCCGTAAGATTAGAGTACCGTAAAATGTTGCAGATCTGGAATAACAAGTAAGGAATGTGTGGCAGAATGTGTCGCATGTGATATTAGGTAGATATATCCTTACCTAGATGTATAGAAGCATGCATCGTCACCAGCGGGCATTTCACCAACTATTGATTTGAACATTCAATGTGCAGTTCTTAGCCGTTGATGGGCTCTGCGGTCTTCAATTTTTACATTTCCTTACCTATGTATGTGCTGGATGTACATTTAATTTCAATAAAACATATAATTTCTTCTGTGTATGCAGTTGAAGCGGATGGAGTACGTTAAATCCATCCCTTCTTTTCCGGGTAGCCTTGATAGAACCGCGGTTCTGGGGGATAAACCACGTTCATTTTTACAAGACGCTGCAGGTCGGCCGGATTGCCTCCAAATGACCGTACTGCGGGTGCAGTAGTGCCGAAACACGATGTAAAATAGCTAGATCTTCTAGCATATAGTCGGTCGATAGCGGGAGTTCGTGGTTTTTAGCTGGTGTCGATTGGAATTAGTGGTTGGAGGTGGTTGGAGTTCGTGTTGTTTGTGTTTAGTTAGTGATTCGTTTGTGTTTTTCAGTTTTGGTGTTACGTTGGTGATTTATTTCAGTTTTGGTGTTACGTTGGTGATTTATTTCAGTTTTGGTGTTACGTTGGTGATTTATTTTTGGTTGGTGTTGATTTGATTTAGCGATTGGAATTAGCGGTTGGAGTTTGTGTTTAGTTAGTGATTTGTTTTGTGTTTTCCAGTTTTGGTGTGTAGTCAGAGATTTACGCGGTTTTTGGTGAGAAGAGCATTTGAGGACATTAGTTAGTCTGTAGATTAGTGAAAAGTTTGTGATAGTTAGTTCGTGATTTAGTAGTTTGATTATGAATAACATACTTGAATGCCCTTGTTGTAATGCCTGTGTTGCGAAAGACAACCTCTCTGTTCATTTTCAAGAAGAGCATGAAATACGTATAGAGACTGAAAACCTTGAGCTTGCTACGTTTGAAGATTTTAAGTCATGGAAAGAAGCTATTGAAAAAGAAACAAAATGTAAATACGTGAAGGCATCAGGGACAAAGACAAAGTGAAGTAGTTAGAAGAAGATAAATTGTTCTTTCAGTGTGTATATATACAAGATCCGTTTTTTTTCAGGGGGGCTTGGTCGTACCCCACTTCAAGGAAATAAAAAATAAATAAATTATAAAAATTTATTTTAAGGGGCCAGCCTTAACAAAAACCTGACTACGTCGTTGATGGGGGTTATAATTATAGTTCAAGTTATTAGATATTCTGCCATATCCCCTACAGACAAAAAATAAATGGAAAATTAAATATCTATAAAATCAAAACTGTAAATTTAAGGAGAAAAGAATTGATTTTCATAAAAGATCAAAACATTTTTTAAAGAAAATGATTGCGGCATCAAGACTTATTAATATAACAAGAATTCTGAACAAAACTACCCAAAGTATATGGACATGTTTTGAATATATATACATATATTAGCCCTCCACCAAAAAAAAAAAACCCAAATGAAATACAACGAATTAAATGCTTTTGTAACATACATGAACACAAAAGTTTGAATAAAAACCAAATATAAAAATTTATTAAACAAACCACTAAATTTAAAATTCATCTTTCTAATTCTCTTATGTTAATATCAGAAATTTGGTCCAACGTACAGGCGAATACAGAAAAAAATTCTTGGGGCGAAGAGAGAGGCACGGTACTATATAACTAACTTCACATTCCTACATTTTGTGACTTACTCTAAAATATAATTGGAAGAGTTAATGGCTAATGACTATTTTGTGAACTATTTGAAAATACAGGCAGAATTTTTTTATTTTTTTTAAAAATTCTAATGCAGTTGGGAAGATTTTTTTTAAAACATTGATCTCATTATTGTCCCATCCCCTGAATTCGTGCAAAAGTACTCAAATGAAGTTTTCCTTTAATATATATATATAATTTTTTTTTTCAAATTCAAAAATGCTGTTTTTGAGTTTTAAACCACCCACGTTTTAATTACAGCTCCAACTTATAGGCAAAAATTATAGTATAATAAATTTCCCCCACGAAAACTCACAAAATACTCGCCCCGGAGGCTTTCTTGTGTTGACCATATTTGGCAATTGTGTTATCCCTGCGGAGGGTAATAATACCTTAACGAACTTTCCGTTCGTTATAAGAGGTTTGCCTGTATATGTAAACCAAACGTGAAACAGAATTTAAAATAATTGTGTTCTTTTTTTATCAAGATAAGAAATATAAAAACAATTATTTTTTCCTACTTTTCTGAAGGTGATTACAGTGTAAATTAAATATTTTGCCTATTGCTGGGCGGGTGGTGGGGAAGCAGATTTTATGTTCATTTTATTTACATTATATTTTATTACATATATTTATATTCTTATTTTGTATATATTATTTATTTATTATTATTGCTAATATTGATATTTTATTAAAATTTGTTAATATTATATAAATATATATAATAAAATTATGTAAAATTTATATGATATAAAATTTATTATATATTGTATTATTATTTATACATTAATATAAACTTATAATAATATATATAATATTTATTAATTAATAATGATTTATTTAATTTT
>QLNU02003225.1:13605626-13629669 GCA_006491805.2 Dysdera silvatica | reverse complement strand
TTTTTAATTTAAGTAAACACGGATATGTATGTAATTTATATAAGTGTCGAAAAGTAAACTAAGCAATATATAAACATTTAATTTGGTTACACTTGAGATTGTAAGCGTTTAATTTATATAAATTTTATGCATATAATATTCGGTATCACACTGGATAAGTGGGCTTTACCCTTGAATTTCCTAAAGTAAATGTGCCTTTTCCCTTATGTTAATGTTAGGAACTGGCGCCCGAAAATCTGTTTGGAAGCAGTTTTCCGCGAAAATGTGTGGGCCGCCTCCGGTAAGCGAATTAGACGGTCGTTAAGTGTGTTTCTAACGGCATTTAGGCGGACGTGACGTGCGTCAAAAACTGGCCCGTCTACAACTTGTAATTAATTATCTCCCGTTTGTTAAAAGTCGTCCGCAAATTTCGGAGGCTATTAAGTTTTGATTGTGCCGTCCGCAAATTTCCGAGGCTATTACATCTTGGTTGTGCCGTCCGCTCGTCCAAAAATCGCGGGACTCTACTTTTAATTTAATTAAACTCGATTCACATTCGCAAATAAATAAAAAACAAAAAACAAAAACCGTGTTTAAGGAGATCGATCGCTTATTTTGTGTTTTTCAGGCAGGGGTGGATTTAGAGGTCATTCAAAAAGGGGGGGGGGCAATTAATGACTTCTTAATGTTTGGAAATGATACCTTATTGGACCTTTACGTTGTATCTTTTCAATGTGAAATTTCTATTCAAGAGGAGAGTGATCGCCACCTCCGCCCTCCCCATAAATTCGCCCCTGCTTTTGGGCCATGCGATGGCTCAGTGGTAACGTACTCATCCAGCGTGCCGCTAATCCGGGTTCGAATTCGGACGGTGGAAAAATAAAAAGAACGCTTAAAAACTAACTAGTCACCGTAATGCGGGGTTTCGTTCTCCAGAGGTTCGGAAGCCTAGGAAAAATGTGGGTGCACTGACGTTGGGGGTGAAGCATTCGTCAGTCTTGCCGTTAACCCAGACTCGATTCCTGATGGTGTCGTGGAATGCTTGCCTTTTTTTTTTCTTGTCCACCGTGGTTCGATGTTTGGGTCCCGTGGCAACAAAGGTTCAGGTGTCTTGGAAAACTGTACTACTCAATGCAGCATGACCCTTGTCGTCCTGAAAACGCAAACATCTTACGCCTCTCTGTGTCTGCAGACCGGACTCCGAGCAGTCGGAATCAAGTGATTATAATCGATTGCAATCGTTTTTGCGTAATCACATCTGTAAGCGTAATCGAATGTTTTGAAGTAGCTGTAATCTGCAATATAATCATAATCACATTTTTAAATTTCATTTAATCATAATCGTTTTTTGAAATTCTTAGGTAGTCGTAATCGCCATGATTATAGTCGTATTCGAACTGATTATTTTTGCGCGCGAGTAATCGTGATTATAATCTGTAATCGTAATTGTAATCATGCTTTTTTGTGTATATTCATAATCGTAATCGAAAAATGAAAATTGCCTGTAATCGTAGTCAAAATAATGATCCAAATTTTGATACTTAGGTAATTGTAATCACATAAACTGATCGTAATCATTCTCAAGTCTGCTGCGGACCAAGGTTTCTAGTCTTGCTGGCCTGGGTTCGGCTCTTCGTTGCTTGGTTCTGTAACTTTAGAAAAAAAACTTCGTTGATTACTGCTTACGCATATAACAATTGCATGTAGGTGTCAGTTGCACTAATTGTTGATCAGCAATTGATTATCTGGTGCCGATCTCAATTTTCTGTCTGTTTTGAGTTGCCCTTTTCCATTAACGGATTAAGGGCGGTGCGACCGGTGCCGTAGCACTGGAAGCCAAGCTTGTTGTGGTGGTGGTGGGACAACAGAGCCTAACGAAGATTAGGAACTAGAAAATAAAAATGTCAAAATGGATGAACCTAATTTGACAGGATATTCTACATTATTTAAATTCATGTAAGATCTTTATTTATGTCTGATCGGGAAAAGTGCTCGTGGTTTAGTTATTTCATTTCTTGTACATTTCCTTCTCCAGTTATTTTTATTTTCTAAATTTTAATTTTAAAAATTTAAATTTTTAAATAAATTTTTTCCCACTCAAGCATTTTGCTGTTCTTCCGATTCCCTACAGTGGCTCAGTGGTTACGCGTGCAGTTGACCTCCGGAGCTGTATAGCCTGTATATGTTTTACTACACTGCTTTTTCTTGTTTTTGTGTCTAACCAATTAATATATAGTGTGCATTTATAAATGCCTTTCTTGCTCAGTTTAAGGCCAATTAGAGCCTTTTGTGAATTTATTGAATAATTTAACTTCGAAAGCAAATGCGCATGCGCGACTATTTTTCTCAGCCAATCGAAACTTTGATTGCGTAACTTTTGCAGATTTAAGCTTCGTAAACACCTCGGATACAGTTTTTCGCCCAAAATGTGGTTCATACGCAGAGCAACTCTCTCTCTCTTTATTTATTTATTTATTTTTTTTTAAAAACCCTTACACGGGTAACGGGAAATACATTCCCACTTAGACATTTGTCACGCATGTATCTGTCGGTTCTAAACAGGCAACAGGGATGCTCTTCCCATAATCGAGTTTTCATTAACAGGCAAAAGGAACATATTTTTAACAAATTTTTCAATTCACGTGTTTAAAGTACACTATATGTTGTCTAGGGTTAAACCCAGTTATTGAACACCCGAATTTCTGTTGCGCGTTAAATTTGGGAGTGGGGTTTATTCCATTGTTCTGTAAATGTCTGTCTCCAAGAAATAGTATGTTTCATATTCTTAGTCATGTTGGGAGAAATGGGCGGAAATAGCTGGAGGTTTGGTGGTTAAAACGCTTCTACTCCTAACGGTTAAAAAAAGTACACATTGACTTATGGCTGACCGCGGTTCGTGTATTGGTTCCCTAGCGTTTATGTTGCTTCGGATTCCTTGGAAAAACGCTTGTTCACATCCTTCGATAGTGTAGCGGTAACGCATTTGTCCCTTCTGCCATTAACCCGGGTTTGACTCCCGGTGGTATCGTGGAACTCGTGTGGTTTTTCTGCCCACCGTAGTTCCGGGGTTGGTCTCCTTGGTAGCGAAGGTTCGAATTCCTCGGAAACCTGTAGGTCCCAGCGCAGCATGACCTTGCGCTTTGTAAAGACATAAATACGCATGGACGTATTCTTCTGAACTGTTTGCAGTGATTGCATTGCTTTTTTGAGCCCTTCATCCCGTGTTTAAAATTCACTGAGGGCGGCTGAATCATTTTGATCGATACCTTCAGCGTAAGCGACGTCATCTCCTGAGTTCTTCCGTAATTGATTAATGTGACTATCGATTAACTACGTTGTCATTGATGATTTGATCGTTCACAAAATACAGCTTATGAAAGTGATCAGTTTTGATCACTTCATCGATTCCTTTGATAACCGCGAATAAATTTCAATTGAGCTTAAGTCTTGGATGTCTTCCAAATGAGGCCAGCCCTGCAACGAGCGTTGCAGTGTACTTTCGGCAATAACGGGCACATGGAAGAAGATCGCAAGGTAGAAAGGAGCCCACAAAAGTAGCAGATAATCTACAATGCGAATAATAATCCATGGAGCAGAGGATAATCTACAGTATAAAAGCTAATCTATAATATAAAGGCTGATTCACAATATAAAGGCTAATTTATAACGCGAAGATTAATCTACAATGCAAATGATAATCTATGTAGCACAAGCTAATCTATAATATAAAAGCTAATCTATAATATAAAGGCTAATCTATAAAGCAAAGGTTAGTCTATAATGCAAAGGATATTCTACAATGCAAAGGATACTCCATAACGTAAAGGATAATCTACAATGCAAAAGATAATGTACAGTATAACGGGTAATTTATAGAATTACAAGTAATCTAAAATGCAAAGGATACTCCATAACGTAAAGGTGATTTACAATACAAAGGCTACTCCATAACGTAAAGGGTGATTACAATACAAGGCTACTCCATAACGTAAAGGGTGATTTACAATACAAAGGCTACTCCATAACGTAAAGGATAATCTACAGTAAAAAGATGTACAATGTAAAGTGTGATCTATAGCGTAATGAACAATCCAAAATGCAAAGGATACCCCATGACGTAAAGGATAATCTACAATGCAAAAGAGTACTCCATAACGAAGAGGATAATCTATCCTATAATATAAAAGCTAAATAATATAAAGGTAATCTATAAGCAAAGGTAGTAATGCAAAGGATATTCTACAATGCAAAGGATACTCCATAACGTAAAGGATAATCTACAATGCAAAAGATAATGTACAGTATAACGGGTAATTTATAGAATTACAAGTAATCTAAAATGCAAAGGATAAATCTACATGCATAATTTTCACAGTACTGACATACAGTCTAACCCGGTTTTAACGTCGTTCAAGGTATCTGGGCAAAATTTGTACGCTATAATCCATAAATGATTTTAAAATTTCGTAAAAGCAGTATTAGTGTATAAAGTATCTGCCGTTATTTGAAATCGGTGCTTAAACATGACAGTTATAAAGCGGATTATTATTTATTTGTAAGGTTATTATTGCCCTTCTCAAGGTTAGCCTAACCCGGGGGGGTGATTGTGTTCCGGGAATTTCCATTTGCCTCTTCCGGAATTTCTTTTTAAAAAGCGACAAATATTGCGTTTTGTTTCCTATACTTTTTTATATTCCTTTGGAAATCAGTGGCTTTACCAAAAGTGTTATGTAATAACTTTTCAGGGAATTTTCTGTTACGTTCAGGGAATCTGGTTTAGATTTACAATCACACTTGCATAACTGCCGAATGGTCAACACATAAAATTACTGGGGCGTGTATTTGTAATTTTTTTACTATTTATTACCTTAACTTTGTCTTCCAATGAAAAAGTTTTCCTTTCCGTGGTCATCTTAAAGGTTAAGCAAAATTTTAGAATGTCGGTGCATGCATAAAGTCAGGGTAGAATAAAAGTTTGCCGTAAGCATTTTGGCGCGATTAGTCCTAGGGATGGACAGAGGACATTTTTCGACGAAAGTAAGTTTAATATTAACGGTTCAGCTGAAAAGAGGTATGTATTGTAAAGGACAAACACTTAATTCGTAACCAAGAACTTAAGACCAGCTGTACAACTTGCCGACGGCCATGTGGTGATTTGCGGGTACATGGCTTCCAACGGAATTAGCAATGTGACCTTCATTAAAGATAATATTGATGTTAAGTTATACTGAGATATTATGAGATAATTTATTGGCCAGCGCTATTGAAATTGGGAATTTGGAATTCATTCTATTTTCAACAGGACAGCGATGCTAAACATACTGCCCGCGAAACAAAGTTGTGGTTGCTTTAAAAAAATATGAAGAATTAACTGAAAATATATTTTTTTTCCAATCACCGAACCTTAGTCTTACTGAAAATTTGTGTCACTTGTTGGATATGGGGGGGGGGACACACCATCATTTGCGCAAATGTTCAGCGAAGAACGGCTGAAAATTAATGTAGAAGTAACCATTGGCGCCCATACGAGTATTTCTAGGGGAGGGGCTGAGAAAAATTACCTCCTTCTCAAAGCTGTCGAGAAGTTTAGTGAATGTACAAGATACCAAAACGCTACAAAAATAATTGGTACTGCTTGACAATTAGTAATGAGCTAAAAAGTACCTTATTTTAAAATGTGACTAAAATTTTTGAAAGTTCGGGCAAACCAAATTTTTAAACGGCTAGGGGGAGGGGAGGCTTGAGCCCCACTCTGCCCCCCCCATATGGTCTTTCATGGCAGCAACTACGTAGGAAAGGTGTGAAATCGAAACCCAAGCGATCGCAAACTGTAATTGAAAGCGGGCATGGGCAGAACGTACATGTTAACTAAATGTCATTATTTCTTTCTGTAACTTTTTTACCGTATTTATTGTATTTAAATTATTTAATATACAGTAAAACCTCCCTTCACGACCGTCTCCGTTCAGCGACCACCTTACCTAACGACTATTTTTTCTAGACACGAATTTCTTCCCTTCCCCATAGACCCAATGCTAAATTTACCTCTATTTAGAGAATACCTCTCGGAGCGACCGCCTTTCACGGAACTGATAGTGGTCGCCTTAGGTGGGGGGGTTTACTGTATACGTTAATGTTCCTCCTAAAATAAAGTTGTATAAAAGCGAAAGGTTATCACTTTAGAATTATTATGTGGTCTCAAATTTGGTGAGCATTTATTGTTTTTCGGAACAAAAAGTATTTTTAGTAACAAATAATATAATAGAGACAAATAATAATAAAGTAGAAGTTATAAATAAGAAATAATATAAATGCGTATTTGAGACAATTTTCTAACCATTAGACGCCGAGAAATAATTTCCGAATCCATACGGCCGAAGAGCTTGGAAATCGTTATTAGGTTTAAAAAAAAAAATCACCCGAAATATTAATTAAATATTATAGATGCAGGCGGTCAGAGGTTGCAGCGCTTAGGGCAAATTAAGTATTTTGCCCCTTAAAACCCGTCAGCACTAGGGTGGGTCGAATTTTCAAAAGTTGCTCGAATCGAAACGCAATAGTGCGGAAAAGTTGCTTTTTCTCGAGATAAGTACAGTGAAAAAATAAGTTTAGGAATCGGATAATATCTTCAGGTCACACATGACCCTCAAAATTTGTGAAATTAGCCATAAATTGACCTTTTTTAGAAACTTTTGAATAGTGCCTTAAATTGGACGGATTATCATGAAACTTCAGTTGTGACAGTAATTAGAAACAAGCAATCGGAAAACAATGCCTTGACGGACGAAAATACCCGCAAAGGGAGCTGGCAGGGGGTCGCTTTAGGACGAAAATTGGCCAAAATTGTGAAAAAAACAAAACACCGTAGAAGCGTTCATGACTTCAGAAAAATAGGTTAAGTAGATCGTTTGAATAACTTTTGCTATGCAATTGTTCACCCGTTTTGCATTCCACATTGAGTGAAAAGATAAACGACCCAGAACTCACCAAGGGAGGTGACCGCACTTCCGAGTTCCACCTACGCCATTTCCAACCAATCAACCATATCTGGAAGTGGAAAATTACTATTCTTTTGATTTGGTTTGGTTCCACATGAACTGGATGTCGTTTTCAAATATTGACATTTGGCAGCGAGAAAGCCAAGTTGCTCTGATGAAACCATCTCTGCTGTCACCGCCACATACTTTGCTTGTTGCTTCTGTGATTAGTTTCACAGTAAGTTTAACCTCCTGAGTGTGACATGGAAATTCGTTTATGTTGAAAGTTGTTATCTGCTTGGAATGAATGAGGTTTAAGATTTCCTCGGATGTTGCAGATGCTAGAAGTTGAGAACAGGTAATTTTCGTTGATCACCAAGTTATCAACCCCGTGTAGTCTTTTGCATTAAAATTTAAATCAGGAGTGATGAACGTACATACGGATCTGCATTTCTCTGGTATTTCCCTGGCTTTTAAAATGCACCTTAAAGCAAATTTTCTGACATGCTCTCTTTCATTTTTCACCATAGCCAAAAGAAGATTCTCAGGACGTTCAAAGAAGGCATCGTGTTGGATTACTGGATCAATGATTGTTTTGAGATGATCTGGTAAGTACTCACACAGTGTAAGTATACACTGAAACACATGTTTTGGGCCTTGAAGTATTGCTGGTTGGGTTTTGATTGTGAACCATAGAGGTGAGTATACTTTCAGGATGAACGTTGTGATATGAATAAGATTTGAAGATGGGTCTGAGGAAGCAACGTATAGTCTAAGGACTCTATTAGCCGTTGTCAACCACCTGGAATGGCTGAGCAGTCCATGGTTACAAATGGCAAGATCTAGAGGATAAACACCTGTATGGATGGCCAGTGAAATTTCAACTAAACATTTTTGATCTTTGCTTAGGATATCCATGTTCACTTTTGAAAGTATGCAATGAATTTCCAGAAATTTTGCCATTGGTAATTTTTCGCATCTTTGAAGGTGCTTTCCGATAGGTTCAGAGTACGACTACGGGGCATTTGTTTTGCCATCTAATTTTTCAATGAAGTGCCTCAATGGCAACTCATTGAAGTGGAGCATACAGATGGACCACTGTAAAGGAATTTTGACAGAAATTTCTATAAACCTAATGGCTCCATTTTTCCACCCAGTGTTTGTGTTTGTTCCATCGCATCCAATGCCTTCTTTGCCCATCTTAAGAATCTTCTTCTGGCTATGGTGAAAGACGAAAAAAAGCATGTCAGAGAGTTTGCTTTGAGACCCATTTTAAAAGCCAGGAAAAAACTAGAGAAATGCAAATCCTTACATGCGTTCATCATTCCTGATTTTAATTTTAATGCAAAAGACTAGACAAGGTGGATCATCTAGTCATCAACGAAAATTACCTGTCCTCCACTTCTAGCATCTTCATCACCTCATTCATTCCAAGCAGTATCAACTTTCGACATAAACGAATTCCCATACCATACACAGGAGGTTAAACGTACTGTAAAACTAATCACAGAAGCAGCAAGCGAAGTATGTGGCGATGACAACAGAGATGGCTCCATCAGAGCAACTTCGCCTTTTCACTGCCAAATGCCAATATTTGAAAACGAAGTCCAGTTCATGGGGAATCAAACCAAATAAAAAAATAGTGATTTTCCACGTCTAGCTATGATTGGTTGGTTGGTTGGGAAGAGCGTAGGGGGAACTCGAAGTGCGCCCCTCCCCCCGGTGAGTTCGAGGTCGTTTTCCTTTACACTGAATGTGGAATGCAAACAGGCGAATTGCCCCACAGCCAGAGGCGGCTTAAGTGCCGGGGCCCCGTTTGGATGAGGACACCGAACTGAAGTCAAGTTCAAATTTTTTTTAATTGACCAAACAATAGAAAATCTCTCTAAAAAGAGAAGTTTAGAGAAATCCTTTCAGAGACTTTTCGCCACTTTTATAGGGTATATGGCTCACTGTGCATTTGTGAAAACCTTCCTGCCGGAGGGGCGCCCGGGTTCAAAATCAACCTCGGGCCGCCCCTGTGCACAGCAATAGCTAATCAAACAGTTTGCTTAACCTATTTTTCTGAAATCATGAACACTTCTACGATGGGTTTTTTTTTTTTTCATGATTTTGGCCAATTTTCGTCCTAAAGCGACCCCCCTGCCTGTTCCATTCCGGGTATTTTCGTCCGCCAAGGTATTATTTCCCATTAGATAGTTTCTAGCTTCATGATAATCGGACCAATTTAAGGCACTTTCCAAAATTTTCTAAAGGTCAATTTATGGCTAATTACTCAATTTTTTGGGGGGGTTATGCGCAACCTGAAGATATTATCAGATTCCAAAACTTCTTTTGCCACTGTGTTTATCTCGACAAGCAGCAACGTTTCCGCATTATTACGTTTCGATTCGAGCAATTTTTGAAAATTCGACCCACCCTACTCAGTACCCCCTTTCACCAGTACGATATTGAAATGTTGCGCCACTGCAAGCGATCGCTATATGTGTTTACATATACGCAGACACCAAACCTTTTAGCCGATTTTCATTTACTGTGCTTTGCAGATTTCTACACTTGCCAAATTACATTCCAACCAATCCCTTTCCGGATTTCTACATTCGACATTTTACAATATGTCATTGCCGATCACTCTATTTAGAATTTCTTGCTCAATCACGGGCTTTATTGCCACTGATGTTGAAATTGAGCCATGGCGAAATTTTAGTAGATGCTCTTTACGCAAGAGAGAAACTTCTCACCAGAGTCCGGATTATATGCAAATGCCTATGTGCAATTGCATATTTGAACCCTTTTCAGCATTAGTGCGTATAAATTCTCAAAAACGATGAATTTCCAGAATAAATGCATATTTTAAGGGTTTTAGTAATTTTAAGAATTTTATTATTCCTTTATCGGAAAAATATCATGACGACGCTAAAGTTGAACTCTCCTCGTATCTAAGCAGAAAGGCAACGGAATTTGTAAATGTTTGTTTGTTTGGCTTTTTTATGGCGCAAGAGCATCTGGGCTATACTGCGCCAAACAATTTGTAAATGTACGCTTTTAATTATGTCCTAGGGCAGCGGTCGCCAACCGATGGAACGCAGCAAAATCTGGACATTATTTGCATTTTTAATGTTTTATTAATAATAAAACAAAAATAATATTCTAAGAAATTCTCATATTCTGAATGACAATTTTCGCCTTTATATTGCACTAAATTCACGAAATGTGGTCCGCGGGATTTAAAATTATGAATTTAGTGGTCTGTGAGATCCGAAAGGTTGGCGACCGCTGTCCTAGGGCGCCAAAAACGTAGCCATATTTCAATTACAACAGCCACTGCCCTCATGAGAGAAATCGAGGATTTGGTTCTATTGTGCTTGACTGGCAATTGACTCAGGGTCAGATTAAAACAAACGTTCAAACGGTTTGAATTCTACGTGGTTGTCTATCAACGATAGACGTGTGTGATAGTCTATCACGGATTGGCTATCCGTAAAAACAATCCTCAAAATTTTATAACTGCTATACAAAGAAACCTCTATAGCTTTGGAAAGGACTATTTTGGCTATAAAAATGAAGTGCAAACAAATTCTATATTTGGAAAGGACTGTTTTCAGAGAATAAACTGTGGTTAAAAATGCCTGTCGCATTTTCGCGATGGGCAATAATTTTTTCTTCGCATTTTCGAGCAACTCGTCGCATTTTGCGAAAAATGCGACTGCAGCATTTTCTTTCTAATTCGTTTCCTGTGTCTTGCTCTACACCACTTCCCCCTCTAGGTTGACTATGTAATAGACAACTGGTGACCAGAGGATTAATACGTACGTAACAGTGAAAGGGATGTTGTCTGTGTCCGGTGTCAGTTGCGATTTTTTTTCTCAATTTCTGCGTTAGGGATACGCCTCAGTTGAAATGACAGCGGTTTTCTTTTAAAGAAGAGAAAGCCATAATTTCTGAGCTTGATAAAGAATTACGGGAAGGTGGTGTGGCCAAAAAATATGGCATTATGTCCATTAACTATGTATACGTTATCATCATCTTCAGCTATGAATCTATTTGTATAAACGAAAATCACGGATTTTATGCAGTACTGAAAATAAAGGTTAGTCTGTAATTTTCAAATTTTATTCCACAAAATATTTTCTACATTTACTTAATTATTCTACCATCAACATGGGCGTACGTAGGTTCATAAGTGGGGGAGTTATGGGCTCAATGGGATGGGGTGTTACAGAGCTACAACTCCATGTATTCCTATGTTAAATATACAAAATTTCATTGCAACCGGGGAGGGGTTACAAGCCCCACCAACACCCCCCTGTGTACGCCACTGCCCATCAAAATCGTATCAAGTTGGGGTGAGAAATGCTTTACATATATTTACTTAAATATATAATGTAATACAGTCGAACCTCGTTAACCTGTTAACTGGGTATGACGACATTTTTCGTCATGCCCGGAAGACTACCAAAATGCGAATGACGACATTTTTCGTCATTGAAATTAACCGTATTATGTTGAACGCATTACGTTTTATGTAGTTCTTATATATTTAATCCTAGCGTGATGGTGTGATGACATTACTTATCACTGTGAAAAAAAGTCCCCAGTGTGAAACGAGTTTCACAAAATTTTATTCCCCGGTTAACAGGTTAAGACGAACACGCTTAAGACGAATTATTTTTGATACAAATCATTTTCTGAAGTCCCGTCAGATTGTATAGCATACTATGCTTTCTGGAAAAGGCGAATTACTCTTAATGAAAACATATTTTCTGTTCCCCTTGGTGTTCGTCTTAACGAGGTTCGACTGTACTAATAAATGGATATGAACGCTTACCAACTAATTGCCCACCGTAGTCCAGGGGTCGATTCCCTAGTGATGATCCTCCCGTAAATGACGACACTCAAAGAACAAAAAACGGAAATAACGAGCAAAGACATATACACTTTATCCTCGTTATAAGCGGGTTCTTCTGTATTACACTTGAGGACGTAAACCTTTATTGACTACCTTGCATAGTACCGTCCTCCACATATTTATATGTAGACATACGTTTCTTGATAGTTCATTTCTTTAAAACTAACGTAGTTGAGTCCCCCGTAAACCCTCCACCCCATTATTGAACGGTTGGGAGTGATGGGGAAGGAATAGGTTCCGAAAAAACGAAGCAGGAAAACGAGGAGAGCTGAAGAATCTCCGGGAGAATCAACCTCCCACCCCTTTCCAAAAATAGGAGCAGTCCACAATTTAAGTGCGGCATTTTTCTATCACTTGCGTTTCTTCACCCCCTTTCTACTTTTATTTGTTTCCTCCCCCCCACTTCCCCGTTCTTCCTCTGAATTAAGAATCGCCATTTTTGATCCCCCAGCAGCATTCAAATATTGAAGACTCCCAACGTCCTGATTTTCGAAAGTTTTCCCGGAGGAGAAATTCCTTCCTTGGAAGGAACTGGGCGGGGCGGAAGGGGGATGGAGGAAATGGCTTGCGAAGCACAATACCAAAGGCGAGGATCGCCCGCCATCTTGAACTTCCCATCGATTGGTCCGAAGGTAAATTCCGCTCCGCCCCCTTTCTTTCCGCCCCCTCTCTGGATCAATATCTCTCATAGTGTGTTCGGCATACTACATCTCAGAAACAGAGCAACATCTTCGGCTGATCCCTTGCGCGCATGCGCGCCGTCTCCTAAAAATAAACCCTTCTTATTTTTTCCCCCCATCGCCTTTCAGTAAATAAGTACCCTAAGCTGGAGGACGAAGACGTGGTAAATAAGTAAATGCTGGTTATTTTTATTGTTTGTTTATTATTTGTTGTGAAAGCGGTTCGAAATCCGTTTATTTATTTATTTTTTTTTTTTTAGATTTACGGTTGTGGTGTGGAGATTCCTTAAAAGGTTTAGGGGTTGGGGGAAAAAATAAAGGTTGTTCCGCGTTCGATAATGGCAAATCTGCTTTGTATATTTACACACTAAATTGTTATTACATATAAGAATCTAAATTGTCATTACATTAGAATCTAAATTGTCATTACATTAGAATCTAAATCGTCATTACATTAGAATCTAAATCGTCATGACATGAGAATCTAAATCGTCATGACATGGGAATCTAAATCGTCATGACATGGGAATCTAAATCGTCATGACATGGGAATCTAAATCGTCATGACATGGGAATCTAAATCGTCATGACATGAGAATCTAAACCGTCATGACATGAGAATCTAAACCGCCATGACATGAGAATCTAAATCGCCATTACATGAGAATCTAAATCGTCATTACATTAGAATCTAAATCTTCATCACATTAGAATCTAAGTCTTCATCACATTAGAACCTAAATTGTCATTACATTAGAACCTAAATTGTCATTACATTAGAACCTAAATCGTCATTACATTAGAATCTAAATTGTCATTACATTAGAACCTAACCCATCATTCCATTGATAATCCGAAAATTCAACTTTTAGTGTGAAGGTGCAAAGAAAAAAAAAAAGACCCCATTTAATTACATATTACGAGTATTATATTGACAGTGACAGTCACAAAGTGTATGCATGCGTTAAAATTAAGTTATCAATTGCTTTGGAAATAGTCCGATATCTTTGTATTTAATATGTACATACCTTTGTACATGTCCGATAATCTATCATTTGTATTAGTTTTAGCTCACTGTAGTCCGGGGGTTTGTTTTCTAGGCCAGTGCTCCTTCGGGGTTCCGATATGAACTCCAAGGGTTTTGCAACAGATTTGTAAAACATAGTATAGTCGAAATTTCCAAGGAAATTTATGAGCTCAATAATTTTTCCCATAAACCCCTTAGAGTCGGCATGAAAATGAATTCGGGTTCGATACAATTAAACTTTAGAGACTTTGACAATAAAAGACAAAACTATTCATCCTGTTAATATCTTTCATCAATAAATTCTTGCTTCTGCATCATCTTTTGTAGGTATTACCCAAGGCCTCTTAAAAAAGGGAGCTGGTACATCCGCCATTTTGATGCCATCGTATCACGTGATCTCATTCATTGCTGTGATGAGTGATTTACAAGTGTGTAATTTTTAATAAAATAAGGTCAAATGGGTGGGTGGGTGTACCGCTGTAAATTGTTCAAATTACTCGAGGAATAAACATAGAATATTTAGACTTGAAACAGATCCTGCAAGAAGAAGAAAATGGATTATTAATTTTCCAATGATAAACGTTGTTATGAAACCGGAAGTGTACAAAAAAATGGCGGCTGACGCGTCAACTTAGAATTCTGGGGGCATTGTCTGTTTTTTTTTTGTACTTGCTATCTAGTTTATTTTTATGTTTATGTTGTTATGAATAATAACCCTTTAAGTTTGTCTTGAGCAATGCATACAGAGGAATTTCGTGGCTGGACATGTGGTGCTACAATGGCTTTATACAACAAAATATTCGAGAACCACTTTCCTAGGTTTTAAGACCTTCGGTTTCATAGGAAAAGTGTAGGTTCATTGCCGTACGTTGGTGTAGTGCTAACGGATTTGTTTATGGTACCATTGAGACACTCGGGTTCGACTCTCAATTGTGTTGCGATCATTTTTTTTTTCTCACCTGAGTTTTGGATGTCGTTGTCATGGGAGCAGAGGTTTGGCTTCTTTGGGAAAATTGTAGGGCCCGTACAACGTGATCTTTACCTGACCGTGCGTCGTAAAAAAAAACACAATTTGAGCCTGTCGATGACTGACCTTTAACTAAAGGTCAACGTTAAGAGTTGGAAACGAATGCGCTTGTTGGGCTGAAAAGACTTCACGCTGTGTTGTTTTCCGTTGATTGCAGCTGTTGTGTAAGCGTTGAACAATAGAGAAAATGGAGCTGTCTTCGTCAGCTGTTTCGAGGTTTATCGAACAACTGTTCGGATTTGTGTAACTAAAAAAAAAAAACAGTTTTCTTTAAGAACAGTTTTCTGTGTATCTTCAAATGTTTTGCTTTTGTTGTCTGTTGTTTTTGGATGTATGTTCGACCGTCGTGTGTTCTATAGTGTTCGAGTTTGCCGCCAACCGAACTGGCGATCCAATTTTTCGCAGATCCTTTTGCTAGCGCCCCTAGAATTATAGGCCAGCGCATCAGCCGCCATTTTCCTGTGAATGAGACCACGTGATACGATGGCAGAAAAATGGCGTCTATGCGCCAGCTCTCCTTTCTAGGAGCCTTACCTATTGCCGATTTTTCTAATGATGTTATCTCTACTTATGTGCAGATCAATATCTCTTTTTTTTTTTTTATTACGGAAACGCCTTCCCCCCTCCCTTGTCTATCTGTCCGTTCGTCCATTTCGATTACTAATTATCATATTTAGTATAGCTATCATCGATATCTAACGGCCCACGATCATCCAATCTCTGAAGTTTAGCGACTTGGAGCGTGGTTAGTTTTCGGTATAGTGACTACTCGTAACCGGCCGTCCGCTGTTGTATGGTGATGTCAGGCGCCTGATATCCTATCCCGTGTTACGGATGAGCGATTGATAACTGTTCGCCATTCGACGGTTTTACTCTCGGTCATTGGGCAGTCGAAGGGTCAAATGGGTTTGGGCCATTAAGGGGGGGTGTGGGGGGCATTTGTTTAGAATCAATTCAGACGCCTTTCTTTTCCATTGTTTTACGATTGTGATCTTGCTTGTTGGCGATTTACTTGAATAGTGAAGAAGGTATCCTCCGTCTGCTGTTCCAACGCCCAGAAGTTGAGCACTAAAAGTTGCACCACCAGTTTGATCTTGAATGGTTCATTGAGTAAATGGTGAACAGGGACTTCGTTCACCCAGTTCGTACACAGCGTGCCATTGCGTTATCCATCGAGTAGACTGTCCAACTCCGCCCCCTCACAAAAAAAAAATCGATCTGCTTTGATTGACACTTTCACTAGAGCCCAACTCCCCAGCGTTGGACAGTATTTTGTATTGTAAAAATCCCCTGAGGCCTTCCTCTCTCCCTAAATATATACATTTGAAAAGCTAAATAAACTGCAATAGACCGGAAGGCGAGTCTTTTTATGAAAACACTCCTCCCAATATTATCTGCGAAACAGTTCTGTAAATTTAAAAGTTAGATACACATTGATTTTTGAACTCATATATGAGCGAATATCGGATATTTTAGTGAAGAATCTGTTTTTTGCTATGAAGGAAAAACCCACGTTCTTTACAAACTCTTTCCTTCCGTCTTTCCTTTCTTTTTGTCCTTTTTTAAATCTTGGAAAAAAGTAACTTTTTTCTAGAGTCTTTCAAATGGTGGCTTTTTTTGTAGTTCACATTATCTGACGAAGGTGGACGGAGCAGAGCGTAGTGTGTAGTATGAGGGTTCATGTAAATTTTCGTGATTTTGTGTTCGCAAAAAATTACGTGCATCATTCTAACGCTTCTTGTGCTTGTTCTTCGTGACAAAATTACAATATTCGTGCCGGTAGCTATAATTTTCCGCTGATAAATGAATATGAATAATATCTTTTTTTTTTTCATACGTTCAAATAATATTGGTTTGTGTACGTCCGTTTCTTAAACGTTGCCTAGCTGCGGCTCCATTTCACGGGGTGTGAAAAACACCTTGTAAAGGGCCATAGACTGTGGATAAGAAATTGGGGGGGGGGGATTGCGTGAAGTGTCCATGACACTCACGTTCTTACTGTAAAGTAGTTACATCGCAATGCGCAATTATATGGATTGAATTAATAAAATTAATGAAATCATCTGCTTTGCATTAATAAAATTAATGAAGATGTGTGCATTGAATTAACAAAATTAATGAAATTGTATACATAGAATTAATAAAATTAATGAAATTATATGCAGTGGATTAATAAAATTAATGAAATTGTATTCATTAAATTAATAAAATTGTATGCATTTAATTAATAAAATTAATGAAATCATAATGCACGTGTTTCTCGAAGTTACCAGGATTCCGTGGTAGCCTTCCAGCAGTTTGTAAAACATCGACGAAATTTTCAAGAAAATCTGTATCTTCTCCCCATGGCAACTCTTTATATACAGTTGTCATGACATTGAAACTTTCTTCTATGCAACTAAATTTCAATTTTTTTTTTTTTGTCGGTAACAAAACCCCGTTATTTTCATTAATATTTTTCATCAATAAATACTCGTATCGTTTCATTGAAAATTTTTCTTGCTTCTACATCACTTTCTTGAAAGAATCGTTGTCTACCGTTTTATATAAATTTATTGCTTGTTTTTATGTTTATGTCCGAGCGATGATAAATAATAACTCCTTTAATTTTTCCTGAAGTAATATTTATTGGGTGTTTCAGGGATAGGTAGGTGGTAAGAAAAGGGTTCCGTGGGATAAGAAGTTCAAGAACCACACTGCATTGAATTGATAAAATTAATGAAATTGTAGGCATTGAAATAATGCGGCTAATGAAATTGTATGCATGAATTAATTAATGAGGTTAATAAATTGTATGCATCGAATTAATGAGGTTAACGAAATTGTATGCATTGAATTAATGAAGTTAATGAAATTGTATGTAATGAATTAATAAAATTGATAAAGTCACATGCATCGAATTAATAAAATAATATGCATTGAATGCATTTATACTCATAAATTTTGTGTAAAATATCCATGCGTTGGGGCATATGAAAGCGTCGTAAAATATCAACATGTTGCCATGTGAAATTGCCACGAACTATCAATATGTTGCCCTATGAAATTGTTGCAGAAAATCAACGTATTGCCATATGAAATTGGCATAAAATATCAACACCTTGTCATACGAAATTGTCATGGCTTCTTGTAAATTATTCTAATTATGCACTTCCGAAATTTTGTTTGGCGGTATCATTGGAACGAATAGTAGATTAATGGCGTAGTTTAATAGAAAATCCCGCCAACTCTGTCAAACAAAGCCTATACAAATTATATAAAATCACCATAGTATTTTTGTAAAGAATAAATATTTGTTGAGTATGCACATATGCGAAGATTATATTAAACAGACGTACTGCTATTCACTGTAAAAATCACCTATATCCTATCGTAGGCAGATGTAAACGTTAGTATACTGTATACTATTATATGAAACTGACATATACTGTCAGTGTACTGTTATGCCAATTGTATAACAATGAATGAATGACGACTATGAGTTTTCTACTTCTGTGATTGCCAACTCATCTACTTCGTTTCTTCAGGTGAAAGTGCATGATGGCGGACGAAGATTACTGGAACACATCTGCTCAAGTGGGTTTTGACTTCGGGGATTTAGACTCATGGGAAGCTTGTACAACTGCAGTCCCCAAACTGTCGGCCGCTGTCCGCAGCACCGCACCCACTTCCTCTATTGGTTTGGAACAGCTTCATTCCAAGGGGTTCGACGAGTATGTGCGGAGAGAAAGTTTAACAGTAGGTGAATCTGCATTAACACCAAGATCTGAGTCCTTACCTAGCTTACTTATGAAGGGTAATCTGTTAATCTCATCTGTTAGGAGGGATTCAGTCAAGGGTAGGCTTAGCCCACAGCAGACAGTGTTCAGTATGATCTTTGGTCATGAGTACTGTCTTGAGCAGTTCAAATCTAAGGAGGAAAAACTTTCATTGCTGGATGCAGCAATCAAGAGCCATGATGGTAATGCCATCATGGCGGCCACGTTGTTTCTGAAACGGACTTTGAGAACATCCCTGTTTCAGCTTGAAATTCTCAAGAGACCAGAAGCCGTCAACCATTATTTAGTGTACTTGGAAATGGACAGGGAATACACCGAGCTTGATAATATGTTGTTGATGCTTGGTAGAGATGATGATGCCGCCCTTTTAAAATACAAGTCAGCAATTGAAGTGCCTCACCCTGAAACCAAGATTAAAAGATTGGAAAACTGCTTCAACACCCACTTTCAACCGGGGTCTTCTGTAAACTCACTTTACGTTGACGCTGTTGCTGAACATGTTTGTTTACTGAAACGACAGTTACCTGTCGACGAAGACGATGCCCGCCAGGAAAGGGAAAATTCAAACGAACTTTTCCTGCTGTCTCCAAGGGAAAAATCCCTATTTGACATGTCTGTTATCAGCACTCTCTTTTATTGCTGTTCTTACCACTACGACTTAGGGGAAAATAACCTTGCTAGTCCTGTGGCAATTCGGAAGAAACATCGTCTGACGGATAAACAGTACGTGTGGACGGCCTTGTCTGCTCTCGCGAAGATGCACCAATGGCACAACTTGGACTATCTGTTCCTCAATAAAAACTGGCTTGGAACCACGAAGATGAAATGCTGTATTGGATTCTCAAACGCCGTTCTTATTATCGCTAAGGCATCGGCGCCAGCTGAAATTCTCCTTAAGTATATCAAGTTGGTGGAGGATGTTGAAGAACGTCTGAATTTGGCGAAAAGATTTAAATTTCATCCACTTGTGCTGGAGATACTAAAGAATGCACGAGATCGCCAAGGCTTACTGCAGTACAAGTCAGAGATATCTCCAAAAAGTGTTGAATTTATCGAAGTGGAAGAATTACTCCACTCGACCACTGTGAAATGGAAGAACTGAAAGGGTGAGGCTTCCAAAAATTCCAGATATCTATGCACTGTATTCTCACGCTGCACATTGCCAATTGCTTAAATGAACGCATGTGAGTAGTTGGTTACTGAATTGCACATGCGCAAGCTTTATCTCAGGGTAATTTCTCGGAAGCCATCGTCGATTCTGCTGCGCATTCCACCGACTTCTGTCTGACGTTATGTCCTGTGTGTACAGTGTAAATTTTAATTTGTTAAAATTTTGCATAATCGACTTTTACTATTTTAAAGGCATGATTACGCCTTTATTTTGAAAAACATGCAATTTCTTTTAGAAAATATTCTTTGTAAAACCTTTAAACTATTTCGTTGTTTCAACTAACATGATTACGTTTATAATTTGAGATTTTCGTATAATTTTAATGCTTTTTGTTGAAACTCTCTCTCTCTATGTGTATATTTCTGTTACCTCTTGAGTACCGCTATGGTGATGATAAACTCATTGGCAATATAGATAGCAGAAATATCAATTTCTAGTGGTGTTTATTTTGTAAATGTAAGTTTTGAAAGATGGAAAGCTAATAAATTTCTAATTTCCATAACGGTAGTTGCGTGTATTAAATCCACACCCCTCCCCCTTTTTTTTACAAATGAATAAATGTTGTTTCGTCCAGTCGTTTAAACGGAGAATATTAATTTCAGGTTAAATGAAAAAATTACTACTTTTATATATGTATATATCAGGGGTTGGCAAATGCGACTCTTCATTAAGTGCGGCTCCCGTCAAAAAAAAATTTTTTTTTTTTCCTCCAGAAATTTTTTTATGAATCTTTTTAAATTGACTAAGAAAGTGAATCGGTTAATGAAGAATAGAAGTTGTACGTAATCGCTTCAAAAGTAGACCTTCGGTTGCATCGATAGGTCCATCTAGGAGTTATTATAAAAATTTTAAATAATTATTTTGTATTTTCTTTCTCTTAATTATATTTTCTTACATGTATAATTTACATAGCACTTAAGACTTTGGTACAATATGTAACCATATTAATTAAATTTGTGTATTTAATACTATGTAACTATGGTGTGGCTCTTCATAATATACGATAAATTGGAATGCTGCTTCCATTGACCCCATGCGTGCCCACCCCTGGTGTGTGTGCGCGCGTGTGTGTCCTTTTGGAAAAAACCACCACACACACACAATATCCAATTATCTCGAAATTTCGCATGCAAAATTCTTTTACCGTCTCACCCATAGACATCTGTTGGAAGGGAAACCAGCACCAATTTGCCAAGTGTGCAATGAACCCATGAGTGTTTTACACATTTTAACTCAATGCCCCTATTATAGACTTGCCCGCACTCTTACTTTTAACTCTTCATCACTGTCTGACATTTTAAATGACCATGCTGACCATACGCACGTTTTAAAATTTTTAAAAAGTACTGGCTTTTACTACAGTCTTTGATTTTACCATGTTTGGCGCAGTATAGCCCAGATGCTCTTGCGCCATAAAAAAGCCAAACAAACAAACAAACAAATTTCTTTAGATCAACTGTGCAAATGATTAAATTTTCAAAGCCAATGAGTGTTAACTTCGATCATAGCGCGCATTTCTACTGCGCAACTGGCATCGTATAAAAGAGGTAAAAATTGCGAACGGTTTATTTTTTTTCGTTATCGGCGTTGCAGTTCCCTGGAGACGCAACCAGTAATGACGTTGGGACGTTGTCGAAGACCTTATAACCAATTGGATGACTTCGAACGTGGTCACAAAACTGGGATGCGTGAAGCTGACTGGTTCAACTGAGCGACAGGCTGCCACCTGCACAGTACGGACACTATTGTGCAAATGTGTTGGCAGTAATGGTTGCTGCGAGGAACTTATCGGCAGAATGAAAGCTCTGGAAGGCTGAGGTGCCAGGAATGGAGGCAAGATCTGTTGGTCGTCCGACAACCCGAGCTAACCCAACGTCATCATTATCCGCCATCCAACGTGCTAAATCTTCTATATTACCCGTGTTACCCTCCACTATCTCACTCCAATGTAAACATTGGCGCAACATTTAAGCTGTCGCCAATAAATACAATTTGCAACCCTAGCTTAGTTTTCGATTAATGCAAAACTATAATGCAAATAATCAAAACAAACTTTACGCTGCAAACATTCTATGTTTATTCCTCGAATGATTAGAACAATTCCCAGCGGAACACTCACCCATTTCACCCTATTTTATTAAAAATAACACACTTGGAAATCACTCAACTTTAACGCAGCAATGAATGGGATCATGTGATACGCTGGCAGGAAAATGGCGGTTATGCGCCAGCTCTCTTTTCTAGGGAGCTATAATGCTACCCTGGAAGTTCCTAAGCATTGATCGAAATTAATAGCTTGATAATATAACAGAGCTAATAACTTCAATGAATCGTGCATCAGGTTTAGAATTGCATGTGTGTATGTAATGCTTGTTATAAATTAAAGTGTGCACAGCGTGTTAAAATCACCCCGCCTCCTTCAATTCATATACATACAGTTTTGGATATCAACTGCAGAAAAGGCCCCTTCCTTCCACTATTGCATTGGCTCATTTATTTGCTCATTATTACTGCCATCTTGTGTTGTTACTGTTAATCACTGCAAGATGATGTAACCAACGCAGGTAATGGAACAACAACACGAATCAGTGACGTTGGAAAAGGCTTAAGCTTCTCATTGGATAACGAAGTATAGTTCGTTCACGAAAAGTAGTCCGATGGTACCGTTAGAAATAACGGGAGCTGACGTCACAAACGGCCTAGCCGATTACAGCAGAGGGGAGGACGTCATTTCAGAACTGGTTTTTGGCGCAGACAAACGTTCGCTGAAAACCAGTTTTAAAATGACGTCCTTCCGCTGTAATCGGCTAGGCCGTTTGTGACGTTATTTCTAACAGTACCATCGCACTACTTTTCGTGAATGAAATATACATTGTCCTTAATATCGACTCGCGTGATATTTTTTAAAGCCACGTGAGTCGCCCCCCGTAATTTTCTAACCACCACGTCCTTGACACAATTAACCAAAATATAAAACTTTGGAAAAAAGGACGAAAGCTGAAGTTATATTATTTAAACGCAAAATTGCTTCAAAAGCCGAAGAAAACGGGGAAGCGATATGCCGTTTCCCCCCCTTGTCAGATCAATAACGTTGACGTGAATTTATTGATTATGCTAAGTTCTGTTCAATCCATACATTTCCTTGTCTTTTTACGGTGCGGGGGGGGGCTTCATTTTTGTCATTGATTACCGTCGTTATGTTCATGCATAACTGTAATAGCGAAGGATGACAATGATTATTATGAATAACTGTAACATTTCGCATATACAGGGTGAGTTCAATCCACCGCACCCACGAAACATTTTTGAAATAGCCATATGTTCACTGATTGGACTAGTTTCACCAATAGGCGCTAACGAGTAACTGCTGGGTTGTTTATTTTTCCGAGGTAGGGTTTTCTCCAGCCTATCTACTACCTTTCCCACATATTCCTCATTTCTCCGCTCCATATGCCCAAGCCATCTTAACCTATGTTCTTGTATTTTTCTTCCTATGGGTCCAACCTTGACCGTACCTCTAATTAGGTTATTCCTTATTTTATCCCTCCTTGTAACACCATTCATCCACCTCAACATTCTCATCTCAGCCACTTCCATCTTCCTTTCATGCGCTCTTGTAATTGGCCAAGTCTCCGCCCAGTATAACATTGCAGGTCTGACCACAGTTTTGTACAATTTTCCTTTCATCCTTCCGCTTACTTTCCTATCACAGAGCACTCCACTCATCTTTCTCCAATTTAACCACCCACATTGGATTCTGTGTTGTATCTCTGTGGTCAAAACTCAATCGCAGCCTATGAACGATCCAAGATACTTAAATTTTTGCACCGATGGTAATCCTTCATCTTGTAGACCTATGCTACTTACGCTTTCTCCATTTAGTGCCACATATTCTGTCTTTGTTCTGCTTATCCTCAAACCTCTAACACTTTCCCCCATTCCTCGGTTTTCCTTTCTACTTTTTCACAGGATGTTTCGCATAGTACAATGTCATCTGCAAACAGCATACTCCATGGTGCATTACAGTTTACGTCTTTCACTAAAACATCCATTATCAGATCAAATAAGTAAGGACTGAGAGCTGAACCCTGGTGCAGTCCAACCTTTACCGGGAACCCTTCTGTCAAACCTACACTACTTCTGATGTAAGTTTCTACTCACTTCATACATTTCCTTTACATGTCTAACATACTTCTCTGATACTCCCTTTTCTCTCATACACCTCCATATCTCTTGTCTAGGTACTCTATCATATGCCTCCTCCAAATCTATGAACATCATATGTAACTCTGCTCGCATCTCTCTACATCGTTCCATGAGCTGCCTCAGTACAAATATAGCGTTCACTGTTCCTCTACCTGGCATAAAACCAAACTGTTCAGTGCCTATATCTGTTTTATTTTTTTTCTAATCCTCGTTTTCACAATTCTTTCCCATATCTTCAGTGAGTGGGCCATCAGCTTTATTCCTCTGTAGTTACCAAATTCTTGCACG
>QLNU02003225.1:13566845-13605526 GCA_006491805.2 Dysdera silvatica | reverse complement strand
GAACACAAAAATAAATATTAAAAACACGAAAACAGATTAATCTTTAAACATTGTAATTTAGCACAGAGCAGTTACCCACCTTAAGCTAAATTATTTGGAAGGCCCCCATATTAATTATGCTTGACTAAGGCATGAGCTAAGAAGGTAGCAGTTCGCGGCGCCATTTGTGCGGGAACAGCAAGGGCTGAGGAGAGTGGGGAGAACAGGGTTTTTTCCTAAGAACCTAAACCTGGGTATTCTTTAGGTTAGGCAAGGGGCTTTAAAATAATCTTTTTGTCGATAGCGTGGGAGCACCTTAATTCAATCTTATGTCTGAATATTATATGTAATATACAGGGTGGCCAAAATAAAACTGGCCCAGAATTTTTTTTAATTTTGACACTGGATTTACCTTTCCTAATGTCTAGAATCAGGGTATGTCCACAATCTGTTTCATCTATTTGTGGATCAACTCACAGAAGATGAACGACTGTATGAATATTTTCAAAAAGATGGAGCAACAGCACACACATCATGTGCAACCATGGCATGAATTCATGAGGTGTTCGATGAGGAGAGGACAGTTAGCAGAAGCAGTAAAATCTCCTGGTCACCAAGATCACCTGATCTCTCTCCCTGTGTTTTTTACCTGTGGGGCAAGTGTACTCAAATAATCCCCACATACTGGAAGAGCTGCAGCAGAATATTGAAAACGCTATTGCTGTCATTCCTCAGACACAGCTTGTACTCCTGTCTCACAGTTGCTAAATCAAGCACACTGCTGCTTTGACGTCAACGGTGGCCATTTTCAGCACCTTCTTTCTGTAAGAAGCGATTCTCCTGCTCCTTTAGAAAGGTAAATTTAGTGCGAGAATTAAAAAAAACAAACTATTATTATAATTACTATTGCCTTCAAATATGAGGAAACATTTCCACGTCAAATCTCAATAGACTTACCAGACTGCAAAAAAAATTCCCCTGCCTACTATATTATCAATCTCATACTTCTAGAACTATTGAACTAGCTTACGATCATCAGATATTATTAATCGAAAAATTATTTACGTACGAAATTTCCATCTTCATGTTTAACGCTATAAGAAATGACACTCATTCTGACCTCATTTCATTACACTCTCCTGATCATACCCACTTTACAAGAAATCTTAACGATCTAATACCATAGTATTCGCGAACAAAACTTGGACTTTTCCGCATCTGTTACTTTGGCCCAAGGGTGTGGAATCATCTTCCTGACTCACTTAAATCTATTTATTCTTTTGCTCAATATAAAACACTCATCCGCAGACATCTATTGGATAGAGAAATATAATATCACTACATCTTTCTCTATTTATACCTTCCATACTTTTGCTAAACAACCAAGTCTTTTATCTTATTGTATTTAGTTATTTATTGCTTCCACCTATTATATCCAATCCTGGGCAGCGGGGGCTTTGTCAGACCCCAAAGTCTTTACCCTTTGCTGTCTAGACGGATTAACCTGACTGATAAATTGTAAATAATTATCACATGTAAAAAAAAATGGAATCCGTCTGAATAAAGTTTGATTTTATTTAGAATTTCGATAATTTATTTTCTTAAAACGATGTTTCAATCCCTAAAAGTTGGCGTAGGTTAGCTGGAAAAATTTAGTTTTTGTATTTTCTAAAGAACGTTGGTGGGAGAAAAATGAAGTATGGCTTAATTCAGCAGCGTATCCAGGATTTTGCGAAGGGGGTGCTCCTAAATAACAAAAGTATATCTACGATTTCCACTAGGTGGAGCTACTAGTATTTCGTATTAATATGCAGCGAATTTTGGTGGGATTATATTGGGACGGAGGGTAATCTTCTCTTCTCTTCCACAATTTTCTATCCAATGCCTCTTCTCTACTCCATCCATACTCTTCCAGATCTTCGGTCACTTTATCCTTCCATCTCAGATGTGGTCTTCCCCTCTTCCTCTTACCCATTACCACCAGCTTATCCAATACCTTTCCCACATATTCCTCATTTCTCCGCTCCATATGCCCAAGCCATCTTAACCTATGTTCTTGTATTTTTCTTCCTATGGGTCACACCTTAACCATACCTCTAATTAGGTTATTCCTTATTATATCCCTCCTTGTAACGCCATTCATCCACCTCAGCATTCTCATCTCAGCTACTTCCATCTTCCTTTCATGCGCTCTTGTAATTGGCCAAGTCTCCGCCCCGTATAACATTGCAGGTCTGACCACAGTTTTGTACAATTTTCCTTTCATCCTTCCGCTTACTTTCCTATCACAGAGCACTCCACTCATCTTTCTCCAATTTAACCACCCACATTGGATTCTGTGTTGTATCTCTGTGGTCATAACTCCATCTCAGCCTACAAATGATCCAAGATACTTAAACTTTTGTGCCGATGGTAATCCTTCATCTTGTAGACCTATGCTACTTACGCTTTCTCCATTTAGTGCCACATATTCTGTCTTTGTTCTGCTTATCCTCAAACCTCTAACACTTTCCCCCATTCCTCGGTTTTCCTTTCTACTTTTTCACAGGATGTTTCGCATAGTACAATGTCATCTGCAAGTAACATACTCCATGGTGCATTACAGTTTACGTCTTTCACTAAAACATCCATTATCAGATCAAATAAGTAAGGACTGAGAGCTGAACCCTGGTGCAGTCCAACCTTTACCGGGAACCCTTCTGTCAAACCTACACTACTCCTAACCTGCGTCTCCACTCCTTCGTACATTTCCTTTGCAAGTCTTACATACTTCTCCGATACTCTCTTTTTTCTCATACACCTCCATATCTCTTGTCTAGGTACTCTATCATATGCCTCCTCCAAATCTATGAACATCATATGTAACTCTGCTCGCATCTCTCTACATCGTTCCATGAGCTGCCTCAGTACAAATATAGCGTTCACTGTTCCTCTACCTGGCATAAAACCAAACTGTTCAGTGCCTATATCTGTCTCCTTTCTAATCCTCGTTTTCACAATTCTTTCCCATATCTTCAGTGAGTGGGCCATCAGCTTTATTCCTCTGTAGTTACCACATTCTTGCACATCACCTTTACCTTTATATATTGGTACAACAATACTCTTTCTCCACTCATACGGTATCTTCTCCTGTTGCCACAATTTTTTCGTAAGGTCTCACAGGATATCTATTCCTTCACCTGCCAAGCTCTTCCATACCTCTACCGGGATCTGTTCCATACCTGTTGCTTTCCCGTTTTTCATTTTCCTAAGCACCGTTTCCACTTCATTTCTGCCTATCTCCCCCCACCTCTTTTTCAATCGCTCTTCCATCATCAAATAACACACTTGAGTTTTCTTCGTTTAGTAACTTACTAAAATATTTTCTCCATCTTCCTCTAATCCACGATTGTTCCAATATTTACACTCCCCTATCATCTTTTATCTGCCTAATCATTGTAAAGTCCTTTGACCCTTTATTTCTCACTTTAGCTATTCTTATTAACTGCCTCTCTCCGTCTTTTCTTTCCATTTCTTCATACGCATCTTCCACCGTTTTCGCTTTGGTCACAGCTTTCTTTGACTCTTTATTTGCCAATTTATATGCTTTTTTGTCTTCCACGCTACCTGTTAGGTATCATCTTTTCTTCATCTCTGTCTTATGTTTTATTGCCGATTCTACTTCTTCATTCCACCACCATGCCTCCTTTATATTTGGCGGTTCTTTTCCTGATGTTTTTCATAGCACCTCTTTTTCTGTCTTTCTTATAATATAACTATTAAACTTCCACCATTCTTGTAAATCTTCCGCCAACGTTATCTCTTTTAGCACCTTTTCCTTGAACCATTTCCTCATATCATTCTCCTTCAGTTTCCACCATTTTATCTTCTGTTCTCTCTGCCTTGAACGTTTCATGTTTTTACTAGTTGTTAGTTCCAAATCTATTACACGCAGTCTATGCCGTGCCGCAACCCTCTTACCACTAATCACCTTACTGTTTCTTATTTCCTTGAGATGCCTTCTGCGACACATAACATAGTCAATCTGGCTAGTTCTGTCTCCACTTCTATAAGTGATCATTTGGTTTTCCCTCTTTTCAAAGAAAGTATTAACAATTGCTAAATCAAGTTCCACCGCATGATCTATAATCCTTTCTCTTTTTTCATTTCTCTTTCCCACGTTCCACTTTCCAAATATTCGTCTTTCCTCTCTCTCTTACCTTTTCCCCACATGTCCATTTAAATCACCTCCAATGAACAGTCTCTCATTCCTAGGTGTTTCCATTATCACTCGATCTAGATTCTCCCAAAAGGCATCTTTTTCTTCCTCTTTGCATCCCGTCTGAGGGGCATATGCGCAAATTATTCTGGTTAGGTTTCCTCTTATTTCTAATTTAATGCACATAATCCTATCACTATTCCTGTTGACATCAAAAACTTCGTCCTGAAGTTCTTCCGCTATCACAATACCTACACCATTTCTCCCTCTCACATTGGTTCCACTGTAAAACATCTTATATCCTTCACCAAGTTCTTTAGCTTTGCTTCCTTTCCACCTAGTTTCTTGTAGGCACAAGATCTTTACTTTTCTTCTTTGCACCACGTCCACTATTTCCCTACTTTTTCCATTCATCGTACCAATGTTTAACGTGCCTATTCTTATTTCCAACACTCTCTTCCTCTTTCGCTGGACTAGCTTCTTTAGCCGACCTCGTCCTTGGTTCGGTAGCTCCTCCCCACTTCTCACAGATGTCGGGCGACATGTCTACGCGTCGCTTACAGGGTACGCCTTAGCCTTGGCATGGCATTTTTATGACCGGATGCCTTTCCTGACATCAACCCTCCTCATTTATCCGAGCTTGGGACCAGCACCTATTGAGACTGGCTTGCCCCCTTCGGTGAAAGCGGAAGTTATAACTGTAATTTGGAATGGCATGAATAACCATAACATTTCGCATATACAGGGTGAGTTCAATCCACCGCACCCACGAAACATTTTTGAAATAGCCATATGTTCACTGATTGGACTAGTTTCACCAATAGGCGCTAACGAGTAAATGCTGGGTTGTTTATTTTTCCGAGATAACCTTTTCATTGGTTCTATACTATCAGAAAAAGGGTAAGCCCAATTTGGCGACTTTGCATGCTGTCTTCACCGTGTTACGAACAACGAAAATAAAATTTACAATATTCTTACGCGCGAGAATGATCAGTTTATTAGAATTGGCGGCCCATCGCTATTTTTTAAATCTCTTCCTAATTAATAAATATAAAAAACCTCAGTTTTTAAAAATTATGCACTAGAGAACGTTTAGACATCGTCCCATTTGCCTATCCCAACGGTGAGAGGGTGGGGGGTCGCGAGGATTTGACCTCCATCGCCTAGATTTTAACGTGCATTTTTTTTAACATGGTTAATATTCTGGATTGTGGGTTGAAATAAACCTCACCCCCTTCCACTTTCTGGGAATGCTTATGCACCGTCCTGTAAATTTTTAATTTAGTGACCTTTTACCCTAATACAGCGTTAATAATTGTTATCATCTGATTGATGATATTACAACTAATCAATGGTTCCGAAGCTCATCAATTAATTTTATTTTTTTTGTGGGTAGAGGGTAGTCAAGCCGTGCTCTAATCAGAGACTTTCATAAAATTATTACAAAGTTGTAAAGTAAGTTCGTGAGCACTTTTTGTATAACCTAGCAGTAGTAATATTTTTATCTTTTTGTGTTTAAAAACTGCTCGGTTTTGGGGGAGAGAGGAATGGCTTCAGCTAATGTCCGGCCCTGAACATTTGGTAATCGTAACATAAAAACCATTTGTAATAGTACCCGGTGGGAGGGGTTGGTGGGGTCGTAACCCCACTGACCTTTTGTTTTCCTGTATACAATTAAATTTTGATTGCCGAAACTCTCCCCACCTCTTAGTACACCCATAACCCCTTATAAAATGTTTGCGTACGTTACTGAAACATTGTATTTTCTTTCACTTTATCCAATAGATACACTGAACATAAGACACGTTACGAGTTCCACTGGCACAAAGTCAAGATTCCTCTTTTTCTCGTACAAAAATACGTTGCCTAGTAATTACTTGTGGTGGGGGCCTGGACTTCACCCTATGTTGCCCCCTCCTATACTTCGGTCTTTATAAGAAGGCTAAATTTGAATATGATATTCAACTTTTCTTGAATTTCTCAAGTTATTAAAGGACTTAGGAAGTGGGGAGAAGCGTGTAAGCACCGGCTCCCCTTGGAGAGATAGAGAGGATTGCCTCATTAGAGGAATTTTTAGGAGATTGGCTAGTACATTGTAGACTTAGAAAATCAGCAAAACTCGTAAGTAAACCCCACGCCCGCGGAGCTTACATGCCGAATCTAACGAATTTAATTGAGCTTAATGTAGACACATTAAAATCCTTAATGTATGAAAATTAGCAGCTATATTCCCATGGAAATCGAGAAATTAAATATTAAAAGGTAGTTAAAATAGCGCCAATTGCAACCCTTTTGGCAATACGTGGCAAGATAGCTGCACTACTGGCCATTAAAATTGCTACACCAGGAAGGCGACACGCCACACATGTGAAATTTGCATGACGGACAGAACATGCTGTGATATGCAAACGATTAGATTTTCAGCGCATTTATGCAAAGCAGGCAGCGGTAGCGACACCTATATTGTGTATAAAAGCAGAGATTTGACAGCAGTTTTCTCATACTCGAATTGCATTTGAACGTTTGTTTTTGGCCAAGAAGGTTTGTAATGCTTCGTGTAAGGAGGAGAAATGCCTACTAGCACGTGTCTAACTCTGATCGTTGAAGGATTGTAGCCTACCGGGATTGCGGTTTATCGTACCGCAGTATTGCTGCTCATATTGGTCGAGATCCCATGACTGTCCGCAGAGTATGGAATCGATGGGTTCAGGACAGTCATGCGGAACGTCGTGCAGGATCTCAGCGGCCCCCCATCACTAACAGCCGAGAAGACAGACACAGATTATGTGTAACATCAGTTGTATTTTCCTTCGGTTACAGTGGCTAAAAAGGATAGTGTGTCGTTCGGTATTCGAAGAGAATAAATATCTGGTTCCAAAATTCCATGACACTGCATTAGGGCACTACCTCTTCGAAGCATGTTTTTTTTATCATCACGTTGTATTTCGTATTGATTTAATTGGTTTTCCGATTTTATTTTGTTTTTCATCGTATTTTTTTGTATTAAATTTAATTAAAATTTCTTTTTCAAGAGTCATTAGGATTTGTTTTTTAATTGTGCAGAACGAATAGTAAAGAAAAACGTCGAAAACAGTCACTGCTTTGTGCCTAGTTGTACGGGTGGTTATAAATTTAGTAAAAACAAATTATCGTTATTTATGGTTCCTGAAGAAGAAATTCTTGTCAAAAATTGAAAATCAGATTTTCGCCAACAAAAAATAATAAACAACAAAATAATAAGTATAAAAAATTATCAACTACATCGTGCATTAGGATTTTATCATCATTTGTAATTATTAAATAGGTCCTGTCTATTTCGTTGTTAATTTATACTAGATTCAATTTGATGTGCTACACAATTATTTACTGAGAAAAGCATAAAATAAATATGACGTGACCAAACTTAGGTGCATAACAGTTGTCTCAAATTTATGAATCACAGATTTCTTTTAGTACTTTTTGAAAAATTTGGGATTTATGTAATTTAGTTTAGCTACTACTCATTTTATAACTTTCATAATGTGCATTACGTTATGCACCAGAACCATGAAATTCGTTTATGACTTACAAATACATGGCATGCCATCATAGGCGTAGAGTTATATGGGGCCATGGGGCCGGATCCCCCCCTCCCCCAATAATTTTGCGAACTCTACGTTGATGTGTACCATTATAAATTATAATTCATGATAAGTAATGAATTACAAATCTCTGAAATTACCTATTTGTATTTATTTCGGTGTGTATAAGTTCATAATTTGTGTTACTTATCTTACATTTGTCGTTTAGTACTTAATGTTCATCAGTCTTACTTACACAAAATTTTATCTCTTTCCTTGATATGTAGTTAAAAAATACAAATACAGTCGAACCTCGTTAAGATGAACACCAGCAGGAACATAAAATCAGTTCGTATTAACAGTAATTCGTTTCGTCCGGAAAGGATAATATGTTATACAATCTGACGGGACTTCAGAAAACGGTTCGTATTAAAAGTAATTCGTCTTAAGCGTGTTCGTCTTAAGAACGTTCAACTGTAAAGACAAAAATAAATATAGCCATTGTACTTCACGTTGGTCGCGAAAGGGTTTAGATATAAAAAAATAAATAATAAAAAAAAATTGGAAGCGGGCAATTTTTATAAGTTCTGAAAAATATAAAAACGTAAGAAAAAATTATTTCATTGATAAAATTTTTTTTGAAAACGTAACTGAAATAGAGAATGTGTCATTCCGACGTGCTTCATTACTGAAGGCCATCCAGTGATGGCATGATTTTTTGAATCAGTTTACGACCGGCGAACGACACACCATCCGTTATAGCCACTGTACTTTGGAGTCGGAAATGTACAAAAGCCTTTGTCCTTCGTTGTTTAGTTCTCACGGAAAAGATAATTGTTAGGTAGATCGAACCGTTTCCACCAGAAAATTCACGTTGCTTTGTGAAGAATTGAGAGATACTGCATTTACCCTTGGTGTCGTGTTCCCGGCCTTGCAGCTTTTTTATTGTAATTGACCTCATCTTATTGACATGTCCCTTTCAATCGATGAACAACGATTCTTTCGAGCTCAAAATATCGATTACCGCTTTTTTTTTTTTAATATCCGCTTCCATTCATTTGACATATATTTTCAAGCATAGAAGGGGAATATAGTGATTTTGGGCGCACGATGTCAGAACGGTGGCGCTTTTATTTTTAAAGAACAGTGCGTATTAATATACGCTATATATCAGTCCAAAAAGAGCGACAAAGTCATTCTATGTCAAATCAACACAGTTTGGAATTAAAATCTCCCTTGACCTCTTGAATTTTGATGAAACTTGGTGTATCAGGTATCTTTACATAGTTATGAATGAAATTTTTTTTTTTTTTACATTCTGTTCGAAAGTTACGGAGTATTAATTATTTAAATTTTTGCTAAAAATTGCGACATCTTGAAATAGTTAACTACCATTTTCTCCGGAATCAGAGCAGGTACAAAGCTGGATAATATCTTATTTTAAAGCCCTTTTGACAGGCTTTAATTCGACATATAACACGACAAAGTTTACAGTTAAAAATTTTTTTAAAAATTAATTAAATTTTAAAAATAAATTCGTTCAAAAACGACAATTTTAAGATTTTGAAAAAATTCACGACATTACTTTGTTCTACCCTTTTACACCTTCCAAAGTTTCATTTTGGAATCGTAATGGGATCAAGTGATATGGAGAATACAAGATTTACATGTATGGTAAATATCTATCATATAGGATTTAGTTTTTCATAAAAGTCTAGTTTTAGATAAATCTAGCTGACATCAGTATAGAAATTATTCTGATACTTAATAAAAACTAAGTATATTTTTAAGTATATCACAACTAAGAAAATGAATTCAATTTATAAGAAGATAACATTTGTTTCATCAGCTTAACCTAAAAGTAATTTTTTTTTTTTTTTTGTGCTGGATGTGGTGGCTGGAAACCCTAGGCTCTTAGTCTTTTATTTAGTCCAGGAAATGTTTAATGACTTCTGTACTCTTTTCTGTTCAGCTTTTGGTAGAGCCGAAGTCCGGCCAGTTGGTGTGAAGGGATTTACTTAACAAATTACATCTATCGAAGAAATCCAGAGCATATCAGGTGGTGAAAGGTAAGAAAAAGGAGAAGGTCCTGATTGATGGAGAAATGTAACTTTCAGTTCGTTTTCATTTTTCCCCAAAATATAGTTCAACTGCCATCTGTCGTTGAATATACAAATGACATACCCATTTTTGGTGGACATTTGTTAAATGGCTCAAGATTTCATGTTTTGAAACACTTTTCTGATCATCATCAGAGGAATCAGCATTTGGAAGGAGCTTCCTTTTTATTGCCGAATTGATTTTTTTAATTTTCTGATTACAATATTTTTTATATTCCACCTTTTTCTTGCATACTGGGGATTCGCCTATCCCCAGTAGATGCAGCAGCAGGAGTAGTAGATGCAGCAGCAGTAGTAGATGCAGCAGCAGTAGTAGATGCAGCAGCAGTAGTAGATGCAGCAGCAGCAGTAGATGCAGCAGCAGCAGTAGTAGCTGCAGCAGCAGTAGTAGATGCAGCAGCAGCAGTAGTAGATGCAGCAGCAAGAGAGGTATTAAGTACTTCTAATGTTTACGACTGAACGTACAATGAAGTATCAGTGACAGTATCCTCATAAGGTAGAGCATAATAAATAATACATTATAAATAAAATAATACATTATTTCCAAGTTGAGTGACAGACTGGCTGATACTGGGGAGATCTTCTTTGCTAAGTGTATTCTTATTCTTCAATTTTGGAAGCTCCTTTCTACAGCTATCACAAATTTTGGCATTTTCAGGAATTCCTGTTAATAATGAACACATCCATGGCATAACAAGTCTAAATCCTTTTCTTATATGGGTGTGATTAGGCATTTTTAAGGATTAATGCCATCTAAAGTATCCACAGTCTTTCCCTTGGTATTCATTATAGAGGAGATCACTACTAGAATAATAATAAATATAATAAAATTATAATAATAATAACCAAATAGTGTGATAAACTCTCACAAATAATGCTTAAAACCAAACTACTGATAGGTCAGAATTTGTCTGCAGCAAAATTAGCACAGCAAAACTAAAATGATCCTACTAGGACCAGTTCTAATGCTAGACTGACTGAAAAATGTGCCTGACCTTGTACATGTTCCAACAGATACAAGGGACCATCCATTAATTACATGTACAGGGTTCAGGTACTTTTTGATCCTCCCTCCCCCCATGTACAACTGTGGACAAACTTCAACCTTCCCCCTATTAATTACATATACTTTCATACTTATTTCCCCCCAACGGTGATGTAGTTGCAGAAAATTGCAGATTTTAAATTTCATTTACCTTCTGTGCTTGAAAACAAAACTATGTAAGTGTACTAATAAAAAAAGTTTTTATTTGCACTTTATAAGTATATAAATTAATAACACCCCCTCCTTACATACAAATGGGTACACATTCCAACACCTCCTCCCTTCTACTGTACATGTAATTAATAGACGATCCCCAAACAGCTTGTTCAAATTTATTCCATGATTAGCAAGTTTAGAGGAGTGAATGGGAGGGAGGGAGGGTGCAATTATTGAAGTTTTTCGGATTTCTACTTCCTGCAATCTAAATTACCTAATTATAATCTGTATATATATATTTTTTTTTTACTATATATTTTAAAAATTAAACTGACGTTTTCTTCATACATATAAAATTTGAATTTTCTATATCATCTGCACCCATTATGATTCCAGAATGAAACTTTGGGAGGTGTAAGGGGGTAGCATGAAGTAATTTTGTGAATTTTTCAAAATTTTAAAATGTCCTTTTTTGAAAAAATAATTAATTCAATATTTAAAAAAATATTGAAACTTTTGCCATGTTATACGTTAAATTAAAGCCTGTCAAAAGAGCTTTAAAATGAGATATTACCCAGGTTTGTACCTCCTTTGGTTCCGGAGGAAATGGTAGTTAAATATTTCAGGAACCCCGCAATTTTTAATAAAAATTTAAATAATTAATATTGAATAACTTTTGAACGGATCATAATTTTTTTTTATGATTTCCATCCATAACTATCTAAAGATACTTGATATAGTAAGTTTCATCAAAATCTAAGAACGCCAGCCAGAATCAGTGTGTCGATTTGACATGGAATGACTCGGCATGCTTATTAATGTGCGCTAGATAACAGTCCAAAAAGAACGACATACTAGATAAGTCTAAGGGGACGATGGATAACAGTCGGAGGAAAAGCGATATATAGTGGATAATAGTCTGAGGAAAAGTGATATATAGTGGATAATAGTCTGAGGAAAAGTGATATATGGTGGATAATAGTCTGAGGAAAGGTAATATATAGTGGATAATAGTCTAAGGAAACGTGATATATATAGAGGATAATAGTTTGAAGAAAAGTGGCACGCTAGATAACAGCCTAACGAACTGTGATATACAATAGATAACAATAGATAACTGTGTAAGGCAGGGGTCGTCAGACTTTTTGACCCTCGACCTCTTTAAGAGTTTGACTTTTATCGACCCTTTCTATTGTAGTATTTTATCATTATACTGGGACAAGCAAAAAAGACGCTTATGCGAGTTTTTTTTAATATTTTTTTATAGTTATAGTGTTCATTGTATGTGTAATATGTATTACATTAAATATAATACTATACAAAAACTATCTCTTTAACGTTAAGCCTTAACATCAAAGGGATACGTGTTTATTGTCGTCCGTAACATTACATATGAATAGGAGGGATAAATAGTACATGAAATTTAACTTAGAAAACAATGATGCAACCTTTTTACATACATGAAAATAACTCTTTTATTAACTTAGTAAACAAGGAAACTTAAGTCAGGATGGAGGTATTCCAAGTTTACCAAATTATATTAATATCCGTACAATGGTAATTTATATTTTTCTATCGACTCCCAAGCCCGAATCGACTCCGTTAGTCGATAGCGACCGCTTCGGTGACACCTGGTATAAGGAATAGTGGTATACTGTATTCAACTATCAAATGGAACTTTCGTGGAACGACAAACGTTTGAGACCTACCTAAGAGCGATAGCCACCTCCCTAAGAGCGATAGCCACCTACCTAAGAGCGATAGCCACCTCCCATGGAAATCGCACACACTCCTTGGAGTGAACGAAAATTATCGCCACTAATTCAGAAAGAGTACTCATGGCGTTGATCAAGAATGTGCAAGGATTTTGAAGGTGGCTTGTCAGGAAGTGATCTTTTCGGGTCTTTAAATTATAGAAAACTGGTTTTCCATCAGGTTTTTATTGTAATTGGAAGTTCTGTTTGAAGGGACAAAGTCATTTCTCGACTTTGTCCCTTCAAAATCTTTATATATTTACGTGTTTGTGAATTGGCGCTTTTTTTTACTGGAGGTGGGGGGGTTGGCTCGTTTTTGAAGTTGCTCTACGCCAATGGTAGTTATGCCAAACGTTGAAGTTGCAGCTATGCAAAGCGTTGAAATTTCAGCTGTGCAAAACGTTGAAATTTCAGCTATGTAGTGCGTCGAAGTTGTTGTTATGCAAAGCATTTAAATAATAGGTATGTAAATAATTTTTAAGTATTCATTAATAATTGTTGAATATGTGAAATATAAATTATTATTTTAGAAAATTTGGATCGGAGGCAGCTGCTTGTGTACATCATGTTCTTTTAGGATTTGAGTTCTTCTACTCTATAATAAGGATAAGATAAATTTTAATGTACTCTATAAGTATAATAAGTAATAAGTCTATATATGCAATAATAAGTAAATATAATAAGTAATAAGTCTATATATGTAATAATAAGTAATAAGTATATATATGTAATAATAATAAGTAATAAGTATATATGTAATAATAATAAGTAATAAGTCTATATATATGTAATAATAATAAGTACAAGTCTATATATACAGTAGTGGACAAAATTGTGGAAACCCTTTGAAAAAAGATTATTTTAGAGGTTTGATGGCTAATAACACCACTTTTTTTTGTACCAATACTATAAAATTATATATCATTGGAAAGGTAATTTAATCAAGATTGTAATGCAATAACATTTATGAATCGTATTTTAATAGAACAGCATTCATAAAGAAGAAAGGTGATATACATAGAAAAAATGAGATATACAAAAATGTTCACCATACCAGTTAATACTTAGTTGGGTAACCTTTAGCCTTAATTACGGCCTTACAACGCTTTCCCATGGAGTGAACCAAGTTCTTTAGTTCTGCAGCTGTTATAATATGAAACCAAGATTGAATTATTGCTTCTGTTAATTGTGTTTTATTGCTGGGTTGCTTCCGACTAACAAGCTTCTTTAGCCGGCTCCATAGATTTTCGATGGGGTTAAGGTCTGGGCTATTTCCAGGCCATTCCAGCAGTTGAATATGATGATCTTGAAACCATTTTTTGCACACACGAGCAACATGACATGGAGCTGAATCCTGTTGAAATATAAATGCTTCATTATCTTGGAAAAGATCACATGCAGAAGGCTGCAGCTTGGGCTCAAGTATTTCATTTATGTATCTTTGGGCATTTATATTCCCATTGATCACGCAAATTCTGCCCACACCTCTTGATGTTATACAACCCCAAATCATAACACTAACTGGGTGTTTCACGGTAGGTGTAATGCACTCAGGATGGAAATCTTCTCCAATTCTTCTCCATACGTATTTTACGCCATCACTACCAAACAGTGAGATTTTGGTCTCATCACTCCAAATTACACTGTCCCATTGTTCCGTTGTCCAGTTAACATGGGTTTTAGCCCAGTTTAATCTTTTCAACCTCTGTTTGACAGACAAAAATGGCTTTTTTCGTGGAATTCTTGCATTTAGACCACATTCATGCAGTCTGCGCCGAACAGTCCTTGCACTTAACTTCACATTGCATTGCGCCATTTCACCTTGTATACACAGAGATGATTTTTTCCTGTCACCTAGGCACTGTCTTTTAATTCTTCTATCATCACTTGCTGTTGTGCACCTTTTTCTGCCTTTACCAGTCTGGTTTTGTAATGACTGAGTCTCCTTATACTTCTTCAAAAATTTAGAAATGCCACCTTTAGTTAAGTTTCCCCCAATATTTCTTCTAATTTCTTCATAACTGTAGCCTTGTTCACTTAATATTACTATTTTACATCGCTTCCTAGGTGACCAGTCAACTCTTTGCGCCATTTCTTTAATTTTATTACGTTTTACAAGCACACTAAATCAAAGAGCACAAAAAAAAAACAACCAACTTGATAGCAATTACAGAACACACTGATAAATGTCCTGTAACCTGTTGGCTCATTGCCAAAACAAGAGAAAACATGATTGGCTCATTGCCAAAACAAGATGACACCTGATTGGCTCTGTAAACACTCATGCTCATTGGCCACATTCAAATGAAGGAAAGCTACTTCATATAAATGTAAGCAAGCTGTGCTTCTTTTTTCTGGTTATTTGGCTATAACTTTTGATAGAATACAGATAATTGAACAAATGTTATTGCATTACAATCTTTATTAAATTACCTTTCTAATGATATATAATTTTATAGTATTGGTACAAAAAAAAGTGGTGTTATTAGCCATCAAACCTCTAAAATAAACTTTTTTCAAAAGGTTTCCACAATTTTGTCCACTACTGTATGTAATAAGTAATAAGTAATAAGTCTATATATGTAATAATAAGTAATAAGTCTATATATATGTAATAATAAGTAATAAGTCTATATATATATGTAATAATAAGTAATAAGTCTATATGTATAATAATAAGTAATAAGTCTATATATATGTAATAATAAGTAATAATAATAAGTAATAAGTCTCGTTGTCAATGAAAAATTTAAGTTAAGGAATCTACTCGCTTATATTAAATATATTAATACTTAGATATGTAGTATTATTAAATGTGTGATTGTAGTTTATATGTAGTTTATGTGATTGATGTACTAAGAAAGCAGGGTGAGAATGCGTGGCGCGATGTGATGGCCGAAAGTGGTGTTATAGACGTCTGCTATTGTGAATTATTTTTTCTGTTAAATGATCCATTTTTTTTTTGATTAAATTATATTCAGAAGTGATTAAATTATATTCAGAAGTGATTAAGTTATATTCAGAAGTGCATAACGATTAAAATGAAACATAGTTCGGATATTACTTTTTGCCAAGTTGTCCCATCTGCTATGTAAACATCAAAACTAAAACAAAACAATACATTTGTAATATGACTGCTTCCCTAATATTCACTTTTATTATTCATAAACTATTTTTAATAATGGTTAATTTTTTTTTCCTTTTCATGACATGCTCTCATTAATGGCAACATGGCTTATTATGCTTTGGGGAGTGCTTTTATGCAATGGACATCGTTAGTGGTAAATCGTTAACTAATAAAAATTTCTTAATTAATTTACAAGATCATCAGTTGAGTGATAACATCATTAACTAACAAAATCATTAGCTAATATAACTATTGATGCTGCATAATGAGCTGAAATCAAACCATAGCGTGCGTTGAATATTAAATAAAATTTGCTCAATAGTTTTTGTTATGTAAATATGCGGACGATCCCCGTTGTTACGACCTAATCGATTCCTTAACGACGGTCGTACAGCTAACCGTCATAAGGTTAGAACCCCTCTTTACATACTGAAGGTTAAATATTGGTAAAATATAGAAAAGGAAAAGATCGCCTAAGCTTTCCGACGCCTTAGCGGCAGTCCTTCATCAAGAGTAATGTAGATGTTGTGTCTCTGAATGTTCTTATACTTGAAATTTCTGGAAAAACGCTCTGTCAGAGCAGTCCCACAGAATGGAAAAACGCAATGGGAATTGCGGGGAATCAGTGGGTCATTCCGTGGAAATGTAAACCTCAGTGACAAAAAATAAAGTTAAAAGACCTTCAAGTGCAACCTGTTACTTTATTTTATATATATTGTAGTATGTGAATCTGGCAATAATTTGGAAATCATTTGAATCTGGCAACAGTTGGAACACAAATAGCACGTGGTTGTGAAGTGAGCCAAACTGAAGATTAAATGTAATGCAGAAGACTTTGCTATTTATGCATATGTTGTTAAAAAAATTTGCCTGAAGCTTGATTAATTTGACATATTAGACCTTTAGCTAATTTATTTATTTGCTACTTCTGGAAAATATCATAGGTATATTATCGATTGTTGTTGTTTATCGTTTACCTTTTTTGTGTGTGTTACGTTGGTTACAAAAATTAACATTTTTCTTTATAAACAAATAAATTTTATTACTTAGAAGCTATATCTTTAAAATCTCCTTACTTAGTTTCTGCTCTATTTAGAACACTTTCAAGATTTATTTTATTATCATTAATTTAGCTCATATGGCTGTGACCAATGTAACAATTTTTGTGTGACCAACGTAACAAAATAACATGTTGCATTAGTGTCACTTGTTCTTATTTCATTTAAAATTTTTCAGTTATTGACACTTGGATGACGGTTACAACTAAAAGTAGGTAACGGTCTGTTTCTCAAACATAACTAAAAATATTAAAAAAAAAAAAAAATATTATTCAAAGGTAACAAAATGGTGCCAACAACTGCTGCATAACGAAAACAACATGCTAAAGAACAAATACTTCGAGAAAAGGAAAAAGCAAAAAATCGTATAAAACAACTGAGATTGAAAAAAGAAAGTGATGTAAAGTGGAAAAAAGAAAATGAAGCATCAAAAGTTAGAATATGTAAAACGCGTTCAAAGAAAAAAAAAAAAAAATGGATTCATCTGTTTTTGTGTCCATTCCTCAGAGTTTTGGAAAGGCTTTGAAAGATGTAGAGCGTCTTTACCCCAGAGTCCAAGAAAAAAAAAATGAATTGTTAAGAAAATGGCTACAGAATTGGGTCATCCACTTACTGATAAAAATATAAAGACTCATAAAAATGCTAGAATTTCTGTTGAAGTAAAAAATATGGTAAAAGATGTCTATCGTAGAAAGAGATGAAATTTCTTGTCTACTTCCAGGGAATAAAGATGCGAAATCATTTAAAGATCCAATTACCAGTAAAAAAGTAACTTTGCAGAAACGTTTACTTATGTACAATTTAAAAGAGACACATGAGCTTTTTAAGGCAGATAATCATGACATTTCCATTGGTATTTCTAAATTTTGTGAAGGTAGGCCAGTGGAAGCGGATACAATTCCGCCCAAGGATCATGAAGTCCGTTTCTGCCACTATTGTGAAAACATTGGGTTTCTTTTCCAAGGATACAAATGGAAAGATTCTAATATTAAAAGCATAAATGATTTGCTATCACTAATTGTTTGTGACATATATCCTTCTAATTGCATGAAACATAAATGTGAGAAATGTTTATCACTGTTTGAAGAAGTAATTCTTCAAGAAGCAACAGCTAAGTCTGAGGCAATTAATGTGAGATGGGGGAAAATTTGAAATAAGAAGTTTTAGTAAATCTAATTCATTATCAGAAGAATTTTCAAAACAAATTCCAAAATTTTCTGAACATATTTATAATATTGCATGGCAAGCTAGGGAATTAAAAAAAAAGCAAGAAGATAATTTACAACCAAATGGGATATTACTTCAAACTGATTTTGCCCAAAATTATCAGATCAAGCATCAAAATGAGATCATTGCAGCTCATTGGAAAACTGATCACGATCTATACTGGTGTTATCTACTATAGGCAAGAACCAAACGATGATTTATTAAAGCAAATATATGGAATAATTTCAGATACAAAAAAGCATGTCTGTTGATGTTGAGGTTTTCTTAACTCAATCATTAATTTTCAGAAATCGTTCAACATTTCAGTTAAAAAGGTAATTATTTGGAGTCATGGAGCTGCAGCGCATTTTAAAAATCATTACTGGGTAGGTTTTATGTCCTCTTTGAATATCCTCTATGAATAGAATTTTGGGGAGTCTTACCATGGAAAAGGACCTCATGATGAAGTTGGGACAATCCTCAAACGCCATGTATGGAGAAAAAGTTCTTCAAGGACAGATGATAGCTAAGAGTGCATATGATGGTTTTACTGAAGTGAATTCTGCTGAATTAAAAATCAAGTACCTTTACATTTCTCAAGAAGTGATCGAAACTCAGAGTCCTGAAATGAAAAAAAATTTTATAATGTGAAACCACTGAATGGAATTTAATCAGCTAACTGCATTAGTAAAGTGAGCTTTATGTGTATAAATATGTTTATCAGCACCGTAGACGCAATTGCTTTTACTCAAAACCTAAATTTATTTTATAATGATACAAGCGAGATATCTGAGGCAGATGTTGATTCACCAGAAAATATAACAAATGATTTATCAATTGAATTAGAAAAATGTTATAGTATGTATTATGATGACAGGTGGTATTTAGACCGTGTTGTCTTATATGATGAAACATTAAGCGTTTGTAAAATGAAATTTTTGCAAGAGACCTCTGAAGGGTGTAAGTGGTCAAATCACGATAATACACAGATGGTTGAAGTTCATTTTAAGTGGTCCTATTCAGTTAAGCGGAATCTACCATTTAATATAAGTAAGTGTGAAAGAGATACAGTAACTACATTGTACAAGGAATGTAAAAAAGTAAACCACTAATAAAGTGTTCAATATTATGTACATCTTTTATTTGTATTCTTGCATGTTACGTTGGTCACATCAGTTTTAATTTAAAACTGTTTTTAACTGATTATTTGGGAGAATATAAATTTCTATTACATATACTATATCAAACCTGACATTTTAAGGTTTAAAAACAAATAAATATAGGATTCTAGAACTGTAAGTTTCAGAGAAATAGCTTTAATAAATAAGGTACCATTTTATGAGGTTGAAAAAATGTTACGTTGGTTACATATCTTAATTCTGAAAAAATTAATTAGTATTTAATTAAAAATTCAACATTAAACATACGTGTTATAATTGCTTAACATAATAAATTATTATAAAAGTGGAAAGAACTTTTACTATGCAGCTTTTATAGCAATAATAAGTAAAATTATAACCTTCAACAAGTGTAAATGTTATGTTGGTCACAACGGAAATGACCCCAATGAGAAACCTACAGTGTGGGGCACCTAATTTTGGTACATACATTTCAGAGTAAGAGTTGTTTGTAAGTTTCTGGAAGTGACTGATGTGTTAATTGTTTTTCTATGTTGCTTGTAAGATTCCCAAAGTTCAAGCAAGAGTTAACTATTTTCGTTTGCGATATGCCGGTGTAGTATTTTTGTTGAGTCCCAGTCGGGTTCGTGTCCGTGTTGTAAAGCGTGTTCTGCCAGACGTGAGGCTATGTCTCCTTTCGCGAGTGCTTGTTTGTGTTCTTTTTTTCTTGTTTTGATCATTCTTTTTGTTTGTCCTATGTAATGTTTGTTGCAGTCTTTGCATGGTATTTGGCGTAGTGTGCCCGTTAGGACCTCTGGTGAGAACCCTAATTGTCAGACTCGATTAATTGCTGCGAAACGTACGCCTACGCCGCAACAAGAAAGCCTAGGAACCTGGTAATAAGAGAAGTTTTTTTGTGCCTACTTGCCAATTGTAAAACTTTAGTCGCCAGTGGCGACCGTATATGTCGAGTCCTGGTCATTGTCAGTGTCATAAATTGGCCGCTCTGTTTTCGGAAACATATCACACCGACATATATGATCGCAGTTGGTCGAAAGCATGGGGTATTGGGTGCGTAGAAAGAACCTAAAGCGAGGGTCTCCTGTGAGTACGAACGTGTAAATTTGTAGGGGTAAAAAAAAAAATGCACAGTGGAAACGAATAACCAACAAATAAAATTTTAGGAAGTGGAAAAAAAGAACCGGGTGTTAGGAGGCTGTTCAGAAAAACGAACTGATCGCATAGTACTTGGAAATTGCTTGGTGTGCTCTTTTTTTGAAAAAAGCAGTCAGAAAACGGGAAAGGAAGAAAAAGAAGTTAGAAAGAATCTGAAGGATTAAGAAATTGAATGGAGAGGCATTTCATGTAATGAATAGAAGAGCTGGTAAAAATGAAAGGAGAGAGAAAGAGAGAGAGATAGAATATACGTTTTTAACAACAATTTTAACCATCTTCTTCCTGTTCTTTGTGTGATACAGTGGCAATATCCTCATCTGGTATGCCTTTAATGTGGGTGGGGTGGGGTGGGGGGGGGTTTCAACTCACACAATTATGCACATCAACAACAAAAATAAATAAATGGACGTTTACCGACCAACTGCTTACATAGTTCGGGGTTTTTTTGACTAGCCTTCGAGAGGTTCAGATTTTACGGGAAAATGTAGGCCTACTACCCCATGGTGAGAATTAATAGGCAACAAATTGATATTGTTCATGACATAATAGTAAGTCGAAACCGCATATATGCAAATGTACACGGCAACAAAATCCTGTACATATAAGCAGGTTTTACATAAAAGCGGTATTCTCTGAACTATAGCGTGGAAATAATTTGCTCATTAAATTTTTATTGAATTTTATTATTAAATTAGATATTCTTATTTCTAATTTTATAAATCATATAAACTCGTGTTTGTAAAAATTGCAACACCATGAAGGACTCGTCCGAATTGAATGAAATTTAATGTACAAACGACCTGTGTTGATACAAATAAACGATTAAAATTACAAAGCAAAAAAAAAAACCAATATTACATGTCGAAAATCAGTATTTGGTGAAGCCACCACGCGCTGCAATAAGTGATGCTATACGACGTGGCATGGAATCAAACAGATGTTGAATGTGTGCCTGAGGAAGAGCATTCCAGATTGCTTGTATGCGACCCCAAAGTTCATCTGTAGTAGCTATGGGACGAGGATCACGAGCGAGACGCCGACCAACGAAATCCCACACATGTTCAATCGGCGACATATCCGGCGAATAGGCAGGCCAAGGAAGAAGCTGTATCTGTTGTGATGAAAAGAAGTCTTGAACATTCCTGGCAATATGTGGGCGGGCATTGTCCTGTTGAAATACAGCTCCGGGAATGCCTTGAAGGAAGGGAACAACTTCGGGCTCCAGAACTTCATTGATGTACCGGTTGCTGTTAAGATTACCCACAATTCGTAGCAGCTGAGATCGTCCATGATACGCAATCGCACCCCAGACCATAACGCTGGGGGTTCGTCCACTATGACGTTGGATAATGCACTCCGGAAGGTGGCGTTCACCGGTATAGCGTCTAACACGGATGCGGCCATCACTGTACCCCAAATTAAAGCGGGATTCATCAGAAAACACCACTTGTTGCCAATCAGCACGCCAGTCTCTATGTCCATGAGCCCATTGTAGCCGCAGGCACCGATGGTTTTGCGTCAGGAGGATCCTGTATAAAGGAACTCTTGCACGCAGTCCACGGTGCAGTAGACGCCGACGAATTGATGAAGCACACAATGATACACCTGTAGCAGTGCACCAACGTTCTGCCAACTGTCCAGATGAAGCAAAACGGTCCGTCACCGCCATGCGGACCAGGTGTCTATCATCCCGTGCTGACGTCACCTTTCGGCGTCCACTCCCGGATTTCCGAGTTGTCTGGTTCTCTTGAACCCACTGCTTCCACACTCGCATCACTGTGCTGCTGTTACGCCCCATACGAGCTGCTATTGCACGATAAGAAAACCCTCCTTCACGAAGGCCGATCATTCGTCCCCGTTCAAACTCCGTAACTTGCTGAAATGTCGCCCTCTTTCGTCGTAGAGGCATAGTGACGTCTCATGTAACGTTTACCACTAGCAGATAGCCATACACGCCCCGCTACAGCCCTCTATTTATACGGATCCATCAGCAGTTCAGAGGGCGCTGCTCAGCCCACGCATGCGTGATGACTCTGAAATTCTAATCATTTGAATAGCATACCCTAATTTGCATTTCCTGAAAGTTTCAGCTTAATCACATGATTCCTTCATGGTGTTGCAATTTTTACAAACATGAGTTTACATTATTTATTTCAATATTTATAATGTACAGTACTATTAATAAATCTATTAATAAAAATAACAGGAAGTAATGTAGTAGTGCTTACATAAACACATGTACTCTATTGGTTGAAAATAGTGGATAAGTTATAAGCATATTCTTTTATTTCTATCTTTGTCTTATTGTTTGATTTCAAAGAATTTAAAATCGCCAACTTTTGATCAATATTTAAGCAGACATGCCAGTTTCTTTTCATCTACCATGTTCACAATGAATATAAACTGAAAAGTGCAAAAGAAGAAAGCAAAAAACTTGCAAATAGACTAAGTATTTTGTAGACCAATAAAGCACGAGACGCTAATTCACTGCGCTAGTTACAAATACAAAATTTGATAGTGATTCCGAACACGGGCATATTATGTACTTCGGTATCTCTGTTTTATTATACATGGAACTTGCCTAATGTAATGCATAAGCTTGTCTTTACAGATTGTGTGCATTGTATGTCTCCTGTGATAAATAAAATCTGTTTATTTATTATTATTAGAAAGTGGGGAGTTGTAAACTGTAGAGTTAAGTGATAGCAGGTACACATAGGATTAGAAAAGTTTAATGAGAACGAGCAAAGCAAGTCAAAAAGTTAAAAGGAATCGAAAGCCAAAAGAATACATATATCACGAGAACTCGCACAGAATTACATTGAAAGAAGATATCCTTCAGCGCCTGCGCAGTCGAACATAGGTGGCGCATGTAATTGATTCGTTGTAATTGATTCGAATGTAATTGATTCGTTGTAATTGATTCGAATGTAATTGATTGAATGTAATGATTGTTCCGTTATAATAAAGGGTGATTTCGAGGCAGTGTAATACAGATATATTTAATAATCCGTTAGTGGTAGTCCGGTGTAGTCCTAAAAAAAGTGGCCTAACGCTCTTCCAAATCAAGGGTAGATCCACTTGAGGAATAAGGGACAGGGGCGGATTTAGGGGTCGGGGGATTGCTCCCTTGAATGAAAATTTAACATTGAAAAGATAGAAGGTAAAGATCCAATGAGGTATCATTTTCAAAAATCGTCATTAATCGCCCCCCCCCCTTGAATGACCTCTAAATCCGCCCCTGATTAGGAATCCCCCCCCTCAACGAGTCTATAGCCCATTAATCTGATGGGGGCAAAAATCATCATTATGCGTAGGTTGTTGAGCTGGAATTACAAGTCCCCTGAACTCAAATCCCCTCTAGATCCGACACTGCCTACAGCATGAAACTTCTGGGTATATAAACATAAAATAATAATGTGATATAAGCGCAAGTGTCCAAGGTGAAATGGAATGGATGCACCTCTGAACTTACAAAAAAAAGAAAGAGAAAGAAAGAAAGAAAGAAACCTATTGAAAAAGATATATATAAAAAAAGAGTGGATATTGTATTAAAAAGAAATTTGTCAAAGCCGCTGTGTGCTATCTGCTGGCGACGGTAGTTTCCAGACGTATTTATTTATAGACACTATAACAGTGGTTTCATTCCCGTATCCAGAAGGGGCGGTCTTTAGGGATCGCCCCCCCCCCAAACTAATTTGTAACAAGCCTGCAAATATACTTAAATGTACTTAACTTGCCAGACTGTAAAAGAGGGGAGAGAAACAAAAAAAATGACCGCGTCCTGTAAGTTGCCAGGCTAATACCTTAACGAACTACATCACTGGATGCCCCCAACAGATTAAAAAAAAATTGCCGAAAGAAATTGACGCTAATTTGCTTATTCGCTTATTTGCTCATTTTAAACTATTCGCTAATTCACGCAACTGAAAAAAAATAAATAAATAAAGCAAGAAAGCAGAAACTGCAACTGTTACTTTTGCAATGTTCGAATAACGAAACCTTCGGAAAACAGAAACCTCTGAATAACGGCTGTGCATTATGAGGGCTAAATAATTCTTCGCTTTATTTTTTTGTTTGGACTCCCCGCATTGTGGGGTTTTGTGAACGGTAGATATGACGCTGAATGTATAATACAAATAAATGTTCTTGAAAACCTTTAAATCTATACTTACATTGCATGAAGTACTTTAATAATAGATGCATTAGCAATAAACTACACTCTATCTTCATATTTTGCTGAATTGTATTTCCAACATTTTATTATTCCGATCACTAAACCTATTTCTAATAAATTTACATTATACAATTAATAATATTATTTTCAAAATAATACTTAATATCTCCTCATTGTAAATTTAAAATAACGTTTGTTTCAAATACAAATTATTAGTTCCCCCTGATGTCACCAAAAGATCGCAACGGTTTACGATGTGAAGACCACTGGAAAATGTTAGTGTTTTCCCGTGTTTTGAAAGTTTCCCGCCTTTTTAGTCCCCCCCCCCTCCAATTCTGGAGTGGAGAGGAGAGGAGATGGAAAAACTCAGATAAGAATGGGGATAGTGGCAATAAAACTTCGGAAGAAACGTTCAAACGTTGGCCGGTCCCGGGTTGTAAAAAGCCATCAGAAAGCAGAGGGTTAAATCGCCTTCGGGAGGAAGGGAGAGCTATATAATTCATGCTATATACTTTCCCATTCCTAAATGCGTCGGAGAGGATGAAGACGAATTGGGACGTGGGGAAGGGATTGGGTAGGGTTGCCGAAGGCGTCGGAGTGGAAATATAGTGGGAGGGAAGATTTTGACCACTCAACTTCTCCAATGTCCGCCTTTTCACCCTTGTCACACTCGTTGTGTCAAACAAAGTATTGTGGCTTATTCTGTTTTCGGAATATAGTTTAAGACACTTGTTTCAAGCTGTAATTTCGTTTAAATACCCACGATTTATTTTATGATCATTGCTCTAAGAATTTTTTTTTCTTAACAGAATTGTAGAATTCACATATTTTTTATTTACAACTTGAACAGAATTTTGTTTGTAAAGTGTATGATTTCCCAAAACATTGCCCTAGCGCAGCCTAGCGGCGCTAGGCCTCGACTACACCACTACCACACTGTATACGTGTTCATCCGAAGTAGAAATCAATATCCTCGATACCCAGTGATTCCAAACAAATCCGATGTTTATGTGAGGATAATGCCTTGGTCAGTACGTTCGCACCCGTCTGTTGACAGTAGGAATACAATCAAGCTCTATGTGTCCCATTTTCAGAGCTTTAACGAAGTGGTGTCGGACATCAATGTGTGTTTTTTCTTTTGTTTTTTTTTGTGATGCACAGGGTTTTCGGCCAATTTTATGGCACCAATATTGTCAACAAATATATTTACACTTTCAGGAATTGAACTGCACAATCCGTCAATTAGTTTTGACAGGTAAATAGCCTCTTTCGGTCCATCGGAGAGCGCCATATGCTCTGCTTCGGTAGAAGACAATTCAACTGTACATTGTTTGTGACTATCCCAACTTATGGGACTTGCGTTTAAAATAAAGCAGTACCTGTTATACGATTTTCTGTCATCAAGACAATTGCCCCAATCGGAATCAGTGCGCTTGAAAATTAATCCAACATTGTGAGTTTTCTTTAAATATCGTAACACCCTTTTCGTTTCTTTCCAGTGATAATTATTGAAATAATTTAGATATTGACTTAATTAACTCGCTGCATTCGCAATGTCGGGCCTCGTAGAGGTTCCCAAATACATTAGTCCTCCGGTGAGTTCACGATGCGGGAACGCCGCTTCTTCACATGTATCGGCTCTTCGTAATCGAACACTGATATCCATAGGAATGGCTACGGGTTTGGATTCTTCCATGTTGAAGCGTTTCAGTAACTCCCGGGTGTAGCTCTGTTGGCACATGGCTACCATTCCATTTCCTTGGCGAAAATTTATCCCTAAACAATGTTTTGCCAAACCAGCATACTTAACCTCTAACTTCTTACTGAAGTGGTTTTCAAACCTTTTTACATTGTTTGGTTCTTGGGACATGAATAAAATGTCAACATATATTAATACGACAGTTAATAGCTCTCCATTCCTAACGTAGTACATGCATGGATCAGCTTTAGGTTGGTTTTGTTCCGAAGTCTTTTAGAATTTCATCCAGTTTTGTATTTCAACATCGCCCAGCCTGTTTAAGTCCATAGGGCGATTTTTTCAACAGGAGATTTTCTTTTCTTTTAGGGACTTTTATTTTTAATGCCATAATATGGGTGTCACTGCCGGGGTTTTCGTTACATATTACCTTATCGATAATTTCTCCAAAATAATCAGGACATTACATAAATATCTCTTCATCTAGTGTTCCATTTAGATAGGCAGTCATAATGTTAAATTGGTAAATTTTAATTCCAAATTTTACCGCTATTGCCCCAATATTGCTCCTTGGCGCGCCACTGGTTCACCAAAATCTATACCTGGTCTCTGATTAAAGCCTTTGGCCACCAATCTAGCCTTCCTTTTCAAGAGTGATCCGCTGGGATTAAATTTATTGGTTAGAATAAATCGGCTTCCTACACACTTCCTGGAACTAGGCCTATAAACGAGTTCGAATGTATTATTTTTCAAAACACTTTTTACCTCATTAATCAATGCCATATACCATTCGCACGTATCCGTTCCTTTTAATGCGTTTCGGATTGGAATTTCTGTGCTAAAGCACAAGTCGTCATTATTATGTGACATATGACTTGTTGTTAGGCATCGTTCCACCTCCCTATTACTCAACGAGAGTGTACTCTTTTTCCACGGTGTCGGAGCCAAATCACCCAGACTATCGGTCTCTCCATTATCGCCAAAATCTGCATTATCGCCAGTATTGTTAACCGAGAAAGTTTCAACTTTGGATTCATGAGACGTGAGGTCAACTTCGTTAAACGATTTTGTTTCAGCTCTGTTTTGTAAAAGTGGCACAACTTTATTAAAAGAAGCCGTTTCTTCCTCGAAAAATATAACATTACGAGAATATAAAAAATTACCTTCCTCTGGGAAACAAGCTCTGATCGTTTTTCTATTATCAGAATATTCCACGAAAATGCCTTTTTTTAGAACGTTCGGCAAATTTATGCTTTGGTTCATTATTTAAACAACATGCAGTGCATCAAATGTTTTTAAAAAGGCGACGTTCGGAGTTACGTTATACCACAGTTCATACTAGGTTTTTCCATTAAGAGCTTTAATTACACCTGTTTGGTACAAAATTAGCAGTGTTTATGGCTTCAGCCCATAACTCCAGGGGTAACTTTGATCGGGATAGCAGATACCTATCCATCTCTGTTAAAGAACGAAGCTTTCTCTCTGTTATACCGTTCTGCTCAGGGCAGTATGGGGCGGTAACATTTCTCCCTATTCCATTTACCTTTAGAAAATCATCAAATTCCCTGTTCATGAATTCGCCCCCGTTATCACTCATGATAATTTTGGTTTTGGTGGATTTCTGGCTTTCCCACAAAGCTTTTATCTCTTTAAAAGCATTCAAGGCTTCACTTTTATTCTTTAAAAAACTTTACCGCACAAAATCGTAAGAAGTCATCAATAAAAATTATAAAATAAATTGATCCACCAATTGACGGCACTCCCATAGACCCACACAAATCAGTGTGAATTAATTCCAGTAATCCTGAAGAACGTTCCGATTTCTGTGGAAAAGGTGGGCGCGTTAATTTATTAATAACACATACTTCACAATTGAACTCACCGGGGTACTTTTCCACGTTTAGTCCCCCTTATGTTTCCCTTGCTCGCTGAATCCACTAAGTTTTTCACGTTGAGATGGCCCATTCTAAAATGCCATTTCTGCAGATCATCTGTTTTGTTTTTGGAATTATCCAGGGACTCACTCGCGTGCTTCGCTCTATGATTAATGGATTTAGTATTGCGAAGAAAATACAAATTATATTTTCTTTCGGCAATTACTTCGACCTTGGTCTTTGCATTCTTTATTTCCGCGATGTTTCGTTTAAAGGTGACAGTAAACCGCCTGCACATATTTTTGCAACAGATAGCAAATTAGTTCGCAGTTCCGGTACAAGTAACGCATCGTGAACGTCAACGCTTTGAGGTTTTCCATTTACTTTCGTGTCGACAGTAGCTTTTCCCGAACTCTTCACTTCTGTTGTTCCATTGTTGGCTAAGTTCACAGCTTTTATCTCAGTGTCGTGGACGGTTAAGAATTTTGATTCATTATTGCACAAATGTCGGGCACGTCCACTGTCAAGGTGCCATGAGTCTTTAATCTCCTTCTCAAGTGTAAAAAAGACTTCGCCTTTTGAAGGCAACTTACTGCTTAGGAATCCAACACTTTCTTCTTTACGTCGACCATTTCCATATCTTTGGTTATCACACTGAGCAGTCCGATGTCCATGATTTTTGCATTTAAAACATTGAATTCTTGTCTTTGCACAATTTTTGAGGTAACTATTAGCTTTTCCAATTGATTTTCCAGTTTCATTATTCCATGGGTGCTTACGTCGAACATGGCTGGCAGTGAACGCTCCGTGATCACGTGAACTATCATGGCGGAGAGCATCGTTTTCATCCACAATTTTTACTTGAAGCACTTCTGGTTTGGGAGTTCATCGTTCGACTCGATGGCACAGCGAAAGTTCTCAAAATGTGATGGCAGGCTGTACAATAGCATTACAGTCAGTAAATCTTCATCATTCTTTATTTCCAACAGTTTATGAACAATGTCGAAAAACGTGCGTAGATGTTGGCGTACGTCACATTCTTTATTATCCGCCATCTTGTGTTGAATTAGCGATTTCAGCAACGAAGCTTTCTTGGCAGGGCCTTTCGACTTGTAAATCTCTTCCAGCTTTTTCCACACGTCCCTCGAGGTTTCACAGTTCTTTACTTGCTTCAATTCGGAGGGTGATATGCATAGGATGATCTTTGATTTTGCTTTTTCATCCATATCGATCCACTTTTCGCGAGCCTTGATAGACTTTTCGTTCTCTTGTAAAACTTCAGGTTTTACTTCATTTTCTGATGCAAATTTCCATAAGCTATTCTTAATTACCAAGGCCTTCCTCTGGATTCACCAGGTCTCGTAGTTATCTCTACTCAGCATTTCCATTTCTGTTGTTCCATACGTCGCCATTTTTGTGATCACGGTTTTCTATCCTATTCGGTTCGAAATGCGCAGTGCTATCTGGCTGTAGTTCATAACCTGTAGAGTTAAGTGATAGCAGGTACACATGGGATTAGAAAACTTCAATGAGAACGAACAAAGCAAGCCAAAAAATTAAAAGGAATCGAAGACCAAAAGAATAAATATATCATGATAGCTCGCGTAGAATTACATTGAAAGAAGATATCCTTCAGCGCCTGCGCAGTCGAACATAGGTGGCGCATGTAAGACGGATTGTTCCATTATAACAAAGGGTGATATCGAGACAGTGTAACACAGATATATTTAATAATCCAACATAAGGCCATAAATAAGGTGGTAAGTGACACTTCGACAAGGGTTGACAGCTATTTTTAATGGGGAAAGCCAATCCTTAAAAATAGAGTTGCCAACTACACATTCACTGTGGATGAAAACTTGTTCATAATGGTTGCATATATCCGGTTTAAATTCTATAATAAAACATTCGTTTGGCTTCAAAAATACTTGCATGATTTTTGCATGTATAAAATCGCAATTAAGCTGGTTTAGATAACATTAAAAAGATAAGAGAAAATTTGAAGCTCGATATTTTTTTTCCATATATGTGATTTTCGCATATATGCGAGTTGCATATACGCGGTTTCGACTGTATGATGTTTTGGTGTTATTAGTAGTAGATGGTGGTAAATTGATGATGCCGATAGTTGATCGTGATCGATTAGTGTTGTCAGTAGTGTATTGTGGTAGATTGATGTGAATAGCAGTTCGTGATGGATTAATTATATCAATAGTAAGTTGTGGCAAATCAATGTCAATAGCAGATCGCGATAGAACGATGATTTCAGTAGAGTAGGTCACTATAGGTTGATGACGTTAATGTTAGATCACTACAGACTGTTATCAATAGCAAATCATGATAAGTCGATGATGTCAATAACAGATTACTGTAGGTCGATGATATCAGTAAAGTGGGTCATGATGGACTGCTAATATTGGCTGTACATCATGATAGACATACACCTCATGTTCGTTAAGTAATGAGACTGATTCATACCTCCCATATCCTGAAAGTAGTGGATAAACCAGGTGATGTGTTGACAAATGAACACACTTTTTTCCCCCTTTCTCCCCAAAATGTGCGCATGGATATTTGTGGAGCATTCAGGAGTTACAGTTCTTGATGCAAGATCATTCATGCTTTACATGTAAGGGAAAGATGAAACTACGCGCTGTTATTAAAATCCATTTTAAATCTGGTAAAGTTGCTGCTCAGGCATTTGAGGGCACGAAATATGCTTATAAATAATGATCGTTTATCACGGATACAAGTGTTTCCTTGGTTTGGCCAATTTTTATGCTGTAGGGAATTGATAGAATACGAACCAAATTAGGGGCGACCGATCAATGTTTAAATGAGTGAGAACGGGGGAAAAGTTTGCTAGTCTGTGTAAGAAGATTGACAAATTACAATTCACATGATTGGTTAGAAGTTAAACATCAGTATATTAGTAAAGTGCCAGAAATTTTCGCAGTGGATTTTAAAAAAGTTGAAAGGGGCTAGCGTTTTTACAATGTGGAGGCTATCCAGGTGAAAGTGACACACCAGCTAAAGGCCATCACGATGGAACAATTCCATGAGGCGTTCGATGACTCGTCGAAACATTGCGAGAGGCACCTTGCATCCGAAAGAGATTATTTTGAAAGAATGTAAACAATTTCCAATGTATATTGCATTAAATCATCTTACAAAATCCAGTCCCATTATTTAATGAACGCAAGAGTTTACAACGAAGATCAATTCGCATAGATATGTGAAAAGTAAACCTGATACAAATCCTGGTGGCAGATTTGAAAACAGCAACAGGTTAAGAAACGGTGGCATTCATCTCTGCTTAAACACATATTTCTTTCAACGACTCTTTATATATTGGATGTTGAATTTATGGCATTATTTCCCGACCTATGAGCCACACCGTTACCCCCACGATTCCTAATTTCATGTTCTTCAACTGGAAAAAGAACCGCGGTTCGAGAAAATTGGAAAGTCATTGCCCATGAAAAGTTGCGCCATACATCACCGAAAACGCAATATGCTGGGAATGGTGGCGCGTTTCTCGGAAATCGTCTGCTTATTTCTCAGCAAGAGCAAAAAGCCAAAATGGAGGATGGATTTCCGTTGATGTCGGTTGCTGGATGTGGATTTAGCTTGGACGTTTTAGATGCCCTTTCCACCTAATTTTTTAAAGTGAATGCAGTGTCGGGAATCTTTTATATTTTGATAAATGGCAACGCGAGGATTGTAGATCGATCCCAAAACCGTAGCCGTAAGAAGGGAATTCCGAAACAACGTCACACTCTTCTTACTCTTCCTTCTTCTCGGGTTTACCTTTGGTTGTTTATTAATTTCCAAACTTGTGTGTGTGCCGTGTTAATATAGAATTCTGGTATGCGTGAATCACCGGCGTACTTGGGGGGTGTGTGTGTGTGATGGGGTCATAACCCCCATTTCAATTCAATTTTGAGTGTATACATACGAATATATGTAATTATATCTCAATAAATGTCCCTTATGAACTTCTTGCATACGCTAATGGTGTGTATGGAATTCTATGCTATACATAGGTTTCATTGTGTGCTTACGTAATTTTTGTGTACAGTAAACTCTTCAAGGGACGTATTTTCATACATACATATCGAATCCTGATACTGTAATCCGAAGTAATTTTTCTGGCTATTAATTAATTTTGTTGTCTTGCCGGACGCCCGAATTAGAATTTAATAACTAATCCCATTCCTAGTGAAGACATGGTTCACCGTTGTTCCGAGGTTTGGATTTCTCAAAAACTTGTAAGCCCCAGCGCAACGTGTCGAATAAGGAAAACAAGCTTGCCATAGTCACTTCGTTTGATAAAGGGAACAGTAGTTCTCGAAATGTCGCGGAATCTTTTTTTATACTAGAATTAGTGATGAAATTTTACTAGTTATATTTAAGTTGTAGACAGTACATGTATTTTCCTAATACAAGATTCTATTTTTTTTGTCAAGAGCATGCCTATGACTTTAGAGGCCCTGGGCGAAACAGATTTTAGCGTCCTTCAAAAATGTTTGAACGTAACACAACGAAAAAAAAAAGAGATCAGGTTTAGCATTACAAAACCACGAAAATATACTGAAGTGCCAGAAAAACTGGTACAGGCGTGCGTATGCAAATAATGAAGCTTTGCAACCAATCAGCGTAACGCGATGCGGTCGGCAGCGCCCATATAAGACAAGAGATGTCTGGCAAAGGTGTTAGATCGGTTCTTGCCGCTACAATGGCAGGTTATCAAGATTTAAGTGATTTTGAACGTGGCGTTATAGTCGGCACAAGAGAGATGGGACATAGCATCTCCGAGATAGCGACAAAATTTGGATTTTCACATATGACCATTTCACAGGTATACCGTGAATATCAGGAATCTGGTAAAACATCAAATCAAAAATGTACCAGTTGTGCTGGCACTTCAGTGTACATTAAAGTTCTTCACTGATCCAAACGCCAAAGGTAAACAGAAGATAATGAAGTTAACTTCGTTTAGAAACGTGTATTTTTAATTTATCTAACGACATATCAATCGCTTGGCAATTCTTGCTTAACTTCGATGTTGTGGATAAATGAAAGGGTTTTATTTAGGTCTACCGTCATATATATATATATACACACACACTGAAGTGCCAGAAAAACTGGCACACGCCAGTGTGTCGCCCCACCCCACGCAGAATGGACTCGACTAATGTCTGAAGGTATCCTGGAGACAATTCACACCAGGAATCCTGCAGGACAATCCACAAATCCATAGGAGTGCAAGGAGGTAGAGATCTCTTCTGAACAGCACGTTGCAAGGCATCCCAGATATGCTCGATAATGTTCATGTCTGGCGATTTAGGTGGCCAATGGAAGTGTCTAAAGTCAGAAGAGTGTTCCTGGAGCCACTCGGTAGCAACTCTCGATGTGTGGGGTGTCGCATTATCATGCTGAAATTGTCCAAGTCCGTCGGAATGCACAATGGACATGAATGGGTGTAGGTGATCGGACATGATGCTTACGTACCTGTCAGAGTTGTCTCTGAGATGGTACATCCCATCTTTCTTGCGCCGACTATAACGCCACGTTCAAAATCACTTAAATCTTGATAGCCTGCCATTGTAGCGGCAAGAACCGATCTAACAGCTTTGCCAGACATCTCTTGTCTTATATAGGCGCTGCCGACCGCATCGCGTTACACTGATTGGTTGCAAAGCTCCGTTATTTGCATACGCACGCCTGTACCAGTTTTTCTGGCACTTCCGTGTGTGTGTGTGTGTGTGTATATATATATAATACAATGTAATTATAAATTTCTGGTTTTCAGAAATTTGCGGTAAATACTTTTTTGTCAGAAACCGGGGTTTCTGTAGTGACTATAAGGATATCACAGTAAGCTTAATAATGTGCATAATCTACTGATACTAACACTTTTGGTTAATAACGTATATAATCTACTGATACTAACACTTTTGGTTAATAACGTCTATATTTATTTTGACCACCATTTTTTTACCGCGTTTGGCCAGTATAGCCCAGATGCTCTTGCGCCATAAAACACCTAAACAAACAAACAAACAAACAAACAAACAGACCACCATTTAGAAGTTTCATCAACGTCATGGGAAATATAACGTCACACACAAAAGGTCAATTGATGAAATACTCTGGGAAGGTATATAAAGGCCGCTAAAAACTTATTTTTTACTTAGTGCTTGCACTGCATTTTTTAGCGGCCCTTGACGGCCCATTAGCTGGCCACCCTGAAGCATGGCTCTGTTTTCTGTTACACGTATGACGCGTGTATGCAGCACAGAAAAGTGTGACACATGTACAGTAGCGTAGCTAAGGGGGCAAGGGGGCGGTCGCCCCAGGGGCCACAATTCGGAGGGCGGCAATTAGCCTTTAAAAAACAAAATTTGTTTTGTTACCCCATTGGGTGGGGTGGGGGCAATGACAGTCATTCGCCCCGGGTGGCAAAATTTCATGTGTAATAAAATGTTTAAGAGTTCATTCCTATAGAACGTTCTTTCCATGCTCTACTCTAACCGCCATTTTGAAATTGTAGAACGTAGAGATCCTAATCGATGGTTAAAATATCGATTTATCGTTAATTAAATTTAACTTTTGCGGTAGGTTTTATTTCGCATTTGTTAACGTAAGTATAAATGTCTTTTTTAAGTACTTCTAAAAAACGAATCTTATACAAACTAATCTACTAAAAGCCATTGATGTTGTTACGTTGTATGCTACATTCAGTTCGATGGAGTGCTGGATCTGCTATGTGTTGTTGGACTTCGCACGCATGCATCGTTAAGCCTTTCCTCCATGTATCGTTTGGCTTCTTGCACGCAGAATTCGTCTTCCGGGTAGACGCGAAAGGCACGCCATTCCCAAAATTATTTGTTTGTTATTAATTTTCAGGTTTGAACCTGGCAACAGCAATTTCATAATGACAGGGCTTCAGAAATCTCGAGCCCATTTACCGGTTATGTGGAGTTAAATCCTCCAGAAGTTACTCTACTAGGTCGTAGAGGTAGCGCGTTCGCCTGTTGACCTGGGTTTGATTTTAGTGGTGCTGTAGAGCTATTTTTTTTGAGAGGGTGGGGGGGAGGTCCCCAGAAAAAAAAGAGATTCAGGTTCCTTAGAAAACCGTAGAGCCCAGCGCAGCATGACTTCCACTGTTTTTGCGCTGTACAAACATAAACAGACTTCCAGAAGTCAGTGTCCAACTTTTCAACTATGTTGAAGTTATCTTATGTTGAGCTGCTGAGTTCTTTGTTCTTGAATAACAAGACGCAGTTCAAACGTAATCGGATTTTTTTTTAATTACACAGGGAATTATGTGGGAACGTTGTTAATAATTACGCGATTATCAACAACAAATTTTTCAGGTAATCAACTGCGTAGCAAAACGATTATTTGTTGCTAAAACTTTTAGCAATAAATAACCGTTTTGCTATACAGCTGACTATCTGAAAATTTGTTGTTGATTATTATAATGGGCTGTGAAAGTCTGCGTGAAGCTGATTACGCGATTACTAATGTAAGTTATATTAGTAGTAAGAAAGGAGGGCTTCGGGGCCAACCTGTCAAACCACTTTTGGGGCGTGGCCTAAAAATCCATACTCGAATAGAGAGGCGTGTTACCCACCCATTTCTCCCTTAGCGGTTCACCCTACCGGATGTTTTTCAGGCTTTTAAGGTCACGTGATTTTCAACCCTTTCAACCTGCGCATAGGCTGAAGTAGAAATTTCACAGAGGGTTACAGGCATACAATTGGGGGGGCGGGGAGGGATACAGAGCTACAACTCCACATATCCATATGCATATACACAAAATTTAGCAGTGGGAATTACAAACCCTATCATCCCCCCCCCACCTCCCGTCTACATCAATGCGTCTGCAGACAGCTGTTTTCAAAAATGAAGTTGATAAAATGAAAAGTTAGGACCAGAATAACTGACGTCCACCTTGGAAACACCCTTAGGCACGGGCGCAGGCAGAAATTTTATAAGGGAGGTATAGGGTCAATGGTGTGGGTGTGGGTTACAGAGCTACAACTTAAATTTTTCTATGTTAAATATACAAAATTTCATTGCAATGAGAGGGTTACAACCCCCATTAACATCTCCCTGCGTACGCAGGGTTGCAATATCAAAAATAAGACCTGATATTAACAGGATTATTGAAAATAAGCAGTGGCAAAAATCTCGCTAAAAGGTTTGATTTCGCTTTACATATTAATAACTAAAAGTATTGTAAATGTTTTTTGCTTCCATACATATTTTACATTGTAATATATACGTATATGTACATACAGTGAAACCTGTCTCAGGCGGAAACTCACGGGACCGGAAAAAATTCCGTAGTATGCAGGTTTCCGTCTTATGTAGGTTACATGCAAAACAAATACATACATAGTTAAATTCAGTGGTAAGAGATGACTGCATATACTATTTTTTTTCTTTGTCTCATCTTGAGAACTTTAAAACTAAATTTATTTTCCTTTTGATAAAAATATTTATTTTATCACTGCATTTTATTTTTATTAATTTTAATTTTTGCACTATATTGTGGTTTTAGTAGTTACGATCAATATGATGCAAAATTTCATGCAAACTATACATGCTTATTCCATAACAAAAATCTATTACGTAAGCTTAAATTGTAACGATAAAGTACCTCCCTTGTAAAGATGATAATTCCCTTGTACCTTGTATAAAGATACTCTCCCTTGCGGTGGGTTTATCCATGAATTGATAAAGTCGATGTGAGTGACTTTTCGTTCTGGTTAATAATGAACGTTTTTATTTAAGAAGTGGGTGGCACTGGCATACGCAAGGGGGGGGTGGTCGCGATTATGATTGTAACCCCCATTGCGATGAAATTGTTTATAGTATACATGTAAATACAATGGAGTTGTAGCTCTGTAACCCCCCATTGTAAGCCTGTAACCCTCTCCTTATGAACTTTCTGGGTATGCTATGGTGGGTGGGTGGTGTGCAAAATGGTGGTCATACAAGCATGTGCGTAGGCAGAAAGTTCATAAGTGGGGTTATAGGACGAGACGGTCGGGACAGACGCGAATCCCCTATCTGATTGGTTAACTGGCGTGACGTCATGATACAAGTTAGGGACACTAAATTTTGCCTGTATTGGGGAATATGAACTAAATCTAAAGATTAAAAGGCACTAAAGAAAATTAACTTGTTAGGGTTACCAGATCATTTGAAGTATCCTTCTTTTGGCGAATATTAATTTACTTTTATTTCTTATCGGCAATTTCAGAAATTTTCAGAATATAATCACACGTGCTTAACTGATAACTATTAGAAACATGCAAAAGATAGAGCAGTTACATTTATATAAACTTTAAATAACATATATATATATATATCATCATCATCATATTCAACCATTATCTATCCACTGCTGGATGAAGGTCTCTCCAAATGCTTTCCACACAAGTCTATCCTGAGCAATTCGCTTCCACGTCACCCCAACCTGTTTTCTTATTTCATCCACCCATCTAGTTTGAGGACGTTTTCTAGGTCTTCGGTGGTCTCTTGGAATCCAGTTCAGAATTTCTGTTGTCCATCGTTGATCAGTTCTTCTTGCAATATGCCCAGCCCATCGCCATTTCAGCCCTTTTACTTTAACAATGATGTCCTCTACTCTAGTTTGCTCTCTCACCCAAGTGTTTCTTTTTCGATCTCTCCTAGTTATTCCAAGCATGCACCTCTCCATGCTCCTTTGCGTTGTCTGTAACTTTCGTATTGCTCCAACTGTTAGACTCCATGTCTCTGATCCATAAGAGAGGACTGGCAATACACACTGGTTGAAGACCTTTCTTTTTAGACACAAAGGCAATTTCCCCTTCAGGATAAAACTGTTTCTTCCAAATGCACTCCAGCCAAGTTTAATACGTCTGTTGAGTTCTTTCATAATGTTGCCATCCATTGAAATCAGCTGGCCAAGGTAAATATATGAATCAGCAATTTCTAGCTCAATGTTGTCAACTTGTATTTTTGTTTCCTCTACGAAATTATTGAACATGATCTTAGTTTTTTGTAGGTTCATCTTGAGTCCAACTTCTTTACTTCTAGTTGAGAGCTCTTGTACCATGTCTTGGAGTTCTGATGGGTTCGTTGAAAAAATAACAATGTCATCAGCAAACCGCAGATGATTTAAATATTCACCATTTATTTTTATTCCCTTGTTATTCCAATTTATCAGCTGAAAAATCATCTGTAAAGCAGAAGTAAAAAGTTTTGGAGAAATGGTATCTCCCTGCCTCACCCCTTTGCCAAGTTTGATAGTTTTGGTATCTTTATGTAACCGAAATTTTGCACTTGCATTTTTATACACACGTTTCACCATGTCAATGTACACATCCTCAATGTCTGTTGATCTTAAAGAGTTGATGACTGCTGATGTTTTTATAT
>QLNU02003225.1:13551095-13566745 GCA_006491805.2 Dysdera silvatica | reverse complement strand
GTACCATGTCTTGGAGTTCTGATGGGTTCGTTGAAAAAATAACAATGTCATCAGCAAACCGCAAATGATTTAAATATTCACCATTTATTTTTATTCCCCTGTTATTCCAATTTATCTGCTGAAAAATCATCTGTAAAGCTGAAGTAAAAAGTTTTGGAGAAATGGTATCTCCCTGCCTCACACCTTTACCAATTTTGATAGCTTCGGTATCTTTATGTAACCGAAATTTTGCACTTGCATTTTTATACACACGTTTCACCATGTCAATGTACACATCCTCAATGTCTGTTGATCTTAAAGAGTTGATGACTGCTGATGTTTTAATAGAGTCAAAGGCCTTCTCATAGTCAATAAATGCCACACACAATGGAAGTTCATATTCATGTGTTCTTTCAATTAATTCTCTTAATACTTGAATATGGTCCACTGTACTGAATCCACTTCGAAATCCAGCTTGTTCTCTTGGTTGAGCTGCATCTAATTTTTTCTGCAGGCGATGTGTTAGCACTTTTGTGAAGATTTTATAAATAGCAGGTAACAAGCTAATTGGTCGGTAATTTTTCAAATCCTCTTTATCACCTTTTTTATGCAAAAGAATTACTGTTGCAGAATCCCATTGGTTTGGTATGTTACCGCTGTTAAGACATTTGGTAAAGAATTTTGCAAGTATGTCTTCTACATATTCTCCAGCTTCTTTTAGGATATCTAATGTAATACCATCATCACCAGGGGCTCTTCCTTTCTTCATACTTTTTATTGCAAATGAAACTTCTTCTTTTAAGATTTTAGGAGCTGTTCCTTCGACTATTTCAATGTCTTCGTTTAATCCACTGTTACTTTCGTATAGATTTTTGTAGAATTCTTCAACTCTTCTAAGTATTTCTTCCCTATTTCTTGTTACGGTGCCATCCTCTCCTTTTAATGCAATGATGTGTTTCTTCCCAACAGATAAACTTCCTTTAACAACCCTAAGGCTCTTGTTATTTTCAATGGCTTTCCTTACTAGCTCACAGTTGAATTTTCTTATGTCTTCTTTCATGCTTTTGCGCAGAGTTTTACAAAGTTCTATGTACTCAATCCTGGAACTGGTATTTTGATTGTCCACCTTCATATCTCTTCGCCTTTTCATGAGCTGTTTCGTCTTCTCAGATAATTTGCTATTGTGCTTTTTACAGGTTACACCACCAATTTCCCCAGCAGTTTCAACTATTGTCTTAACAATGTTTTCATTTGCTTCTGAGATATCACTTTCATCAATAAGTCCTTCCAGTGCAGAAAAGCGATTTTTTAATTCCAACTTGAATGCCTCGGTATTTTCTTTTAATTTCTTTAAATCCACCCTCTTACTTACTTGTTTCCTAATGAGCTTCTGTCGTTCTAATTTAGTATTTAAGTGCACTTTACATCTCACCATTCGATGATCACTTCCAGTATTAAATCTGTTCAGTACGCTGCAATCTTCAATAATTGATTTCTTGTTTGCCAGGATATAGTCAATTTCACTAGTTCCCCCATTTGGGTGTTTCCATGTCCATTTTCTTTGCGGTTTCTTCTTAAAAAATGAATTCATGATGCTAAGATTTTCAGCTTCTGCAAATTCGATGAGTTGATCGCCACGTTCATTCCTTTCCCCATATCCGTATTTACCAACCGATGTCTCTCCTTGTTCCTGTTGTCCAATTCTTGCATTGAAATCCCCCATGATGAGCTTGATATGTTGTTTCCCTTTGGTGTGTAACTCTTTGATTTCTTCATAAAATTCTTCAACCTCTTCGTCGGTATGGCTTGATGTTGGTGCATATACCTGTACTATCTGAAGTTGGTATCGCTGGGTTAGTTGAACAACGAGCCTCGCTGCTCGATCTGACGTGCTTTCGACTTCAAGAAGGTAGTCTTTAATTCTTTTGTTGATTAAGAAGCCAACACCACTTGTTCTTCCAGTTTCCGTTCCTCTATAATAAAACAAATGTCCACTTTTAAGTTCCACCAACTCTTCACCTTTTCTTCTAACTTCACTGAGTCCTACAATGTCCCATTTGATCTTGTCAAGTTCTTCTTCCAATTCCTGAAGTTTTGCTTCAGAAGCAAGGGATCGTCCATTAAACGTAGCCAAGGTCAATAACAAACGGCAGCCTGGGCCATTCCAGTGATTCTTAGCACCCCCTGCTTTCATGCCACACTGACCGCTGCCTTGATCAGGAGCACTCCAGCACCTGGAGACTAGGGGCCATGGTTTCTGGTGTGTCAACATAATGGAGGAATTAGCCATAATTTCACCACGCTGGCTAGACGGGTTGGTGAATTAGCCCTCCCCTTCCGCCTTTCTATCCGTGTAGCAAATATTAATTTGCCACATAAATAGAAAGCTCAGCCTGCACCACTTGAAGGCGGGGTAGGACACTAGGTTACTGGCCTGGCCGGTTCCACACATCGTCACATACGTTCAGCGTGTGGGTCTCCTTCCAGTTAGATACCAGCAACCCTTTTGCAGGCCATATATATAAACAAAACCACTTAATCTTACCATATAAAAAAAAATTATTGTATTGTGAGATAGTTAAGATAGTTAAAGAGAGAATATCACCGCTCGATGAAGTAATACGATATATATGACAACATAGTAACGATGAAACGACACACCGCGTGTTATTTTATTTATGACAACATAAAAAAAAACTTTTTACCCGTTTTACGTTGTTATATATATCGTATTGATTGTATTGTATTTATTCAATCAAATCCACGGAATGGGAGAAAACATACGTACGTACATACAACTGATTTCGGAAAAAAATCGCCAAACGATCAGAAAACCCCCCAAGAAAATAGGGTTGCAATGTAACAACTAGTAATATGTATATGCTGAAAAACAGTAATCAAGCCCTTTCTTTGTTTTTTTTTTTATGAAAAAATAAAACACCGAGTGTTATTTTTTTTTTTGCGCATGAATTCTTTCATAAATGAAGGTTATAACATAAACTTTGCATTTCTTTTAATAAATGTTCTTCAAAATCTAGTTGGCACTAAAATTTAGTCTAGTAGTGTTTCCAAAAACAAGGATCAGAAACAGATTACTTTTGCAATCAATGAAATGAAGGATTAGCGTCTGTCCCGACCGTCTTCGGGGGTTTTAGGCTTAAGGGGAGTGGTTATAGTGATATGTTAAATATACAAAATTTAATTGCAATGGGAGGGGGTTTTTACTTCCAAAACCGTCCTCTGGTTACGTCAATGCTGGCAAGGGCATTCTATATCTGTAAAATGCCTTTTGTTCGTCATCCCCCACTTTGCTATTTGCATTGTATTACAACCCTCTTTCCTTTTTCTGCTGAGAAAATTTTTTTCCTACTAACGATTTTCCGCTTTATGAAGGCTTTTCTCTTTGACGGGACTGAATAGTGCTTTCCGATACCGCGTTAGACAGTTTCTGTGTTAGCTAATGTTAACTACCATTGACTTTTGAAGGGACCGTAAAAAAATTCCGTGTTGAGCAAGTTTCCGCTTTAAACAGTTTTCACTATACGTTATTTAGTCCCAGAGGCAAATTTTGGAAATATATTTGGGGCGCACGTAAAACTAATATAGGGACTTAAGGAAAAACTATCAACAAAGGCTGATTCAGGAGGGTGCACACTTTTTGAGCCGCTTTTGTTCAGTCCTAATATTGTTGATACAGTAGTGCGGCCCGCGGGCCTATGAGAATAAGCAAAATTGGCCCTTGGACTGAAAAAGGTTGAAGACCCCTGATATAGTGGATCGAAAATGGTCGGTGATGACTATGATATATATGCGGGATGATTCAGAACTAGTGAAACAAACTGAAAGGGGTGATAAATTATGTCAAATAATTTGGCGTATTTGGTGAAATCCTCATGTCCGCAAAGGACCCGATTTGGCTGTAGAGTGAAACTATTATTTACATCTACATCGTTACTACGTAGGCAATTACATGAGCAAAAAAATTTTTTTGACACATAATTTAAGTGATTGACCTAATAATGCAATAGACCGAAACAAAAAACACTTCCCTGGTCCTGAGTAGTGTTGCCGTTTAGTCATAAAAGGTGTGGAAAACGATTGCTTCACCATACTGGAGGCAGTTGGGGAATTGTCAAATAGTAGTAGTTGGGTAATAGGCGAAGGACATCAAAAGAAGCAACTTTTCAGTGAACCAATGCCCGAAAATGAGCCTTTCTGGAACTACAGGGATGTTATTATTTGCATCCACATTAGTTAATCATGTAACAAAATTTGGAAAATTTGCCGTTTTAGCCTAAAACCATATTGGAAAAGGTTTCACTACTTACTATAGTCCAAAATAACTTCCCATGGCCAAATTTATGACGCAAACGTGAGCCTCACGTTTGGGTAAATAAGTTTTAAGAATTTATTTTCACGTAAGTGAAAATAATTTTTTTTTTGATTCATGTAATTGCCTAGGTAGCATCGATGTAGATGCAAATAATAACTTTCAAAGTTTTAACAATGAAAAAACAACAGTAATAACTTTCAAAGTTTCTACAGCCAAACTGGCTCGTTTGCGGACATAGAGATTTCACCAAATATAGCTTATTTGACGTCCTTTACCAACCCTTTCAGTTTGTTCTACTAATTCTGTTTGTTTGGATTTTTTTATGGCGCAAGAGCATTTGGGCTATACTGCGCCACCACTAGTTCTGAATCACACTGTATATAAGGGACGGGGTCAAGTGACATCGCGAGTGAGGGCTATTTCGTGTGACGTCACGAGGGAAAACTAAGAGATGAACAAAGTTCCTTTATGTACCCGTAGTAATCTATCTGCTAATCCGACACCCTTCCATCCGAGGACCGGCCGGATTAAAGAGAGTTTCTTATCTATTTAAATGGGGCATTTTTTTTTCAATGGCAGTCTTCTTGAAAACCTAGCTTGTTTTGTTTTTTTCAACCTTTAAGCCGATTTCATTTAACCATGTTTTCAAAACATTGAAAATGGGGAAAAAGGGGGAGAAAGATGCCCAAGAAAAAGAAAATTTTTGTTATAGAATGGTTGTGAAAGAAATGAGGAATTTTATGTGCAGAGGGAAGAAAAAAAAATTCTGCATTGTATAAACATGGCCTTTATTTTTCATTCCTCTCTGTTTACGTAAAGCTTTATTGAAATGTACATGTTTGGAAGGTTATTGATATAATAATATATAGAAATTCCATAAAATCGAATAATCTGACGCAGAACGACCCTTGCTGTCCTTGCGCCATAAAAATACAACTAACCAACGAAATCGAATAATCATCCCATTTGAATTTTTATACACAAGGATAGCGAGTCATACCGCATCAAGAATAATAATCATGCACATGCGCAATTAACAGTTTTCACGTCATCTGTGTTTTTTAAGCACAGATTGATTTGTTTTTAACATTTAATTAAGAAGTTTATAACGTATTTTCAATTCTTCATTGTTTTTGCAAAGAAGTAATGCCATTATATTATTTTATAAGGAAGTAACGTTATTACATTGCTTTGTAAAGGAGTAACGCCATTACCATAATATAACCTTAAATAATTGTAATGAGGTTATGTTATTACTTGAAGAAGTAATAACTTTACTTGTTATTACTTACTAGAAGGACCTTGTTTTCCTTCTTTTTGGTTTTGTTATCTGTTGTGAGCACTGGATGTTCTTGAGATAGCTGTGGTATATTTTTATGTTCAGCTTGATAGCGGTGTCCATATTGTTACAATCAGTGTGATGATTTTATGTTCTTACGTTCATCTTGATAGCGGTGTCCATGTTGTCACAATCAGTGTGATGATTTTATGTTCTTATATTCAGCTTGATAGCGGTGTCCATGTTGTCACAATCAGTGTGATGATTTTATGTTCTTATGCTCAGCTTGATAGCGATGTCCATGTCATTAAGATCAGTGTGAGGATTTTATGTTCTTATGTTCATTTTAATAGCGGTGTCCATGTTGTTACGATCGATGTGATGATTTTATGTTCTTATGTTCAGCTTGATAGCGGTTTTATGCTTTTAAATTCCATGCGATATCTGTGTTGTGTTCGTATGTTCAGTGAGATATCAGTGGTGGCGTTCCTGTGTTTCGTGCGATAGGAGTGTTACGCTTTTGTGTTCAAATGTTCAGTGAGCACATGATGCGACGAAACGAAACAAAAAAGAAAATAAAGACTTGGCGCTTTTAGAAAAATAAATAAAATAAAAGCGTTAATAATGTGTCTACGATTTTATCGTTACCCAAATGGCGGCAAAACGGGATGAGCCAAGAAAGAGATACAGTGGTTAAAATTAACACCCGCGAAAACCGCGGGATGAGAAAATGCATTCTGTGTTTGCTTCGGCCGTGGAAATTGCGGAATATGCAGTGTCAGAGGGTTAATGGAAATTAATTACTTCTAACTAATTATTCGGGGCGCGACATCATAATTATTTTAAGAAGAAAACTGCTTTTTGCTGGAAAATTACCCGTTTCCGTAAAATTGTTCCCATGATGAAATATCTGCTCAAAGGCAAATTATTTGGCTTGTTCACGCTTACAAGAGATAGCGGCTTAAAAATCTTTAAGATAGCAGCTTAAATATTCTTGAAAGAAATTACGGCTTAAATGTTTTTAAAAGAGAGGGTGGCTTAAATGTCTTTATAAGATAATGGTTTAATAAAATTATATGCAGACAGGTGCTTTTTATGATTATGATTTCTAACCAAAAACTTGAAGAATTAGATTTTGCAATTTATTTTGAAAACATTTTCAAAAATAAATACTCGATTTCAACTAAATTCACGTTCACTGTTTTAAAAAAAAAACAAAAACACGCTGAATTCCACTAATAGAAATCATTACCTATCATATATATAATCGTATGTTATTAATTGGCGTCTGTTATTTACTTGAAAATTATGAGCTATAATTATGAGGAGACATCAATAGTTATTTACATTATTTTAATAGTGTAAATGACTAACGTTGTTTACGCTGTTTTAATAAAATGGTAATTTTCATTATTTTATTGGATTTCATCCCGTGATTTCAGCGGGTGTCCGTTTTAACAGGTTTATCTCTTTCTTCGCTCATTCCGCTGTACTCTCATTTGCGAAACGATTAAGTCTTAGACATGTCATTAATTCTTTCGAATTTTATCTTATTTAACGGATGGCAGCAGTGATTCACTTTTTTTGAATAGAGGGTCGGTGGGAATAGCAAGTTAATATGACTAGATAATATATGTATAAGAAGCAAATAATAAGAAAATATTCATTTCTGTTAAATAGTACAGTAAGAGCTGTACATTTATCGATATAAATAAATGAATGAAACATTCAACGAATGAAACATAAAACGTAGCATCTTAAATGGGAATGGATTGGATGTATTCTGAAAAAGAATGACCAATGATAATCAACAGATTTTTGACAAATTTTAAAGAGCTCGATAAAAACAGCGAAGGCAACTGGAAGAAGAATAATAGGAGAAATACGAAAGCAAATCGATTTGTGGCGGAAGAGGACAAAACAAAATAAAAATAAATGGATGAATATTTAAAAAAATAAAGGCATTCGACAATGAATAATGGTATATTCAGCCATTATCTCTTATCTGCGCGGGATCAGGGAAAAAGAGACACATCATCATCAACAACAACAGAGATTAATCAAAGAAAACACGGAACTGCCACATTTTCTCAAGTGGGAAAGAAAAAAAAGTGAGGGAATATTTAATTTATGTCAACGTGTCGTTTTCTGGAGAATAATAAAGTCCTTTTGGGTCCAAACACATGTTCTTTCAATAAACAAGGAGGCCATTAAAACAATTAGTGCTGACGTTGTCTCTGCCGTTAGTGAAATAGACGTGGCTCTCTGTCCCTGGATACAAGGCGCGGGCTAATCCAATCGGGCCCAAACACGCACCGTAAATTCGGCTGCCATTACCGAAAAAGAGGGCCCCAGAGTTCAAAAATAAAAAAGGGGCCACCAAACAGCTTAACAGGAAACGATTCCACAGAGCGTGAAGAAGCAAAAATCGTTATATGAAATATACAGAAAGGCCTTTTACGAAGGGAGCAGCCCGAGAGGGAAATGTACATGTGCCACACAAATCAATACCTGGCGAGTTGCCCGGTTCTCACTCTTCTCGCAGGCCCGATTCTCAGCACGGATGGAAATCCTCTCTTAAACGGACGTCAAAAACAAAATAATAATAAAGAAACAAAAACCCGTTGACCTCATTTCCCAGTGCTAAACACTTCAACACCAACTACTACTAAAAGAAAAACAAACATGGAAAGCGGTAACTATCGCTAGTAAATATCTAATCACTTCCACCGGCTTATCAGACTTAAGGTTTGAAATGCGGTTTGTGTGGGGCTAGCTATCAATAGCTTTTAATTAAAATTAATTGGCAGACGGACAAAACAAATCACTTTCTAATTTCACATCAAACCCTTCTCTCGTCATGGCGACAGACACGGTGTCGACGTCATGCTTCACGACAGACATTTCTGTACCTGACAGCGGTTTCGTACATCTTGCAATTGTGTTTTCAGTGTTAGTCGTACTTTATTAAAAAAAAAGAAAAAAGAAAAAAGGAAGTGGAAGAAAAAGTGGACAAAATCAAAATAAAATTGGTATGAAATAAAATTAAGTAAACAGAAAATTAAAAGAAAAATTGGTGAGATGTATATTAAAGTTTAATTTGAACAGTATATATGGAATAGACAATGCAGCACTATAGTAAATATTATTATAAACGCTTTTTATTGTACAAAAACTTGTCCCTTCCTTCCTTCCTCCCTCCCTCGTCGATAATTTTTAATTGAACAGCGCGTAAGGCGCCCCAAAGAAAATGCATTCAATCTTTATGGCTATGTATCTAGAAATAGCGTAGCAGTCCAAAACTCCTTGCGGGGGTGGGGGCTGTAAAGAAAATGTAATGTGGCCTTCGAGAAAATAATGTATTTTGATATACAGTGGGGGTGTGAACTTCCATTAGTCCCCGTTTTCCTATGCCGTTGGTGTCTAGGTGTATTTAGAAAGAACGTAGAAAGGACCGAAGGGAGATATAAATAACTTCTTAAACCTATCTGGCCCTCATGGTGGCCTCGTTGCTTCAATATACTTTTACATTACCAAGACCCCCCCGCCTCTGAGCCTTGGATAGCAAGAATCGCTGAGATTTCACCTGAATTGCTAAAGCCTGCCTGTCGTTACCGACCTTGGTTACGTGTAATAGACGCTTATTTAGATTTCCATGTCGAAATTGATGTTGTAAGTGTGAAGTTAAAAAGTTTCGATTTACGCTTCAGACGGACTTGGCTGTCTTTCAGCAGAAATGCAAAGGGAAATATTAGGATATCGTTATTGATCTGTGGGAGAAGAAGAGTCACGAAAAAGTGTAGAGGAAAAGACATAGTTCCTAAGAATTCCTCCTAAAGATACAGTTTGCATTCCGTTTGTTCCTAAAATTTCATCCAGAATTGCTTCTATTCTCCGGAGTTTCAACTTCCGGGTTCTCCTTTAGCTCCACCATCAAGGTCGGTTCCACACAGCTGAAAAATACTATCCCTAATAATTGCGGCTTTTACATGATAGAATGCAAAGGCTGTGGAAAACGTTACATTGGACAGACAAGAAGAGCATTTCGTTTTAGGATTAAGGAGCATCGGAATTATGTTCGTCATCAAGAATTCCCAAAATCATCCACAGCGAAACATTGTTGGGGCGAGAGCCACCGTTTTGCCTTCTCCGATGCCAAGCCATTATTAGAACGAGTTCGCTGTCCGTCGGACTTGAATTTCTGAGAAGCGGTGCACATCTATAAAATGAGTAAATACGCCATGAATGATCCGGATAAAAAAACGTGTTTCTTCCCTATCACTACAAGAAAATTTTCCGGCCAATTAATCATTAATTTTGCGTGTTCCATTTATTTCAGTTTTACTTTTCACCCTGTTCCATGACTGTTCCATGGACGGCGGCTTCTCGCATTTACCGATTCCGCAATCGGAGACGTCGCCATCGAGTGTTAATTTTATTTTTTCACTTTCTACAGTTTATGTTCTATGATATGGCATCGTTTGAATAGCAACATTAACCAACGTATTAGTTGTATCATCCCGACGAAAGTAGCCAGGTGCTATTAAAATAGCTGTCAATGTTTTCAAAATTAAACCGCATTTGTGTTTCTATATTTATTTGTTTTGCACAGTGTATTATTATTTGACTTAAATTACAATAATGTTATAAGCTCAATAACCATAGAGACTGATCAGATAATGTATTAATTTAAAAAATCAATGTTACGAAAAGCAAAAGTGGAATTCATGACAAGAGATTTTGGATAAAATAACGATTTAACGGATTATCGATACCACGGGAAGAAAATAGAAGCGATTCCTCAAACCGCAATGAGGCGTGGCGTCCCCACCTTAACTTCGACCCATAACTTCATTAAGACACCTCCAATGGCCGCTACTGTTATCAGTTGCACAGATGCGTGAATAATAAATAGATATGGACCTGTAAATTCCGTTTGGTTTTTTTCTCGAATGATAGAAATTCATTCTTATTACGAGTAACCAAATATTTAAAGAACAGTTTATTCTTTTTTATTCACGTGACATCTATTAGAATTGGTTATCTAGGAATTTCTATTCTTTTATGCCTTAAAAATTTCTGCTTAATGGATTGACCTGGTAATAGATCGATTGACCTCGGACGATGGAGCCTTCACATATTTCATCAATATTATTACACGCGAAGAATTGCTCCAAATTTACACAGGATAAAGCATCCACAAATCTATCCAAAGCATAAATGTTCTAATTCCAATAATATTTTCTATAATAATCAATATTATAATCAATTCCAATAATATTTTGTATAATTATCAATTCCAATAATATTTTTATAATATCAATTCCAATCAATTCCACATAATATAGTAATATTTTGTATAATCAATTCCAGCAATAGTTCCACAATATTTTATAATAATCAATATTATAATCACCAATTTACATAATATATAATCAATTCCACATAATATAATCAATTCCAATAATGTTTTTCATAATAATCAATATTATAATCAATTCCAATGTTTTTCATAATAATCAATATTATAACCAATTCCAATAATATTTTTTATAATAATCAATATTATAATCAATTCCAATAATATTTTTTATAGTAATCAATATTATAATCAATTCCAATAATATTTTTTATAATAATAAATAATATTTAAAAAAAACCCTTACGATCTATCTAACACCGGAACCTTGAAGGGTATTCCAAGAACAAGGGAAGATGATCACTGATGGAGGTATCACAAACTCCTGAATAACATTGTGATTATCGTTGTTAGAATTTATAAAGCAGAAATTAATCATGGATTCACAGCTTTGGCCATTATTCGCATTGTTAGTTTTACTGCATTTAGAAATGTCTAAGTATTCGCGGGATCGCAGAAGTTCGTGAATGTGAATGAAGTTCCAGAATGTGTGAACTAATTAATATTAAAATCTCTCACATATATGCCAAGGTCACCATCAGTGGAGTATTAAAGGATAATTTCCAGGATTACCAAGAATCCAGCAGTACCGCTGGGGGGCAAATTGACATACCATAAACTGATTGATTCCAACTACCACTGCCTCATAGGCCTTTCATCTAAATTTAACCAATTCCCTATTGATTGCTCTATTTACAAATATAGCTCCTTTGCGTCTTGGTGGCAGCTGACCCTTTGCAAATACGTTATAATTTGTCCCTAATTTAATGCATTCTTCATCGTTCATCCATGTTTCAACAAGTTAAATAAATTTACGGATGCAAGCCAAGCCAATACGTGGATTAATAGAGTGCCAGCATTGTCTATGCTACACCTTCTTTCATATCTTGGATGTCGATAAGGAAATTGAGATAGGCAGAGGGGGTAACGGATAATTTTAAAATGAGAAGTGAGTTAAAGTGGGAAGAATTTAATAATAATTAATTTAGGTGATGCGGCAAAGGTTTTAGAGAATTTAATATGATGATATGAACAAGTTTGGATTGGGCCAATCAATATGGTAAGGTAGTGGCATCGAAAACATGGAATTGTATGCAAAACTCAGGATGGAAAATATGACTTAATGTCCAATAAGCACTCTGCTCTGCAATGGCCAATCAAAGCATAGCTTTGTTGATTAAGGCGTGGTCTAGTGGGTAGTGAATGGAGAAAGACAGTGTTAAGCTGGATGTTGAACGATTGTGAACATGAAAGATCAATCAAAAATGTGGAGGTGGGGAGTAACGTTAACGTTGACGCATTAACCCATTAAATAGATATGGGCTCTGATTCGTAGGTCTTATTCAAAACACTATAAATATTAAAGGATAGTAACTGAAGGTTCATATTTGCAGGGGGAAATGAATTTATATATCGTTCAACTTCATTTATGTTACAGGTAAATTAACTCATAACCTTCAAGATATTAGATGTACAGGGTGCGCCACACTTTAAAACTTTAAAAAAATCATAAAACAAAGGAATGAATAATGATAAAAAAATGCTCTTTGCACAGACATTTGTCTAGGAAAATCAGATGCGTTTTAGTAGCAAAAAATGTTTAGTTCAAAAAATCACCTACAAATGGTGCTGAAAACTCCAAAAGACAATGGACAGGACAACTGTGCATTCCATCGATTTATTATTGCAACAGTTGTTCAATATGACCTCCAAAACTTTGTATAACAGAACTAAGGCGAACAAGACATGTGGACATTTCTCGTCTTCAGTTGTTTCACCGTGGGAAATTTTCGCAACGCGGTGGCTTCTAATTCAACGTTCAGATAGAAGTACTTCACAAGTAACGTTTGATCTGGCAGCGACGACGTTTTTCAATTGTGCAGTACTGTTGGATTCGAACGAACAGTCTAGGTTCATCCATGTCTTTCATTGCAAGCCTGCATTGCATGCTTCTGCTGAATACCTTGCACCATCTGCAGGTGACTTTTAAACTAAATATTTTTTGTGACTATAAAATAACGATTTTTTTAGTAATCCTTTCATTCAAGCCCCACCACTTTATCATTATTTGTTCCTTTTTTTATTTTCATGGTTTTTTAAATTTTTTTACAAACTTTTCACGCACCCTGTGCATCACAGCCTTTATACAGTCAAAATAAAAAGTGTAAGAGCTACAAAATAACAAAGAAACAGGCTATAGTATTCAATTGCGAAATAGTGATCCAAACAAAGCTAGGTCAAACGAAGTTTTACATGTCAGCTTTTTTGTAATCAGCTAAGGACGATCTGATTTCAGTAAGTGATCTCAGTGCTTTACTTTCTCCCTTCTCTTTCTTTATTCTCAGTATGTGAAGTTTAGCAAGGAAAAATCAAGATTTCGAATCCGATACAAAAGTCCTTCTCCAACGAATAAAACTCAACGTTCCTGCTGTACATCCTTAAAATTGTAATAAAGACGATGGGGTTGTGTTGAACTATTTTCATATTATTCAATTTATCTATATTACGAATACAGAAGAGGAAATTAGAATTTATTATCTTATCAAATGAGTGTCCATCGAATCCATTCTCAGCAAGGGTATCTCATATATGTCATGAGGATAATCAATGACGAGATTTTTATGAAACATACCTTTTATGAGAATTAATAGAATTTTAAAATGTTCAGGACATCGTTGAGTCTGGTGAAGTGAACTTTGACCGTGCAACATGGGGTGGGGGAGGGCCCATCTTTTCACGTGTGCCCTGGAGCCCACTATGGTTCTTAACCTGGCCCTGTACTCGGGCACCCACAATGCGCTGATCCGATATAATGTGATTCGTAAATGAAATTATTATTCTTTTAGAAAGGACAAAAATTCACTCCAGTACTAAAAACTTCGCAAAAGCCACCATTATTACGATGAGTATTTAATCCTCTTATGAGAGGATTTCGTGTTCTCTGTGTTTTATATTCACCTCATATAGCACTTCATTTTGAAGGAACACATCTCCCAGCATTAAGCGGGATCCCAGTGTATATGACCTTCGAATGGAGTGCCCATTTTAGATTTCTATCGTGGTTTGATTCCCTAAGTAAAACCATATATATATATATACGGTATCACGTTCTTTGGCGTAGAATGATAATTGTTGTCCTTGCGCCATAAAAATAGAACAAACCAGTTTCAGATTTCCATCGCGGTTTGATACAATAGGTAAAACCGTATATACGGTATCACCTTTGGCGCAGAATGACTAGTGTTGTCCTTGTGCCATAAAAATGCAACCAATTCCAAATTTCTATCGCGGTTTGATACCTTAGGTAAAATCGTACATACGGCCTTGCCTTGTTTGGCCCAGAATGACAATTGCTGTTCTTGCGCCATAAAAACACAACCCATTTCAGATTTCTATCGTGGTTTGATTCTCTAGGTAAAACCGTACATACGGTCTTGCCTTGTTTGGATCAGAATGACAATTGCTGTCCTTGCGCCATAGAAATACAACCAACCAACTCATTTCAGTTAGTTGTTTGATTCCCTAGGTGAAACCGTATATACGGCCTCACATGGCTTGATCCAGAATGACAGTTTCTGTCCTTGCTCCATAAAAATTCAACCAATAAGCGTTCGTGGTTCGGATCCTTAGAAAAATGCAGGTCTTCACGAAGAATGATTGTAGTTATACTGGCACCATAAAACACGAACAAATCATATCAAATCTATTTTTAAAGTCCATTTTTTGAAGATTACATAGATATTGCAGTTGAAAATATCATCGCAGATAATAGTGAATTATGTAAGAGATGATGATTTAGGAAAGTACTACCCGCCCAATCATCATTACAGATAATGATTCATAACAATTACTAATCGTTTCTCTAGTTAGGTAAAGATACTATGGGGTATTGACATTACTGAACATTTTTATTTAAATAAATCGAACACTACGCAGATTAAATTAAACAACAATATAAATCAACGTTTATTGGCGTAGTGATACCAGCGCCGATGTTATGGCGTGATTAGATGGTGAAACGTTCGAAAGAAAAATATTTCTGCGTTCACAATCTAATCACGCCATAACATCGGCGCTGGTATCACTACGCCAATAAACGTTGATTTATATTGTTGTTTAATTACTGAATATGTTCATTATGAACATGACATTATTGAACATGTGACTATTGCATTGCGTACAGTTAAATAATACACACATACACATATTTTTTTTTTAATCCTTCTTTTCCTTTCTGTAATAACATATGTCTCAATTGGGCTTCAAAATATTGCCTTTGTGCGTGGAAAGAAAGGTACGAAATCAATGTGTTAACAGTTTTATTTTCTTTGTGAATGCGAATATTAAAGGAATTGAATCAACCTTTTTCAGTAGCTTTACTAACTGTGCATCAATGGTGTTGAATCAACCTATTTCGATTTCTTCCATGGTATTGAATGATTAATTGTGCATCGCTGTTATTGAATCAACTTGAAATTCATTACATGCATTGTATGTCAGTACTATTAATTGGTAATTGTGCATCGCTGTTATTGAATCAACCTTAAATTTGTTACATGTATTGTATGTCAGTAGTATTGATTGATTAATTGTTCATTAATGATATTGAATCAATCTCTTAAATTTCTTACGTACATTGT
>QLNU02003225.1:13538917-13550995 GCA_006491805.2 Dysdera silvatica | reverse complement strand
CTTTATAGGGAGGCTTCGAATTCGTTAACGTTTTGATGTATTTTGTTAGTCTTTTTAAAAAATATAATACTAAATGTCTACAGTACAAACGTTGAAGTTTTTTCACGAAGTTCGTTAATTCTTAGTACTGTATGTGTTGACAAAACATAGGGCATTATAGTTATTATTATAGGGCACATAGGGATTAAGTAATATGTTACCAGCATTTAATGGAGAATTCTAATTTTTCTGTTCACTCAACCTTTCTTCTTAAACCGTTTTTAAAAGCAGTTATTTTTTGACAAAGAACAGTTCGTTGGAATTTTTCATGAACAACAGAAGCGTCCATCACTACTTTTAACACGAACACGGTTAAAACGATATGCCTTTTAGAACGAAACGATAATAAACATGGCCCTTGGAAAATTTCCTCCGCCTAATACGAACAAAACGTGCTTTATGAGCTCAGAGCTTTCCATTGACAATTTCAACAGGTTGTAGTTGCCAGATTAAACATGCCGGAGTGGCGACTTTTATATAGAATTGCGTAAAAAACATTTCCCGTTGGCGTTTACGTGCGATAAGAACTGAAAAATATTATCAATATCGGACTGGGGAAGGAGAGTGTCAATAAGTTTTAGCGGTTCAAAACTTAACTTGGCCCTGGCGCTGGCAATCCCGCTACGCCTCTGTATTTTTCATGCCATTCAGCGAATCTGTTGTTGAAACTTGGACAACTCGCTGCTGTGCAAGTTGATTTGGCGCAGCACTACGCATTTATAAGTAGAAATCAACATTAAAAGCTGTATGGCGTTGACTGTTACTTATAAATCTAAAACATTACTTCTCTGATAATGTACCATCATCAGATCTAACAACAATGTCAAACAATCAACGTTTATTGGCGTAGTGATACCAACGCCGATGTTATGGCGTGATTAGAGGGGGGTAGGTTCAGGTCCCACCGAAGGCAGAAATATTTATTTTCTTTCGAACGTTTCACCATCTAATCACGCCATACCATCGGCGTTGGTATCACTACGCCAATAAACGTTGATTGATTGACATTGTTGTTTGATTTAATCTGCGTAGTGTTCGATTTATATAAAATGGATCATCAGATCTTTTGTTTTTTATTATTGCCACCATTCTAACTTCGTGGAATAACATAGTTATAGTTAACAAACATAAAACGCCATGTTTACCAAAATGAGACAATATGTAACAGCAGAAGAGTTATACACTGAAAACAAGTTAATGTTCTATATTACTAGGCGAATTAGTGTTCTATATTAAAATGTGAGTTAATGTGTTCTATAATAAATCAGGTAATAAAAGAAATTACACAGCAATACCTGGTATGGGATGCGTTCATCAAGTAAGTACCGTCGGCACACACATATCTTCCTCTTACCTGACGACATCTAGACTACGCATGTCTAGCTAGTTCTTCTACTCAAGAATGAAGTGATTCATCGTTTATTGTTGTTCACGTTGAGGTTGGCCATGAGTCCGTAACCGTATTGAAAGCAATTGATCATTCCTTCATTTGGGAAATAAAGCTGATAATCACAAGTCTGTACTAGAATGCGAGGACTGTTCGCCCGACTGAAATTACAGTTAAATGCGTGATGTTTCCTGGACGAAATGTGCTTAGATTTATGGTAGGAAGTGAGGTAGCAAGCATGTAGGGTCAACTGGGGCAAGGCAAAGGTCATATGGTTCACAGGGCACCCGGAGATTGTCCTATAATGCAAATAGCTCGATAGGGCAACTGAGGCCCCGCCCTTGCTGGTCCCAGATTGGCTACAGGCCTGTGAGGTAGAATGTATTGAAGAAAAAGGAAGGCAGCATGTATAGTAAGAAAATGAAGGGAAAAGAACAAAGAATGTATGATGACAAAACGAACGGTAATAGTGAAGAAAGCAACAAAAAATGTATGGTGAGAAAGTGAGCTAGAGTGTTGAAGAAAGGAACAGAGTTCTCGAAGGGTGTGTAGTATCGGCCTGTATCTAGTGAAGCCATATTTGTCGAAAGTCGATGAGAAAATTCATAAGAAAACTCCAATGAAACTGACTGTACGTTTCATACTGGTGAATATTTTCCTGTTCTGAAATTGATTACTGACTTCTTTCTTCTTGTGGCAACCGGCGGACAATTCGCCAGTTTTAAATATTCTTACCGATTCGCAGTTCTCCTCAACGTCAACAACAACGAATGGGATTGTTGGGATACTCCATTTCTGACTGGATAGAGGTAACCATACTTGCGTAGTTAAGATATCGTCAGGGGTTCGGGAGATATGCGTGGACGGTACTTATTTATGTTTGTTTGTTTGTTTGGATTTTTTATGGCGCAAGAGCATCTGGGCTATACTGCGCCAAACATGGTAAAATCAAAGACTGTAGTAAGGTACTTATTTATATTTCGTGGACTTTATTTCAATAATGCACTCCAATGGTTATGACCAGACTCCGACTAATCATAATCAAGTGATTATAATCGATTACATTTTCGCGTAATCACATCTGTAATTGTAATTGAATGTTTTGAAGTAGCTGTAATCTGCAATATAATCATAATCACACTTTTAAATTTCATTTAATCATAATCGTTTTTTGAAATTCTTAGGTAGTCGTAATCATAATCGCTATGATTATAATTGTAATCGTCTTGATTATAATCGTAATCGAACTGATTATTTCTGGGTGCAAGTAATCATGATTATAATCTATAATCGTAATTGTATACATGTTTTTTCATATGTGCATTCATAATCGTAGTCGTAATTAAAAAATAAAAATTGACTAAGCGTAATCAAAATCATAATTAAATTTCGATACTTAGGTAATCGTAATCATAATTAAATTTTGATACTTAGGTAAACGTAATCATAATTAAATTTTGATACTTAGGTAATTGTAATCGTAATCCTACTATGGTAATCGGAATCATAATCCTACTATGGTAATCGTAATCACACAAACCGATTGTAGTCGTTCCCAAATCTGGTTATGATTACGTCTTCGGCCCCGCTGCGCTTAGTTCGATTCCCCAAAAGCTTGGTTGAGCGTAAATGTATCGCGGTTTGGATGTCGCGTTAAGCAATTGATCACATCCCAGGTATCTCCTAACTTGGTCTTTAAGACGTGAAGTATATAAACATACACATGTATACACTTTCTCCCTAGTATTAATTGCCGATCTTACTCGGGTCTTTGTGCTACCCTCCTACTCTGGGAGTCGTTCTTTTTGAAACACAACAGTCGTTCTTTTTGTTACTTTTTGGCCTGCGATGGTCATTGATAACGCTGCTGATCTAGCGTGCTGTTACCTTGGCTTCGATTGCCAATGAAGAAGAACGCTCTCTTTTTCTCTCTTACCGACTAACTGCACATTGTAGTCCGGGGGTTAATCCCCCAGGCCTCAGCAAGTTCTGATTTCTCTGGAAACCAGGTTTCGGCCCACCATGACCGTTTCTGTCCTTGCGTCGTAATGAAAAAAAAAAAGAAGGTTTTATGTGTAGTAACTTACTTTAGTTTCCCTATGAGCATACTTGAGTCAAAATTGGCATACTGTATTATTTGTTTTAACGTATTTTTGTGGAACGTGCTTTAGAATGAAGCACTATGAAGAACTCTATGGATAAATATTATGTCCTTTAATGAATAATTGCTACAGCTACTTCACATAGTTACAATGTTGTGTCTTCTACATTAAAGCACATAACACAAATTATCCTAATTCTTCATAAGTATATCGTCACAGCTGTATATCGTCGCGGTGGTAATATCCTTTATATTCCTATGTCATCGTAAGCGTCACTGCCCTGCGTCCAACCTATACCTCGGTTGCTTCACGTCTCCCCGTCTTCTCCGTTTCCACGCATGCACTACCATCACTGTTTTACACACTCATGGCGTCTGGTGTATAGGGATGGGTGTCCCAACCCACATTCGACCGTCCAGACAAGTGCATTGCCCTCAGTGCATGGGCATCTTGTCGCACAGAATTTGCAAACAAATTTAAAAGAAAGAGTTCTTATTTGGTGGACATCGTCGAGCTAGTCTGCTCCATCAGTTCCGTTTCATCTTCATGTCTGAAAAACACTAAAATATAATTACTAAACAGGTAAATAAGCAAGTTGCAAGTCTCTTAAGGTAAAAAAATAAATAAAGTGTTCAGTTTTTTGTTATTGAAATGAAGATTGTTTTTGGATGTCCGAGTCCATTTCTTCAAGTGATCTGTTGCAGTTGTTGCGAAATTCGGTCCTGCATGTTGACCAAATTTTTTCACTTCGTATCGGTCTTTCGATTTCACTATTGTAATTCTATATGGTCCGAAAATTTTCGGTCTCAATTTAAGTCCTGTTCCGAACTGTGTTCTTTATATTGCTACAAGATCGTTAACTTTATACGTTGTAGCTTTTCTTCTCTTTTTATTGAAAGATTTGCGATTTTCTTCTTGTACCTTCAAAATGTTACATTTTTACTTCTTCTCTTATATTGTTTCTATCTTGCATGTACTCGTCTTCTAACAGTTCTTTTATTTGAGATCTTCTTTGTCCTTCATTTTGATCCCAATTAGTAATTCAAATGGTGTATACTTGGGGCTTCGTGAAACTGAACTGTTGATGATACGCTGTATGCCCGTAAAATATTTGTACTATTTCGTGGGGTCTTCAATTGACAGTTTCGCTAATACGGGTATTAAAGTGCTATGCATTCTTTCGATCTGTCCATTTCCATCTGAAATGCCTGTCGCTATTGATGAGTGTTCGATTCCCTGCTTTTTACGATAATCTTCAAATTCGTTAGATGTAAAGGCACTTCCTCTGTCAGTGATAATTCTTGAAGGATTTCTAAATATGTTATTTGTTGAGTTATTAGTTTTTCTGTGGCTTCGTGAGTGCTTGTTGCTCTTACTGGGTAAAACCGAACGAATTTTGTGAATACATCTACGACTGCAAAAATATGGTGGTAATCCTTGTTTGTGGATGGAAGAGGTCCAATAAAATCAATATGGTAAGTACTAAGTGGAATGTTTTCTTTTGGTGTTGGGTTTAAAAGGCCTTCCCCATTTCCCTTTTTTTTCTGTTACAAAGAATGCAGTCTACGCAGTTTGCTATGACCTTTTCAATTTGTTTTTCAATATGAGGAATATAAAAGCCGCGTTTTAAAATTTCTCCGGTTTTGCTTGCTGAAAAATGTCCGTTATTGTGAATGTGTTTGACGATTTCATCTTGCATTAATTGTGGTACGACACACAATTCTCTTCCATTTTCCTATTTGTATAGTACTTTATTCTTAATTACGTAATCGTTTTCTTCTCCTTCTTCCATTAGGCTCTTTATTGTTGATACAAATTCGTATTCCTCTTGTGCTGATGCAATCTTTTGTCCCATTGACGATAGCCTTCGACAATACTGACTTACTAGTATCTCATCTATTAAAACAATATTCAATTTTAAGTTGGTGCTTCCTGTTTTGAAACGTCGATAACCTTTTATCAGATTGGCAATTTCCCATCTCGGTTTAGCATTTCGAATATGCATTAAATCAACTTGTTTAAAATCTATGGCGTCCGCCATTAAAACGATAAAATTATCCGTAGTTGCAATTGAAGTTTCATTTCTGTGTATGTTTTCGACCTCGGGAGCTGTAACGGGATACTTTAGGGGGAAAGAGAGAATTATCGTCTTGGTTAACCACGGCCCTTGCAGGTGGCCTTACCAGTTGTCTATTCGTTGCGGAAGGGGAATTTGTACCGGCCGTTTGTTTAGAATTTGTGTAAACATTTGTAGCATCCGCTGTTTCTCTTTGGATTTTATGGCTTTGCACGCCCACTTGCTCCTTCTCGGTATTACAAACGACTTTAACATAGTTGGTTGTCTTGGAATTGACGTTTTTAGAAAATGTGAAATTTAATTGACCTGATACGTCCATTCCTACAATTATTTCACAATTTAGATTTTCAAGAACATAAATGTTAGTGTTAATCCTGTTTACGTCTACGATCATGTCTGTGTTAAAAAATCCTAAAGGTGTTATTGCTTCGTTCCCAATTCCTACTAGAGAGATATGCTGTTGTAGAACAAATTTGGAGATCCAATTCATTGATAGGAGTTTTTTTTATCAGTGTAACTTCACTACCCGTATCCAATAAGGCTTCAAATTGTTTACCAAAAATATTTACGTTCTTTTGGATTTTTTTGGGTGTAAAATGAATGGATGAAAGTGCGATATTTCTGTTTTATGACCATGAATTCTTTTCCGAACAATTATTTGCTTTATGGGAAAAACAAAAAGACATTTGAAACAGCGAAGACCTTCACTTTTATATTTGCATTCGCTTGATTTATGTCCTCGATCGGAACAGTTATAGCAGATGAGGTTTTGATTATTATTCTTATTTTATGGGATAGGAGAGAATTGGTGTTTAACTTCTGTTGAATCTTTAGTGATGAATGTTTTTACATTTTCTCTTTGATTTCGAGTTTCATGGTGTGTTGCGTACTTTTTAAGTTGTTGCCGGGCTGTTTCTAAGCAATCGAGTTAATTAACCAAATAGTCTATTTTCGTTATCTTCAACCATCCATCCACGAAATGTTCACGGATCTCAGTGGGTACTTTCTTTTTTATCTGCTCTGTTACCATTAGCTCTTTTAAGTCTTGAAAATTATTTACGTCTAAACCCTCAATTCATTCTTGAAAAAATTACTTAATTCGAATGCATAGTCCTTCCAAGTAGACATACTCTCTTTTTTTGTGTGTTCTGAATTTTAATTGGAATTGTTGTGGCGTTAGTTTAAATCGTTTAAGTAGTATTTGTTTTACATGGTCATGATCATTTGCCACTTTAGCTGGTTCTCTCGTTATTAGTTGAACTATTTTTAGTGGAATTAGACCTAATAAGTATGCCACCCATTCCTCTTTGGGAATGTTAATGCGGTCTATTTTGTCTTTCAAAAAGCCTTAGATAAATACTCAATTCGCCGTTCCCATCAAATCGATTTTATGAGTTTGAATAAATCATTGTTTGCCACTTTTCTTACAGGATGACTGAAAAGTTTCATTAGGAAATTGGGTATTTGCGGCAGCTACTAATTCTAATTTTTTAAGCTCAAATTCACGTTCGATTTTTAAGTTTTCTGTCTGTTTTAGTCTCTCAGTAATTATATTTTCAAGTATTGATTTGGTGAACTCTTCATTATAATTTTTGGCGTCTACAATTACTGATTTTAAAGTCGCAATTTTAGGTTTCTCGGGAATAGTAAGCCCTAACTCTTCTACCAATTTAATCAAATCATCTTTACGCGCTTTAGCTAGGGACGACATTCTAAAAGTTTTGAAAGTAATTTACAGTTTGTCCACGTCACTTCCAATGCCAGTCTTTCTTCATCCAGTAAATGTCGTTGTCCTTGTTTGTCCAACAAATGTTTTCATCAAGTCTTGAATGTCTTTCATGTCACTATGGCACACACACAACACAACACAACAAAAATATTCCGTCGTCTGTAAAAAATGGTTTCACAGTTTAGGACGTCATCTGCGCAGCTCAGGGGGTCGTCTTTATCCAGAGTCTTCTCGTCGTCCCGTCATTGTTTTACCAACGAAGTTCGCTTCTTTTTTTCAAACGTTCAATTTTTTAACGTATAACTATTTATGTTTTAGTTCATCCCGGCCAAGCCCCCATTTGTGGGACTTATGCTTTAGAATGAAGCAGTATGAAGAACTCTACGGATAAATATTATCTCCTTTAATGGATAATTGCTACAGTTACTTTACACAGTTACAACGTCGCGTCTTCTACGTTAACGCACATGACACAACTTGTCCTAATTCGTCCTAAGTATATCGTCACAGCTGTATATCGTCGCGGTGGTAATATCCTCTATATTCCTATGTCATCGTAAGCGTCACTGCCCTGCGTCCAACCTCCAACTCGGTTGCTTCGCGTTTCCCCGTCTTCTCCGTTTCCACGCATGCGCAAGCGTGACTGTGTCTGTCTACATACACTCATGACGTCTCATGTATATGGGGATGGGTGTCCCAATCCACATTTATGAACTTTTTTATTATTATTTTATTGGCCACATTGTCCGTTAGCGTTTTAATTAAGCTGGCACCATATTTAAATATAGGCATGTGACATAATATAGATATATAGTCTATATATTTGTATCGTGTTTTACACCGTGTACACTCTATATCTTTTGATAGGAGTTGAGTAGAAATTTGGGAAAAATTACGTAAATTTTTATTTCCAAGGAAGTTTAAAACTAATATTAAAGAATTTTTTTTTTTTTGTTTAAGTCCCTCGACTCCTAGGCACCTAACTTTGAATTTTCAAATGGCACCCCCTATCTTGTGATATATCATTTTAAATAGCGTCAAAAATAAAATATTTAAAAATAAATTGGTGGATGCATTCGGGAGAAAGAACTACAAATATAATCGCTATTTGAACCCTTTCAAACAATGTGAGAGAGCGTGCACTTTAGATTGAATGAACTGACGAGTGTATGAATTTTCACGCCATCTGCGCAGAAAATCAGGTTTCTTCTGCATGTTGATTGTGAGCAGTGATACTAGTGGAAGATAGCCACAAATATTGAAGTGAGCGTTCGTTATTCCTATCGGAACATAAGCGCGAATAATGCAAAAGAACAATTTTACTGTTAGCTGTTTTTCCCGAATGCATGAACTAATTTAATTTTTTTTCGCAGAAATATTTTACTTTTTACACTGTTTAAAGTGATATATCACAAGAGAAAGGGGTGCTATTTGGAAATTCAAAGTTGAGGTCTCTGTGGGTTAGGGGGTTGAAAAAAAAAATTCTTCGATATTAATTTTGAACTTCCCCTGGAAATAAAAATTGACATTTTTTTTTTTCAAATTTCTACTCAACTCCTATCAAAAAAACATACAGGGTGTTATCTCTACAACTGAACATAAGGTATGTAGAGAGTAAAGAAGTACATTCTACTCATTTGGCAGAATTTGTTTTGGGCAAAGAAATGCCTAATGATGATGATGATGAAGGTTCAGACAAGAAGCTTCGTATAAAGATAATGAAGTTGAAGTTTTTGGGACGCTATGGTAGATTATTATTACAGTAAAACCTCCCTACAACGATGTCCGATAAATCCCTCTACAACGATAATTTTTCTCAGTCCGTATAATAGTGTTGCAGAGAGGTTTTACTGTATAATGAACCCTCCCTATAACTCTCTCTATAAGGATAATTTTTCTCGGTCCGTATAATATTGTTATAGAGAGGATTTAGTGTATTATTATCACGAACCATCGAATACCCTTCTGATATTGATGACCAGAGTTTAAGCTGCGTATGTTTTTTTTTCGGCTTTCGCGAAAGGACATTGTATTTCACGGAAACGTTTAATCCCATTTTCGCAAAGAAGCGAAAGCCCCGAAAATAAAAAAGGCCTTCTGTGACGTCATGAACGGATGAATCGGAAACAGTTCGATTTTGAAAATGACTACAAACTATGGTGGGTAGCAAAGCCATGGAGAATTGTACAAATAATATGGCCGATTGCATGATTTTGTACAAAATAAAAAATGTTATTTGTAGTTCTAAATTTTAATTATGTTAATTTGTTTAGCATTCTCCTATAGTTCAAAGTTTTCAAAATTATCGCAAGTATTTACAGTAGAAAAAGAGAACTAAAAGAAATTTAAAAATGCTAAAATTTTATTTTTACATTTTAACTAAAACACTAAAGGGGGGAAAAAAAATCCAGCTTAAATCCTAATGATGACTATTGAAACGCATGCTACTGACCAAACCGAAAATGGGAAAAAAGAATTTTAAATACAAAATAAAGAATTCTGTGTTATGTGCCTATCATGGCCATGTAACCCACGATAACACACCAAGGGGAAAATATAATTGCATTCAGTGTATTGAACATCTAGCCAATATTGTAATGCCGATTGTAATTATGTGTTGCAATAACTGACTATAATGAAGTAAATTCCATTTTTAAAATAATAAATAAATTAAATAAATCGCAATGTTATAACCGTGCAGTGGTGTTCGTCTACCGTTTTCTTTTAGCCGATCCTTATTCAGAATTGCGATTCCGTAGACGAATGGATGTCCGATTCCTCGGCAAAAATTATAGATCCTGATGCATCATGACTTTAATTGCCCTTGTGCCATATAAAACATAAACAACCGTTATTCTGAGAATACAGACAGACCCATTTTCTTTCTTCCTGTTTTCGTATGTATAGTCTCACCTTGTTTGGCGCAGAATGACACTTGCTAGCCCTTGCGCCATATAAAACATAAACAACCGTTATTCTGGGAATACAAATAGATCCTTCCTATTTTCGTATGTACGGACTCACCTTGTTTGGCGCAGATTGACCCTTGCTAGCCCTTGCGCCATATAAAACATAAGCAACCGTTATTCTGGGAATACAAATAGATCCTTCCTTTTTTCGTATGTACGGACTCACCTTGTTTGGCGCAGATTGAGCCTTGCTAGCCCTTGCGCCATATAAAACATAAGAAACCGTTATTCTTAGAATACAAATAGACCCTTTTTCTCCTTCCTGTTTTCGTGTGCACGGCCTTAACTTGTTTGGCACAGAATGATCCTTGGTAGACCTTGCGCCATAAAAATACAATCACCCGATCTTTTTTTGTTTTGCCTTGATTACATGCATAAGTGATATTAATTTTCTACTAAGAGAACTTTGACTGAAAAATATGTGAAAGTGTACCTCATTTGTTCCAGACCAAAATAAGCATTTAATTACCCGGGCAAAAATTAACCCAGCTTAGCATTTAAAGGTTAATTTGTCCAGCGATTAGTAAAACTTTTTTTTTTGTTACGTTTGATTTTGCCAAGCACTTAAAAAAATCGATTACTATTAATGCATTGAAATAACAGATATCGATTCATTTGTTTTAATCGTAATCATCTTCGTAGGCTAAACAATCCAAATTGTAGTAAGCCACTTGCTTTGTAATCTCATCTTGGAGAAATAGATCGATTGGAGTATGAAATCTAATTTATAGCTTTATCGTCGCAGATGATGATTTTTAAGGTATGATCACAAATGATCTTTTTTTCTTCTCCATGACTGTATTTAGGTTTGGAATTGTATTGGAATGGATCCAAAATGTGAGAGGCGGAAAGTGTGTCAATCGACACAGGTTCTCCCCATTTGCGGTCGGTGGCGGGCGGACTGGGCAGACTCTATTTTTAGGAGTGGACTAAATGAAATTTTAATACCTGATGGACTTTCCAAAAACTTTTTTTTCCCCATTCTTTCTGAAGAATTTGAAGAATATTAAATCTCGGTGAAGAGAGAAAAATGCAGAAAATATTTCGGTATTAAAATTTTCGGGATATTTCTCATATTTGCTTCGCAATAGCTTCTTTTTCTTCTGACATTCTTTTCTGAAATTGACTTAAAAAGTGCCTTAATCGTTATGGAATGTGACCCAGGCGAATCTGGCAACAAAGCAGCAGGTCGATTACGTGACGTTATTTCATCGATTGTTTCATATTTAATTGTAATATCGTGCATCGGAGATCAAAATTAATATTTTAAAATTGGCAACAACCCTTCGTAATGGGGCTCGAACCTAGCCCTGTGGACGCAAGTACTTATAGTTTATAATTTTGTATTATGACGGAAAGAACAAGCCCCCTCCCTCCTCGTCCGATAATGCAGTTCGAAATTTATCACCCCAAATTATGGCTCGCGCCTCTTTAATGTTTTATTCAAAATTTAAGTCGATTGGAAGAAAATAAAGCACTTAATACCTGTAATGCTCCTCAGTGGTTATAATTGGCGTTTTTGAGCCAATTGAGATGGGTTCAGTTTTCAATAAGCGCGGTTTTGTGCTAGTGTGGGCTCCCACAATAGAAACACCATGTTTACTTCGCAGGCTTTCTTAACTGTTGCCACTTAGAAACGCGAGGAAAGAAAACCTAATGTTTAGCTCCAGAAAGCGTCAAAATGCCAAGTTGTTTCCTTTTATGTGATGTTTTCTATATATACATAATTTCGACTTCCGTATCTGGCAACATATATTGTATAATTAAAATTTTAC
>QLNU02003225.1:13501385-13535506 GCA_006491805.2 Dysdera silvatica | reverse complement strand
TGTCCAGATTCTTTGAGAAAGCTGTAAGTCCCAGGGGGAGCATGATTTTGTACTGGGAAAAAAAAATGTAGATTTAATTCACTTGTTTTTTATTTATATACTATTTTCTATGTTTTTATTCATTCCTTTTTATATTTTTGTGGAATAATTAAATTAATTTGTATCCTCCAGTAAGAACGATTTTAATATTTTTCATTTGTTAAGAGAAAGGAAATTATTACATTTATGTGGTGGGGAGGCAAAAGGTCAAATGTTTTTTAGCATTAATGATTGCAAACTACAGTAAAAATCGGTTATAACGACCTTCAAGGGACCGTGCAAATTCGGTCGTTATAACCGATAGTCGTTATAAACGATATCTTTTTAAAATCATAGTAGCTTATAGTATAATACACTCTAAGAGTTTTATAAATTATTTTGATAGTAAAAAGTATTAAACTTTTTGGTTTCAAAATTAAATAAAAATATATTTAATTATAATGAATTTAATTTCCGTTTATGTTAAATTATATTTATGAAATAATAAATGGATACTTTTATTTTTTTAAATTGACAAAAATTCTAGAAAATACTAAAGTATATAACGTAGAAAACAAATCTAATGAATAGTATTTATTGTATTATACTAATGACTTCCGAACAGTGCCGGTTTAAGAGATTTATGGGCTCTACGCTGAAAAAATAAAATAGGGCCCCTAAAAAAAAAATAACCTTCATGATATATTCAATTAATAAACCATATGTGTTTTTTTTTTAAGATTCATCATCTTCAATATTCAGGTTTAGCAGTAATAAAAATTTCTCGGACATTTGTAAATAAACAAGATTAGAATAACGCTTAAATTTTGATAACTAACCCATGTGGTTCTGATTTATGACTGTCAAAGTCATGTTACATCCATTATGAATTTTGCTACTTAGAATCTACGTAGATTACAAAATCGCTGTCGTTATAGCAGGTTTCGTTGTTATATACGATGTCGTTATAACCGATATATTTAGTATGGAGTAGAATAGCAAACCAAACTTCTTGTAAAAATTCCATTGTTATATGCGGTTGGGTCTTTATAACCGGCATCGTTATAAATGATTTTTATTGTACATGAAAAGTTTGTGCCAAACATAGTACAGACGGGCAGTAGCTAATGTGCAGATATTGCTGTTATCAAATAACAAACAGCAGGACATGCAAACTGACAAAGGCTACGAATATTTGTATGGTTATTTGAATGCTAGGAATTAATCTATATACGGTTATTCTATAATATAATGAAGTGTTTGATAAATTTCCTCCCCCCCCTTTTTTTTTTCAGACCTAAGAGTGGCTCAATGTTGCTGTATAGTCGAAAAAGAGTGCGGTACAGAAGAGATGGCTATTGCTGGAAGAAGAGAAAAGACGGAAAAACAACACGGGAAGATCACATGAAGCTCAAAGTACAGGGTACTGAGGTAAGTTGTATGCTCAAGTTGCAGGACAAGTTGTAGGATATAATGGAATAGAGAATATTCAGTGACTTCTATAATTTATTAGTGGATAAGTTGTCCGAGAAGTTTGTGGGATGTTATGCATTAGCAGCTATTTGAAATTTTTTTTTTCAAATGGCCTCTTTTTGAAAAAAAATGTTTTTTCAAACTACTCCCTTGTTATATTCTGTTAGGATTATTAACTTGTTGCCACTAGCATTAAATTTTGTTGATTGACATAATTAGGAATTATTGCCATTACCATTTAATTGTTCAGTAACTATTATTAGATATTATTTTTCTTATCCTATATCCACATGATGTGGTTGTGTTCATACTTACCTGCAGAGATTAACCTGTTGCCAGCCTTTTCCCCTAAAGGCGAAGTTAACCAAAATTCAATTAGAAAGACTGCTGAGCAATTTTCTAAAAAGCTCCAAATAAACTTATAACTGGTTATATATTAGATAATTATTGTATATTAAGACTTATATGATAGCAAAGTACATGGAAAAGTGGTAAGAACTACAATGCATAATATCAAAACGAGTACCACATGTTCATAATATTGTACAGGGTATTCTAAGATAAATTTCAGTATTATATATTGAAATGGTCATTTTCTTAATACAATCGTCTCTCGCTATTTGCAGGTTTGGTATTCACGGTTTTGATTATTATTATTTTTTAATTCTCAAAAAATAAAATGTGTAGTAAAATTAGACATTTTAAGTCAAAACAATAAGGTGTACATACTATTACGTGTGTATATGGGCCCTTTGGGCCTGAGTGCTCCCAATAATTTGAAATAAATTGCAATTTTACATATATTGTGATGCATAATTGAATCGGTCATTTTGAAAAGGGATTATTTTAGATCGTTTTTGTATGGAGTTGACTCCTTTTCAAAATGACCGATTCAATTGTTCATAATAGGTGCTTGCCCCTCCAATAATTTTTCAAAACTCTACATTGATGTGTGTAGGCCAATTATATAACATACTAAAATAAATGGAGTATACACATAAATGAACATTTTGGGTGTTGTTACTACATACTACTGTATGTAATTTCAAGTTTGTACAAGAATAAATAGGATACAAAAATAACGGTAAGTAAAACATATTTATTTTTTCTAAATTTTTTCGTAAATATATTGTAGTAATGTACAGCATTCAATATGCAAGATGATTGTTATGAACGTAACCCTCCTTTTCACATATAGTTTTAGTTTTGCTATTCGCAGAGTTTGTGAAATGTAACCCCTGCAAATAGTGAGGGACAGCTTTATTTTTTAACGTTGTCAGAATTCTATTTATAACCGATTTTAATATTTATAGTGTATATATGGATGTTATGTGCACTCTGCTATACTTCCAACATTTCATCGGCGATGTTATTGGTTACTTCAGGTGAGTTATTAAATGAATTTAGTTAAAGAAATTAGGATAATTAAATGTATAAAAAAATTCTGAAGTAGTTCTATTTTGATATATTGTTGATCTCGAAGCATGAATAATTTTCATTTGGTGCTTTTTTTTTCCATTTTCGTATAGAATCCAGACATAGTTCTAGTTCATTATCTCAATGTTCCGTATAGCGACGATAATAAACTTCTGGTGACTCCGAGTCTCAGTTACTGTGCTGACAAGAAGGAGTGGACGAAGGAAGAACTCGTATCGCAATTGAAACCAATGTGTAAGAATAATTTGGCAGTCCTAATTAACTAGAGTTCGATAGCATGCCAGTAATGCTAAAATTCTATGTTAGAAATAAGAGTGAAAGAATGCATTCTCTGAAGCAAACGAAAATAAGTCATTCCTCCTTAAATGAATGATCATTTTGATCCAGTTAATGACTTAGAATGACTAATTTCTCCTAAAATGAATGACTTAAAATAACAAAATTTTCCTGAAATGAGTAACGTATCTCTCCCATGTCTTGAATTATGAGTATGTGTAAAAGCATTTAAAGGAGGAGAATGGATACGAAAAAAACATACTTTTTAAATCAGGGAAATGCATACCGAAAGATAATGACTTTGTCTCCCTTGAAGTGAAATATACGCAGTGTATTCCAATCAGTAACAATAAAATTAATGACCTATATATCAGTGAATTAAATTATACAATTCTATGTTATACTAAGTTAATTTATGAGGACCTTCTACTGCTAAATTCATTAGGGCCATCGTTTGTTCTTAAGATATTGTAGCTAAAAATAGGCAAAATTACTCATTTTGGTGAACGTATTAGAGACTGTAGTGGTGCAATAGCAATGTGCTTGTCTAAAATATTGTTCACCTGAGTTCAGCAATTAATAGTGTAACAAAAAAAAAAAAAGTTTATGGCCTGACTACTTACTGTAGTATGAGAGAGTGGTTTCGTAGACCTTTATCTTAGAATGGTAGAGTTGAATAGTAAGGAAATTAATTAGTTAGAAGGACATCCCAAGGAGGAAGAAAAACTCAACCCTAACATTCAAGAGTTAAGCGGTTCAGAATACTCGGAGAAGTGTAAGTCTCGGCACAGCATGATTTTTATTGTCCTTGTGGGGAAATATGTATATAATATTGGTAAATATTGAACATATCTACCAATATTATATATATATTTATCAATATATATATAATATTGGTAAATATGTTCAAGCGAGAAGCATTCTTTGGAATCATTTTTATTTTCTTTTAAATCATTCACTTGTTCACAGGAGGGGAATCATAATTTCCATTCACTCATTCGTTGAAAAAGATCTGGTGGCGCTGAATAAAAATTTAACGATGGACCAAATTCAATAAAATTATCTATGTTTATTTCTAATTTTCTCCGCGTTAATGGGAGAATGGTGTTGGCTGATAACAATCAGCGCATCAGGAATTGCAATGCGTCTGATGCAATCGACGCTTGAATTACAACTGGTTAATACAACAATTTTCCGCATGGTGGCAGTACAAAGCATGAGAATGGTAGAACTGTTTTATAAGGCTTAACAAGATCATTTCAAAGAAGAATAATTTCTTTAAGTGAGTGAGTTATGATTCTCATGCATTTTAAGGAATGATCATTAGCAAATCAAAATTTATTTATTGATGCAGAAGGACCCTTTTTGTCCTTGCGCCATAAAATGAACCAAAATTTATGTCAGTGTGTATATCTAGATAAAGCAATGTCAACACCAGTGGCACAAGAGTTCTTGAAATAATGATTGTTAGTATAGCTTAAATTAAAACATAGTAATTACACTGAATTGATGTCAACTGAGGAGCAAAAGAATCCGTGTCCATGTAATCATTGACTATGTGCCTTTAAGCGATGGCAAGGAGTCACAACGTTTTAGTGGAGTATGGGTTCATATATATGCAGTACGACCTGTATATAATAAAGAGCTTGGGAACAACGAAAATGCTCGCTGTGGCTGTTCACTTGTTAAATCTGTTTTGGAATTTAAAATTTCAAACTTCGAATATAAAGTCTGCAAAATTAATATACAATAGTCTCATTAATCTGAACCATGCTAATCTTAAAATCCAGTTAATCGATTTTTTTTTTTACGATCGGCTGCATAAGCAGCCAACACAGTATATGCTGCATAAGCAACCAACTGACAAGACGTAAACAGACAGCACAGTGTGTTACCGACTAATTGAAATTTTCCATAAAGGAAGGGGAAATTTTCCGTCGTCTGTTACGAGTGCACATCAGAATACATACACATCAAACAATTATAGCTTACAGTAAATTTTGTAGCAAAAATGTCAGTCAATCCAAAAAATTGTTAATCCAAACGGGTCTCTGTCCTCATTAGTTCGGATTAATGAAAATCGGCTGTATACAATAATATTCAGCTTTGAATTTGCATCAATTTTAATTAGCAGTTTATTATATTACCATTTGCGTCTTAGTACGATAAGCTTAAAAAAAGACAATATAAAGGAATTTATATGAATTTCTATAAGATTTACAAAAAAAAAAAAAAAAAAAGGAAAAAAAGAAAAAATTATGTATGCACATTTTTTCATGTGCCATAAAATCAAATTCTGAAAGCTTAAGAATATAATTTAAATATTTACTCATAAATGACCTAAAATAACGCTTTTATACTTCATTTTTTAAGTTTCACTCAATTAAATTTTAGGTAAATTACTTAAATTTGACTTTATTCAATCTTGTGCTAAAACATTCCTGACTTGAATTTTTGCTCTTACATTTCATATTTTATACTTATATAATAAACTGCATGATGGTAATTTTTATAATGTTTTGTAATAATTACTTTCTTGTAATAATTGCTATTTTCTTTTGATAATGTATTATATGTAATTTAAGGTATTTCTCACAGAAGTATTTTGAAATTGATTGTGTTACAGGAGTAAAAATATATATATTCATATTATATCTGATGCCATATTTTTAAAAATTATTGCTGAGATATTGAACAGCAAGGCTATCATTGAGTCGTTGATTATTTTGTGATGTGTGTATATTTCTTTTTCAGTCTATAGTGAAAATGAACCAGATTTGAACAATGAACTTGAAATATCAGTGAGTGCTATTTAATTATATTGCATTCTACTCAATCATATTGTATACCACTCAATTATACTGTATGCTGTAGGATTGAACTAAAATAATCCTGGATTTCTTTATAGAAAGGTTATTTCGGTATCCCACTGCAAACCCTGGGCTTAGGTGTCATGATAAAGCCCTGCTTTTTAATTTTTGGTTTCCTCATAAAGCTAGTGCCCTGGGTGGCCATCTCATTGACCTATGTTTTGACCCAATGCTTCCTGGTGGCACTGATTAATGGATCACATGGCAGACCAAAAAATTTATGTATATATATATTTCCGCTGTGATGTGAGTTAGCTTAGGTTGTTTGATGATAGTCAACACATAAGGCTTTTTGCAATGTGGCTGACGAAGTCGATGCCTTGATTACAACTGGTGTAAAATATAATTTCTGCCGTGAGGTAGAGGTGCGGAGCATGGAAATTATATAACTGTTATTGTAAGACTTAACACTGCCATTCAGTTATACTACGTACTAATTAATATTATGCTCAGTCATACTACAGGCAAATCTGTCTATAATGATAGTTAACAGGATTGGGAGAAAATATCGCCATAGACAGATTTTACTGTATGTGTTAAAACAAGATGTAACAAACTGGAAGTTTATTAAATTGCGATTTATTGGGGAATTATATCAAAAAAATCAGTTGTTTTTATAACCATAGTAAGAATAACTTGGGTTTTGAATTTCAAAGGAAGTATACATCATTCTTGAAGGGAGATATATTTCATATTATTTTATACAAGATTTGTTAGTGTATGCAATGTGTGTCTGCTAAGCAGTGCAGTATAATACAAAGCTTATTGTTGCATATCCTATTTCTCTTCCTGTTTCATAAACATATTGTCTGCATCTAGCTTGAAAAATTGAATTATTTGTGTGTCTGTGATCTCAAATTTTACTAACTTATTGAAGAGGATTTTTTTCTTTTATAATTAAAAGTTAGTTAATATTTTGTGTATACTTTTTATAATGGAATTATGATTGAAGTTGATTGAGTTAATTTGGTTTGTTGTTGACCTTTACTTTTATTGTAGACTGCCGAGACAGTGGAGGCCATTGTTCAGCAGCTGATGGAAAAGCAGCGTGCAAAATCAACCGCGAGAACACATGAATGTGCCTGCGACAACCCACCGAAAGGTAATGCATCGGCTGCGACTTCTGAAGCTAAGAAATGCAGTCATACATTTCACCGCATCATTTCTCCAAAGTCACACTCCCGTGGGATATTATCTGCTGTCAGCACTGCTTCTGGGACTTCAGGAACCTCATCGTCAACCACCACAACCACTCAAGCCACAGCCACAGTTGCAGTCACATCACAGTCTACTGCAATCAAGTTAGAAGATACTAAGCGTGCAGCTCTGGCAACTAGTGTGTCCGTCACCAGCTGCACTCCTCGTCATGGCAGTGTTATCCTTGCTCCTTGTCGGCCAGTTCTGCAGGATGGAAAGCATGGTGAAGTGGCCATTACTTCGCAAGGCTCTGCTGGAAGTTCTTCTGCTGCAACATCGCTCATCCTCAATTTATCACAGTTGCAGGGAGGCGGGGGTTTACTGATCTTGAATAGCGCCACTGCTGCAGCAAGTGTTGGTTTGACTTCAGCATCAGTCACCCCTGTCACATTCCTTTGTGGACAGGATACTACGACCGCGGCTGCTGTCCGCAGCATCGCGACATCGCAGGCACTCCAATCCGCAATGGACACTTCTGAGATTACGTCAACACCTGTGCTGCGGCATCACCACGTTCAACAAAAATCTGCAAATGTTAAATCAGAGCTTGAAGATGGGATAGAGTCAGCCCTCAAGCGTGATGTTAACTTTTCCAACGTGCCAAGTAGCAAAGATCCTGATCTCTGTAGTGTGATGGAGGAACTGTCATCAGAGCAGAAGGACATTTCGCTGAGCCTTTTTGAAGACACTTTAGCGATGTCTCACGATGACATTCAGAGGACGCTCTCTGCAAATCTACCTCCGCCCAAATACATAATTCCAGACTCGAATCCTCAGATCTCAGTGAAGGTGGAGCCTTATCATTCTGATACTGATCCGGTTGACCTCAATCCAATGGACTTCATCGACAATGACATTTCTACGCCCGATGAAGAAGTATTTAACATGGACACCTTTGATATCTTGAGTGATCTCCCTAATCTTGATGACCTCAACCCAGACTTGGCTCCGAGTAGTGGACTTTCTAGCAGCAGTTCATCGACCCCAGTCAGTACGGGATCCCTGTCTGCATTGAAGACAAGTCATGGACCGAATTCCGCTATGAACTTCCGAGAAGGAACGGCAAATATCACTGACTACTCTCCTGATTGGTGTTATACTGAGGTAAGATATTTCACCAGATCAGTATCAAAGCTAATAGTTTTCTTTTTCTTTTCTTTTGGGGTGAGGGTGGTCTTTGAGTAATTGAAGAAGGTTTAGAGGAATTAAACATTAGTATTATGTCTGATATTCATGTTTAGGGTTCAAGTTTAAGCCTATTTTTCTAGCTCATGATTGGCAGAAGAGAAAAGAAATTTGATCATACATACACATTCACATCAAACTCAAACCTGTGGTTTTTGGATTGATATTTTAAAGCTTTAATGTTTAAACCGCACCTGGTACACTTCTGCATGGCTTTCTTATCATATATATGTTTATCATAGAATGGAGGGAGGGGGAATTATTAAGCAGTTTATGAGGTTATGGAGGAATTATTCTTTAGGATTAAGTACATGAAAAACAATAAAATTTGCATATGTATAAACACTTTATGCATGTACACATGACGGCGCATTGCATGTGCACCTATTGTTAAAATCTATTTATAATAGCATGCAGCTAGTCTTTTAAATGTAGTCAGGTTGTAAGATCTATTCTATTCCATGAGAACAGCATTGGTGATCTCTTTCCATATCGCAAATGGACAGACAAACAACTGAAAGAGACCCAGAAGGAAGTTGTTTTTTAAAGAAAACTCTCTGAAACGACTGGCATGCAAGATTCGTGAAAATATTTTAAATGGCTTGTTATCCAAAAAGGTTGGACAACTGTGATGTAGTGTTTTTCCGTCTGCCATAGTTCAGGGTTTGAAGATGACAGAGGTCTTCCAGAAAACTGTAGGTTCTGGTGCTAGACCATAGTTGTCTTTGCACTATAAAACACAACATTGGTGGGGGGGTTTGGTTCCCTAGGCCTTAAGAGGTTCGGATTCCTCTGTGAACTGTAGGTCCTGGTGCAACATGATCCTTGTGTCATAAAACTCACACAAATGGGATGTGCTTGCGCTTTAAAACACAGACAGCATTGAATGTGCAAATTTCAAGCAATGCTAGGATTTTTTTTTGTGATGAACTGGAATCCTTTTATTGGGATTCCCATGCAACATGGAGGACCTGGAATTGTCAGGGAATTTGAAATCGTTCCTAAAGGTTAGGGAAAACTTCCTTTAGGGACTGTCCATAAATGATGTCACACTTTCTGAGATTATTTTCAGGACTCTCCCCTTTGTCACGCAATTTCCCATTCCTTAATCATGGTCTGTCACATGCACAGCAACCCTCCACCCCCTGGACCATGACATCATTTGTGGATGTCCCCTTACTTCTATTTTGAATAGCTATATCTCCCACGAACGTCAAGCCATTTTTCCCACAACTGAAATTTAGTTGAAAGTTTTGTGATTAGTCTAGGAATTTTGCTGAGAAAGTCAGGAAAAACCTGGAAAAGTCGGGGATTTTTTTCTCTAATGTGAGTGGGAGCCCTGTTTTATGATATAACAATGAAATCTGTCTATAACGACAAATCCGTGTATAATGATACTGCTTATAATGATAAATCCATCTACAATGATACTGCTTATAACGATAAATTCCGTATATAATGACACTGCTTATAACGATAAATCTGACTATAATAATAATACTGTTTACAAGGATAAATTTGTCTATAATGATACTTCTTGCAACCTTAAATCCGTCTATAATGAGAGATACTGTTTATAATAAATCTGTCTATAACCATACTACTTGCACTGATAAACCCATCTATAATAATGCTGCATATAATAAATCTGTTTATAACAATACTGCGTATAATGATAAATTTGTCTATGATGATTTTTTTTTTCCCCGAAGCCCTGACATATTTAAAGTGTATCAAGTTCTACCTTGTCTATAACAATATCTTTTTCTCATCCCTAGAATATCGTTATAGACAAATTCCACTGTGTATATATGTTTGATGATATATTTTATCCGTTATAGTATATTTTTTCCATTGAAAAAAATTATTCATTGGTTTCAAACGCAAATTATTTTAAAGTGTTTGATTCGAGTTTTGCTATCACCGTGAGCTTGCACTGGAAAAAAGAAAAGAAAACCTTAATTATATTATCTTTGAAATATCAAATAATTAAGTGATAACAGCTTAATTATTAATTAATATTAATATAAAAAATAATTTAATTATTCAGGTGTTTTTTCCCCACGTTAAGAAAGGTGTATGGACAATAATAGTAATACACATTTGCGTTGCAAATTTACATGTGTTGGAAATTCATCTTATCTAAAGTCATGTAAATTTATATACAAGTTGGTTCTGCCCTTAACAAGAGCTGTACAAATTTACATAGACCAGAAATTCACCTTGATTGGCGTCATGTAAATTTACCCTGGTTGGAGTTGTATGTTGACTTCCATTTATGTTTCATATTGCAGTGGTCAATAGGTATAAGTGTCTTCTACCAAGAAACTTCCGACTGAAAATGTATTTTCATATATCTGATTAGTTAAATGAAAAGAATTCATGTTTTTAAGTGGAATGTGTACAGAGTTATTGAGAGTTAAATTTTATCGTTTATACACCTTTGTTATTTTGTTTGAGCCCCCCCCCTTTTTTTTTTTTTTTTGAAAAAGTAACTGCTATTTTTGACCATATATTGAAAAAAAAAATAGCTAGGGATCTTTTTTTTAAATAAAAATAATGTTTAAGTACTTTTTAACTCGTGAAGTAAATCGATTTTAAAATAAAATTTTTTTTTAATTGCAATAAATTCCCGCATGGTCAGACAACTGTACATGTCACAAGATGTCTACGAATCTGAAAAACATGGAAAACCTGAAAAAGTCAGGGAAATTTGAAATTCATTGTTATGATACATAGTTTATTAAAATGATTTTCCTGATTTGTGCTTTTCATACCATGTTGTATACTGAAAAATTTTAAAAACTTATATTTTTAATTAAACTTCCAAAATTTACCCTTTTGCACCAAAACTAATATAATTTATAGAAAATTAAGCCCATATATTTCTCAGGAGAAAATGTTTGCCAAATATGTAACTAAAACTTGGAAAAAAAAAGTTTTTAGCTAAATTATCCAATCTGTAAGGGATGATCATACCAATCTCCTTTGTCTTATACATAGTTATTACATACTTTAAATGGAATAGAAGCTGAAGCATCAGCTTTGTGATTATATAGTTAAACTCTTTTATAATGAACTCAAAAAGGGCCGGATGAAAGTGTTGTTGTAAATGTTTAATTAATACAAGTTTTTAGTGTAAAGAAATGCAATTTTTTTAATACAGTTCTTTGTATTTGTAAATTCACTGTATATAATGCTATTATAAATGGCTTTGGAGTTTGTGTTGGTGGATTTTATGGTCTTTAAATAGGTTTTGGTTACATAAATTTTAATGCATTGTCATTGTTTACTGTAATTAACGACTGGAAATCGATTAAGATTCGGTCTGGAAAATCTGAAAAAGTCAGGGAAGTCTGAAACAGAAATTGGGTAGAAACCCTGATGTAAATTTGTTTTGAATGGCATCCAAACTCAGAATTTAATCAAAGTAGTACCTTATTTTTTCGTTTTCAAGGTGCTCCCTAACGTTTTTGATTAAAAAAAAGAGAGGCGTTTTCATGAAAATAAATTTTCTTTTATACGGAATTTTATTTTACATGCAATAACATTGCTCAGATGAGGGGGGATTAACCCCAAATCCTCCTCCATTACCTCTTTGTACAAAGCTTTATCCATAACACTGTGGTAAAAACTGCTCAAATTATTAGTATGTGTGATATCTCATTGAGCATTCTATTTAGGAACATAGAACCGTTTTTTCTACTTGTTTATTCAGCTAATTGGATGTAAGAAAGCATTTTTATAAACAGAAATTTCTCAGTAGACAGGGCGTCTTCTCATCTTGAAAACCTAGAGAACCTGGAAAAGTCAGGGAAGTTTTTTCTAACTGGAAAAATCAGGGAAATTTGAAATACAAAGGCCAAAGTCAGGGAAATTTGAAATTCATTGTTATAATAAATAACTTATTAAAATAATTTTCCTGAACTGTGCTTTTCATACCACATTGCCTACTGAAAAATTTGAAAAACTTGTACTTTTGACTAAACGTCTTACAAAACTTACCATTTTGCACCAAAACTAATACAATTTATATAAAATTATTAAGACTATATATTTTTCAGAAGAATGTTTGCCAAATATGACTAACACTTGAAAAAATAAGTGTTTTTAGCTAAATTATTTAATCTGTAAGAGATTTTGGTCATACCAATCTCCTTTGCCTTATAGTCATACACATTTTAAATGAAATAGAAGATGAAGCATCAGCTTTGCGATTATATAGTTAAACTCTTTTATAATGAACTTGAAAAGGGTGGAATGGAAATGTTGCTGTAAATATTTAATTAGTGCAAGTTTTTAGTGTAAAGAAATACACTTTTTAATACAGCTTTTGAATTTGTAAATTCACTATAATTGAGTTATAAATGGCTTTGGAGTTTGCATTAATTGATTTCATGGCCTTGAAACTTGCTTTGATTGGGCAAATTTTAGTGCATTGTGTGTTGTTTACTGTAATTAGCGACAGGAAATCGATTAAGATTTGGTCTGGAAAAGTCAGGGAAGTTTGAAATAGAACTTGAGTAGACACCCTGAATAGAGGGTCCATATAAAAAGCTAAATTTCATATTTTTTACATGTGCAACCACATGTGAAATAGACGACATAGCCATGATTGTTACAGGATTAGAGCACTTTTTATATTTGATAGTATGTCACTAGAGTTAATGGTTAAAAAGATAATTACTATAACATTTATTTTGAATCACCAGGTCTACATTAACAGCAGCCATTATCTATCTACATAAGGGTAGAAGTGCCTGTAAGTGTCATTGCATATTTGTAGCTGCGGTGGCGGCTCGTGGCAAAAATTTAGTAGGGCAGGAATTAAGTCAATTCACCAAAATACGTTAACGTATTTTTACGTTATTATACGTTATTTATACGTTAACATGTATTTACTCAGTCAGTAAAATGTTTCTTTGCAAATATAGACTGTAATGCATAATCACTTATTTTGGTGACTTAACCTAGTTCTACCTCATTAAAATAGCATCACAAGCCACCATTGATTTGTAGTATAATGAAAGCAGCTTAAAATTCAATACTCTGTCCAGCTGGGTTAGTAAGCTGCATTTATAGTTTAACGAGAAACCCAAATCTTGATCCCATAATGTAATGCCTGTTGCAGTTAATATCCTCCATACAATAGACTGTATCGCCTACTGTTGAACCTCAGTTATTATATATGTACATAATAAACACTGATAATGTTGACGGACATCTGAACAGTAGCAGACCATTGAAGACTGAAAAAAAAAATACTAGGTAAGTAGATAAGATAGGTATAGTTCCTTCATTAAAAGTAGTCCCATGGTACCATTAGAAATAACGGGAGCTGACGTGACAAACGGCATGGCCGGTTACAGCAGAGGGGAGGACGTCATTTCAGAACTTGTTTTTGGCGCAGACAAACGTTCGCTAAAAACCAGTTCTGAAATGACACCCTTCCCTCTGCTGGAATCGGCTAGGCCCTTTGTGACGTCAGCTCCCCTTATTTCTAACGGCACCATCGGACTACTTTTCGTGAACGAACTATAGGTAAATGAAATTAGAATCCAGCTTGAAATGTTGTGGAGATATGCAGCTCAAGCAGACACTCATAGTGGAAGCGTAGAGGGCTAGCTCTTCAACTAATAGCAAATTAACAACAATTGAATATGATGATGTAGTAATTATAGTATATTTTAGAAATTAAATTGCGTTTATATATGTAAGTGTAGAGTGCTTTTGAAGTATACTCAACTTTTTGTTTTCAGCATAATGATTCAGTTTATATAACACAAGTGTTGAATATGAGTTGTGAATGTTGTGTTTTACCTATAAAGTGGTTTCTCGCTAGAAAACATTATATATTCCTTTTCAGGGTGGGGTAAAGGTTCTGGTTACAGGCCCTTGGTACTCTTCGTCTTCCCCATACACCATTTTATTTGATGGAGTTAACGTTCCAACAACACTAGTTCAAAGTGGAGTTCTGAGGTGTTTCAGTCCAGGTAAGATAAAGATAAAAATAAACCTTTGAAATCTGTGCCGTGAACATAATTGAATCTGATGGTTTTGTGTAATAATATATGAGGACCAGTGAAATAATAAGTAAAATTGTGATAGATTATATAGAATGCTGATAATTGGAATAGGCATCTTTTTTATTTTACATAATTCTTATCATATAGTGTTTGATGATAAAAATTTATTTCAGTTCCAATTAGTTAATAAGCTAATCCAATTAGTTAATTTAGGTAATCATTGTTTTATTTTATAACTATATTTATCTCATAGAATTTATATATTTGTTTAGCATGAGCATGAGGCCATGCATCTTTGCAAGTGGTTTGTAGAGGAGTAGTTAATTATCATACAGGATGGATTTTTTTTGTTTCGTTTTATTTAATACTTATTATAAGTCAAACAACAATGTCAATCAATCAACGTTTATTGGCGTAGTGATACCAAAGCCGATGGTTGATGGTGAAACGTTCGAAAGAAAATAAGTATTTCTGCTTATCTAATCACGCCATACCATCGGCGTTGGTATCACTACGCCAATAAACGTTGATTGATTGACATTGTTGTTTGATTTAATCTGCGTAGTGTTCGATTTATATAAAATAAATACTTATTATAAGATTCAATTATCAGAATCAAGTTTGAGTCTCACAATTAGTTTTGATGAAATCAGTGCTCTTCTGTATAGTTATGGTGATCTCATAGAACGAGTGGTTTTTATTTTAGCTCATGAGCCAGGCCATGTGTCACTGCAAGTAGCATGTGAAGGATTCGTCATTTCCAATTCAGTGTCCTTTGAATATCGACAAAGACAATCTTCATCCAATCTGAAATCTGAAGACTGGTTTGTTGTTGAAGGTAATTGAAATACTTTGTACTTTGCAAGCAATGTTACACCTTTGGGGAAGATGAAAATAAGGGCCATACGGTCATATAGAAGTAACATATATTTATCTGCCATGAAGAAAATCTGGATACAAATTCGCACGTAATCAAGCACGTGTTTTTTCTCCAGATACATATGCTTGGGAGTGATTTTTGATTTTCTTGGCAATAGGTTTAGATCCTTTGGGTAACTGTGGGTCATCGCAGAATATGATTTTAGCTGTTTTTACATCATTAAACACAAAAGTCACAAAATAAGCTTGTCTACTTCAATATCATGATAGAGCTCCATTACTCATTATTATGACAAAGCCTCATTACTTATTTATTATCATTGCTCATTATCATGGGTATCTTCCTTTACTTAGTTTCACAGAAGTTATTTATTTCTTATCGATTAGGAAAGAGTTTATTACACATCATGAAAGATATTTATTACTTGTTATACAAAAGGTTTATTACTTATTATGAAAAGAATTTCGTTGTCATTATCAATCATGAAAAGAGGTTTATCATTCATTATCAGTTGGGGAAAAAGATTCACGCATTAAAATTAACAACTTACCACATTAATAAAATCCTTGGTCTTTAAACGTTCATGTTTTATTTTTGAATTTTAAAGCTATGTCAGCTTTGTGACTTTATTCTTAAATAAAGCTATAAACTACCTCAAAACGTTAATGTTTAATAACACAAAAAACGAATGTACTTATCGTTCTAGAATGCACAAAATCATAATATAGATAGGTGGGGTGACTGATCGTAAAGTTGAGTTTATGCAATGTGTCTTTCCTAGTTAGATGAGAGCCTTGTAACAATCTGTTGCTCTTTCCTCTACCTCATTTCTAACATGGTCTTCGGACATACTTCGGATGTTTTCTTAATTCAAATGCTCTACAGTGGCACGTTTGCCCAGTGCGCCGTTAACTCGAGTTCGATTCCCAACGGTGCCAAGAACGCTTACTCAGAGATCTCATAAAGATTGCACTGCTCACTGTAGTCTGGGGTTTGGTTCCCTAGGCCTTAAGAGGTTCAGATTCCTCGGAAAATTGTGAGTCCAGGGGATTCAGATTCCTTGGAAAACTGTAGGTCCTGGCGCAGTATGATCATTGTGGTCTTTGAACCCTAAAACGGCAAAACAAACAAGTCTTAGTTTAAATACACAGGCCTATGTACAGGATTTAAAAAAATCATGTTTTTTGATGCAAAGGGGGAGGGGGTGGGATTTGATGGGAAAAAAGAAAATCTCTCACCCCAAACCCACCTTCTGTGTACAGCCCTGCAACGCTCCTGTATATCAAACTTAAAACTTGCTCTCCATTTTAAAAAAACTGGACTTGGCTGAAGGAAATTATTTTCCTTCTTCAGTACATGGCGGAAGTCTGGTGTGAACTCATTGCTCGTTAGCCTACCATGAGAATAGGATGACAGTACATATATAAGCAGACCCTGTTTTTACATTAAGTCGTGTTTCCCAAAACTGTACAACATAAACCAGATCGATGTAGAAGCAATCCTCTTTAAATTTTTATAAAATCAATTGAAGAAAGATTTATTTTAATAAATACAATTTTATGTATATAAGTGAAGTGTAAAACTGAAAGCTGTTAAGAATATGCTGGTCTTGGTTGATATCCAGCAATTGCCGAGATAAGAGAAAGTGGAAACACTCTGTGTCATGTCTTGGCTTTGAATAGAAGTATATGTGTGTAAACACTTTATACATACAGTAAAAACCTCGATTATCTATATCAGACAACGAGGACCAGAAATTTACGAATAATTGAAAAGACGGTTAAGCGAGGAAATGGAAATTTATAGTATAATATAGTATGATTTTATTAAAATTATACATTTAAAAAATACCTGTGAAACTTTCTGAATGCACAAACGAAGTTTATCTTGAATCTGAAAGGGAACACCTTTAGAATGCTTAAATGAGTCACTGCTAAATGATAGTGTCCAGCTGCTCAAGTGCTGGTTTTTTCATTGTTTTTCTTGCTGTGATATCACCATCAGAAGTAAGTTTGGAAACTGGATTTTTTCGACATCTCACTTAATTTCATTCACAGTTGTTCGACCTACGCCATAAATTGACACGATGTTAACTGAGCTTTCTCCCTTTCGTAGACACTTAATGATCTCCAATTTTTTTGATAAAACGAATACAACACGCTTACGTTTTTCACTCATAGTTTTTGAATAATTTTTAGCTCTAACATAACAATAAACTTAACCCAGAAACGCACACACAAAAGACTGGGCAGGCAAGGATGTACTGACGCTTACAGTCTCAGTGTGCTGGCACTAGCCTAGCGGCGCTAACTTGAACTTGACGCCAACAGTTAAGTGAGAAAGACAGTAAATCAGGGGACGGATAATCAAGGTTCCACTGTGTGTGTGTATATATATATATATATATTATAATAAAATTATGAATATATAATAGTATCATGTGTTAAAAATGTGAAAAAAAACCCGATAATTAAGAAACAACGACAACACACATGGAGTTAAACATCAGAAGTGGTATGTGAATGATTCATCCTGTTAGAAAATGGCTTAAAGTAGCAATTCTCTAGAGACATATGAAATGAATGAACTTGGAATTGCCTGTATTTTGTCATTTTCCCAGTAGAAGCTGCCACCGTGAATGAGCGGATAATGTAGGAGGTGCAATTTGACTTTTTCCAAGTAAAGAGCATTCCACTCGTAAACATCCATTCAGATCAATGTAATAGCCCATTGTAGTTCAACTGATATTACATTAGTTTAGTATGTGCTTAAGGAATGATTTGATTTCGGAAATAAGAGTTGGTGGGTTTTTTTTTTTATATAAAATGATTTCGTAAACCGTGTAGAATTCGCGGCAGTGTAAAATTAGTTTCATAGCAGAATATTATTTAAGTTAACAAATCAGTAAAGTGAAATAGATATCAGAAAACAGTATGTAACTTATAATAGGACATTTCTAACACATGTTTTTAATTATTATTATTATTATTTTTTTCCTTCTTCCTAAAAATTTAAAATCGTTATTTTTATTTCAGAGAGTGCTCTTAAGCTATCTTTACTTGAAAGGTTAGAAATGATGGAATCTAAGCTTCGATTTAATTTTGACACTTCTAGTGGCTTGTCCAGTAACGGTAACATTGTCCAGGTATGTGTGTTTTTTTTCTAGCTTTTTTTTATTCATTTTGGACTATCACTATTATCAAAAAATGGAGAAGTGGGCATCAAATGCTGTTGTAGTCATGTGTAAAATAGCCATGGCATGAAAGTGATATGTGAGCATTAAATTAAAACGGCATGGAATTACACTGTCATCATATTATACACACTCATACATACATATTCATGTTCTTTTCATAAAAATATTTTTATACATTCTCTTTTAATATTGTGTTATAATTTTTCTATTACGTTATATTTATTATTATTTTTATTTTATGTTATATTACTTTGTTAATTATTTGGGATATTAATATGTCTTTTATATATATATTTTTATATGTATATATATATTATATATAAAATATACACATATATAATACACACATTTTATATATATTTACACACACACACACTATTATATATATATATATTAAGAACGAAGACCAAAGTAATAAAGGAAACAAAGCCCAACCACCATGGCAATTGAAGCTGCAATCATAACAGACAAGACAGTCCCACATAACCGTCCTGACATAACCCTCGTCGATAAATCGAATAAGACCACGTACTTAATCGACATAGCAGTACCCAACACCAATAACATACAGACAACCTACACAACGAAAATCACCAAGTACCAAGATCTCAGACATGAAGTACGAGATATATGGGGTATGGAAAAGATCCTCATCATCCCGTTAGTCATCTCAGCAACAGGGATAGTACCAAAAACGCTTGCGACGAATTTGGAGATACTCAACATTGACCCAAACACCTACATTGAAATACAAAAAGCCACAATCCTAAACACGTGTCACATTGTCAGGAAGTTTCTAGACATGGCACATTAAGAAGTGATGTAAAAAGAGGCTTGGGAACATGGCGCTCTGCCCGTCCCAAAGCCTGTTTCCGCCAAGAATGGGCGAGGAAAACTTTTTATATATATATATATATATATATATATATATGTGTGTGTGTAGGTTTTAACTCTGTTAAGAATTTCCCATGTTGGGGTGTAAGTCTTGTATTTACTACCATCTCATTTAATTTGATAATTGGTTGGTCTTATGGCATAAAACAACCAATTAAGTGATCATTGCAAGTCATGGCATAAACAACTGCTCACTTTATTGATTGTGTGGATGTAGTCTTTAGCCCTTTGATCTTAAGATTTGCTTTCAGTGAAGCCATCTTTTGTTGTGCATCCCTTCATCTTTTTTCCCAATAACCATATATTTTTATTATGGTCTCTTACTTAATATTTGTTGTGTTGTTGTTGTGTGCTTTGCATCTATCATGACGGCGCATTACCAACACAAATACAAACTCATGATAATCATATGGTTTTAACACATCATGGGGTCAGTATTGTCGTTATACTTCGTATTTGTTAGTTCTTCCATTTCTTTTAATTTTTTTGGAGGGGGGGGTGAGGAATATAGGCTGTAATAAATTATCTTCCTTTTCCTCATTTTCCCATTCCTAAATTCTCAATTTCACCCATCCTTCCCCCCGTTTTTCTGGAGTTCACTTTTGCCCCCCCCCCCCGGTATATTTTTATTGATTACTTGCTAGTAATTGTGACTTTCTGCATGCCCAGTATTGTTCATAAAATAGCACTCTTGTTTCTTCATATGAATATAAATAATGTTACTCATTTTCACATTGCTTAGTCACACTTTATGTAGTTGTTTAATTAACACTATATTACATTATTTATAGAATAGCAACGATAATCGGAGATCTTTTGAAGACAGGCTGGTGCTTTTATGTCAGAAATTTATGTTGGCAACTTGGAATCATCTGGAAGATTCTACTCCTATCATTTCTTCGACATGTCCTGATCTCACCTTGCTCCACTTGGCTGCTGCGCTCGGGTTTAGCCGCCTCATATGCATGCTTTTGCAGTGGAGGACGGAAAATCCATCTCTGGTCTTAGAATCGGAAGTGGATGCTTTAAGTAAAGACCGACAAGGATGTACTCCTCTGGTAGGTCAAATAGACAATTAGATGGATTTAAGTAGCTTTTGGAAACAAAACTATATTTAAAATACAAACTCTCAAATTTTATAAAGTACCAGTTGTATGAATGGAATTGTCTAAAGTAGTTTGGTGTTGTCTGCTAAAGGAATTTGCGATAAAATCTCTTCTTGGTTAATATTTTTATATAACGATGTAATGCAGGTGTCCCACGTGTACTATACTTTACGATATTCATATTTTGCTTTATATAAACTGGTGTCCAAAATTAAGGTTACATTCAATGTTATTTCAATGGGAGAGGTACATATTTTGCTCTGTAACTTCCGATGTGCTTTATTTATAAAAAATCATTTTACAGAAAATTAAAGAGCTATAAACACTTAACATAATTACAAAACAAAAAATCAAATTTTTTCAAATACCCTATGAAGGGGAATCCACGATCAAAAATGGTACATAAATTAAAGGTAGAAAACAAAAATCAGTAAAAAACAGATTTAAGATAAAAAAAATTGCTGACTTAAACGTCAACAATCATTTTCTAATAATTTTGCATGTTTATGTGAGAAAATTGTCATTCTCAATCTTTGTTTGTATGAATTTTCGTTTCCGACACTCTGTGCTATATAATAATGTAATTGCTGTATTTTGTCAATTATTGCTTTTGATAATGAAAATTTATTTACAGATGTGGGCTTGTGCACAAGGTTATACTGAAGCTTCTTTATTGCTGTATCAATGGAATAAGGCAGCCGCTAAAGTTGCGAATAACTTAGGTAGCACTCCGTTATTGGTTGCGGCTGAACGTGGCTACTTAAATTTAGCGGAACAGCTTGAAAAAATGGAATTCCAGTTCCAACCATTTGTAGAAAATAAGAGGTATGATTCACCAATGCCAAAACTGCACCAAAATACCTATTTTGAATCACATTTAGAATTTCCCAGTCACCTAATGCCCACAACAGCATAGCATACTAGACATGTAGTGCAACTCAAGTACACCAGACATGTAGTGTAACTCAAGTGCTCCGGATATGTAGTGCACCAGATTAGGTTTAATTTCTGGTGATCTAGTTCATGTGTGAACATGACATAATTTAAAAGTCAGGCTAATCCATCAGTCATATTCCAAACGATCTGTTGTGCCGTCTTGGGGCAGTATGTCTAATATACCCACTGTTTGCAAGTGACGATGTGTATAACATATAATTAAATGATCTCGCTAATACTCATAGTCAGTAAATTTTGGAACAGGTAATTGCAACAGTTGTAGTAAAATAATTGCAATGATTGTAGTCAAACAGTTATAAAGATTATAGTCATGTATTTTCAATAGTTGTAGTCAGATAATTGTAAGGATTGTAGTCAAGTAATTACAACCGCTGTCATCAGATAATAATTATAGTCAGGTAATTGTAACAGTCACAGTTAGATAAAGGTTATAGTCAGAAAAAATTATAACGGTTGTGGTCAGATAAAGATTATAGTCAGGTAATTGTAACAGTTACAATCAGATAAAGATTTTAGTTAGGTAATTGTGCAACAGTTGAAGTCAGATGATTGTGACGATTGTGCCAAATAATTTTATGAATTTCATTTAAATGGTTGTGTTAGAATTGTAGTTGATAACACTTATACAGTGGTAGTCAGGTAATTGTAACACACACATGCAGTTGTAATAAGATAATCATAACGTAATAGTTGTAGTAAACTAACTACAAAATTGAGCCCTCTTCATATTCTTGGCATAACTTGTAAACTGTGAATGTGTTAGATATGTCAATCTATAAGAAGTGAAGTGGTTGTTATTAACGATAGTCAAAGTTAACCTGTGAACAGGTGCGTGAACACCCCACCGCTTACACGTTGTGAAAAAAACCGTCCACCCTTGCTTCTGAAACTGGCCAAACTCTTTCCTGTTGCCTTCAAAGTCACAATCTTTGGGGTAGGGTGACAAAGAGAAAATTCCACTTATTGTTCCCTGTAAAATTGGACGTTTTTAATGAAATAATGCTATATAATCAGATGGGGGTGCAGGAGGAGGGAGGAGGATTGTGCAAGGGTTTCATTGGGAAGGGTGGCCGCCGGGGGCGGCGCTGTAATCCCAGACAGGACGCTTGAACAGCGTAATCAGCCGCCGAGGCGGCTGAGGGGGAGATGGATTGCCGATCAACACGGCATTCATAGATGCACGTTCACGTAAAGTCGTCATTCAACAGATGGGGGTGCAACTCCATGCACATTCTCGCGTTCCTCTAATCAGCACACTGCTCCAGGGTTAATTGAAGCTCTATGGTGAAGTAGTGGTAACCTATTTACCTAACATGCCATTAACTTATGTTAAATTCCAATAATGGTGTTTTTGAATGTGCATTATTTTTCTTTTTTTGGGTTTGGTTTTTCAAGTAACAGAGATGCATATTACTTGGAAAACTGTTGGTCCCGGCCCGGGACGTATACACAGCATGGCCGGGAGTTTGGCACAGTATGATCTTATCTGTCCTTGCGCCACAAAACACAAACGAGCAAGGTACATCGAAGAAAACTTGGAAATTACATAAAGAGATACATCCGTGTATTGGTGAATTTAAATTTGAGTGTCGTAGATTTTTAAATAGTGTAATTTGTCTTTCCGAATTATTAAAAAATTAAAATTTCTTGTGTCAAGTTTTGTTTAAAAATGTCGTCCCAATGTTTATTCAGAATTGATTAATTATGGCGCTATGAAAGGGTAGTGTTCATTCACCTAATTTTTCTAATATATACAGGGTGCTCCAAAAACACCATGTCAAAAGTATATAGTTTTAATTCTTGTGCAAAATGGACCATAATGGACATTTACATGGGGGTCGGAAATGAATATCCAGGGTTTTATGACTATAAACAAATATCAAAGCATAATCGGATGAAAAAAAAAGCATTCCCAAACTGGACGTATTTATCCAATAGACCGCATCTGGGCTGTATTATAAAAAAAAAGGATAGCTTATTCGCTGTGCATCTGTGGCATGTGGGAGTTAACAATTTCGAGCCAATGAAAATTGTATTTGAAAGTTTGGCCTTTAATTTCCCAACTTCCGCCGTCGCCAATTTTTGGCGAGAATGGCGAATATTTGGCTGTAAATCATGAGCGAATATAAAAGAATTTTCGGAGCATAAAAGTTTATGATTGGCAGGTGGAGGGCATTGATGGATCTAGTATGAATCCTAGAGGTGGGGAGGGTGGCGATTTGTATGGAAGTATGCAAAATAATTTGAACCCTCTTAACTGCTTAATCATTTTATCAAAGTCGCTTCAAAAATTGCATATTTTTTTATTACATATTTCAAATCTACATGTATTTGAGAGTTAAAATATGTAGCACATTTTTGTAAACAAGATTTTTTTAATATAAATTTCGTGCATAAGAACAGGCTTTCATAAAAATCAATTTTAAGAGTAATCATATAAAGACAAAAATTTTGATTAAATTACGATTTAGGAAGTGTTCAAGTATTACGTAAGCAATATTTTGGCCATTTTAACACTCACCCCACACACAAAGACGCTTATACTTGAAAACTCCCTTACTTTATAGAATACAAATATAAAGCATGTATATACTAATGAAAACCACTCGCTGAACGTTTCCTACAAGCCATATTCTGAATACAAAAACCGATAACAAAGGGAGCGCTTGCAAAATCAGTTAGTGAACTCTATGCAAATACGAAAATTTAGGCGACAATAACGCCATTTGTTGACCAAACTACGACTAGAAGTCTAAATATTGTAGAAAATGCATTACCGACAGTTAAACGGTGGAGAAGCGGGATGCGCTTTTAAATAGATGGAAAAATTGCATACCCGCGAAAATCGCGGGATGAAAAATTCTGTTACTTTCATGTTGCCCGTGGAAATCACGGGATAAGCAGTCAGAGGGTTAAACCGCAGTGGGGAAGAGGCGTCCCCAGCGCAGTTGGTAAACCATCCGTCTATGGATATTACTAAAGTGTACTGGTCGAAGGGTTTGTTCCTTTCAGTACCGGGCCTCTGTTCAATTCACTTTTCCCTCCCCTGCCCTTCGTAGCAAAAATTGGAACACTCCTTAGGCAAACTTCCTTAATCGGTGTTGCGAGGTTTGAAAATTTGATTTTTCAAACTAAACTTCTTATTTTGAACCAAGAGAGTTTCCACGGACCTAGGGGGCATCCCGGTGTTCATAGAGCTCCTTCGGGAAAAATTGGAAGTTGCAGCCCTACGTAGGAACCTTGAAATCTTTATCTATGAAATACGCCAATTATCAGACCAAATCGCCAATTTCGGAAATAACAAAAAATGCCAACACACCTCAAAACCAATTTAGCGCCGAATTTCAAATTTAAAGTAAGGCTCATTTTTGGTTTGAAGGCGCCATTGGTTATTAGAGACCCCACCTCTCAAATCTAAAAGTATGCATAACTCCGTGGGTATTCATTTCCGACCCCCCCCCCCATGTAAAGGACCATTATGGCCCATTTTGCACACAAGGATCACGGTTAGATACTTTTGACTCGATGTTTTTGGAACACCCTGTATACTGAGTAAGAATAACTTAAGATTGATTTATTTAAATGCTATAATTATTTAATGTATTTTAAATTGATAAGTGAACTTATTACTAAATAAATACTATAAATAAAAATCAGTTCTGGATAAAAGGGAAGGATAACCATGACAGCTTGCTTATAGCCAAAAGTTTCGACAAGTGAAGGATTTATTTTAACATATAGGATTAACATAGGTTTAGGAGGAGAGCTACCTAGGATAGGGAAATAGTTTAGTTTGAATGAGAACACTAATTAAGAATATCTTGTCAATTTAATCTTTTGCTAGTTTTTTTTTAATGTAATTAACGGTTGCATAGGAGATTTAGAAAATTAAGTTGATACTGATTGCATAAGATTAATTAAAAATTGATTAATTGGAACACTTATTACATTATTGGATTCGTATATTGGGGGATTGGAATATCATAATTAAATGTAAAAAAAAAAGTGTTAATTTCAAATTGATCGAAATGTTTATTATGAAAATTGAAGGTAATTTTGTAAATGATCTGGAATTGATTGAATGTGGATGCTATAATTAATGATTATTACTTTTGGTATAATCGGTTGATTTAAGTGTGATGAAAAGTAATTGTTTATTTCAGTTTGGATGATGATCAACTTCCAAATCATCGGATTACTGCTCAAAAGACGAATGTTGATCTGCCTGTCAAACACCCCACTTCAATGGAGTTGATGTTAAACACCTTTACCACGCTGAGTAATTCCTCAAAATTAAAGTTTGTGTCTTCGTCGGAGAACCATCCTAAATTATCAAAGTACTCTTCATTGAGCAATTCGTCAAACGCCAACTGCGAGAACCTAGAACCGCCAAAGTTGGAAAACCAAACCTACCTTAACAACAGCAACCATAAAAACGTCAATGTCTATGGTTTCAGCAGTCATCGGCATAGCCTACTGAAGTCAGAAAGAGAAAGTGTGTTGAATGTACGATATCGGAAAGACGTCAGTACTTCCCCACCCAAGTTGTCGTTAACAAGTAATGATTCATTCTCATTTAAATTAATGTTAGTAAATAATATTGCCCACTTTTAATTGTATTAATATACATTATTTGATTTATGGTTAATTATCGTCCCCGTCATTTCATTAGATTCTGACCGAGAAAGTCCTTTTCCCGGTGTTGTTGCAATTTCAGACGAAGAGCCTGATGAGCACTCTTCTACTGTTGCCAATGGTAGGGAGACTTAAGATAAAATTATCATAAAATGATGATGATAATTTAAATCTATGATAATAATAATTTAAACTTTAAAATAATCTGTAAACTTACAATAAAACTTTTTTTTTTAAAAAATCAATAAACATAACGTTATGCAAGGATTTTATAGAGAGAGAGAGGGGGGGGAGCACATTTTAGACCTAATAGAAGCAAAAAATCTGCATGCAGAAAGTTAAGTATGAAAATCTAAATGACGCATAGCAATAAATACACATATACATTCAAATATTAAAAACAGGAATCAACAAAATTTATTTCCTTTTATTTTATTTTTCATACAAAGAATTTAAGATTTGTAGGGTGCATTAGAGGTATGAAAGAGTATTCATTAAATGAATCAACAAATGATTTGGTTCGTCAATGAATGATTCAGTTTGTGAATCATTATTATCATACGAAGCTTTTTGTTAACATTGCTTTCATACCTTTTTTCATGCCACACTTTCCAGTTCCATGTTTTACCCCGTAATTTGCATCCTCTAATTAAATAACTATCAGCTTATAAACAGGTTTTGAATGCATGTATTTAAATTAGCTTTTAGGGTAGTCGCTGATTTTTGAATGTCAATTTGGTCGACACATTGAAAAACAATTTATATACCAGTTGAATTCTAGCTGCACTATGTTCTTCACCAAGGTTCACACCATCTGTTGTGCATACCGCATCCGAGTAGTCGTGACTGTCACATTTTGGGTCTTGGTGGGGATGAGGGGCTGGGTTTGGCTGACTGTGTATGTGTGTGTCATTGTTTGGCTGTCCCTGTCAGTCATTGGTCCCATCCCAGCATTTCTACAGTGCAGTCTTGGAATGCGAAATGTACGATTGTTCAGACTTGGGTGAAGTCGGTATTACTTATACCCTCTAAAAGTTTATCTTATGAATCGATGAATTCCTTATTGATTTCATCGAAAAATTCATTTTTTAAAGCACTTGGTAACTTTCCTGAAGAATTTTTTTGGATAATCAATTACTAGCATCTAAGATTAATAATGTCTTTCACGAATTTTTGGATGTCATCATTCATATTAGCAGTTGATGTAAGCGATTGTAAAAACTGCTTCCAATATTTGATGTTCACTGGGCAAATGACTCATAATAGAATATTTATGCAGTATATATAAAATTTAGTTGATGAAGGATTGCTGTTGGCATGTGTGAAAGCTTGGATGCTTCTTTCCTTTTTCTATTTCTTTGATGTTTAACCTTTTGCTTGTAAATAGACTTCTTTTGCTTATTTCATTAGTCTTTGACTTTTGTACCTAGTTAAAAGGTATTCATAATAACTTTACAATTTTGCATTGCAGAAGGGAGTACCATGTCTAGTCGTCGTGATAGTTGCAGTAGCTGTGATCTCAACCTCCCGCTGAATAACGAGGCTGATAATCGGGTGTTGACGTTGGCTGAACACATCATTGCAGCAATGCCAGACCGGATCAAAGCAACAGCGAACACAGACTCGGACGACATCCCACTGAGACGAAGCGAGGATTTTAATGATGGAGGAAATGGGAGGCTTCATTCTCTTCCCAATGGCCAGAATCCCTCTGACTTAGAGATGTGTCCACTTCCTGACTCACCACCACCGCCATTACTCAACGAGGAGTACAATTTTGATCACACTTATCGGTAAGTATGTGCTAATGCTTATCTTACAGTTGTTTAAGGCAGTTCTTCTTAACGGGAGCCTTGTGGCTCCCTAATGGCAATATATTTCTAAAGAGCCATGCTTTATTCTTGGTGAGGAGGGGGGGAGCAGCAAGGAAAAAATTATAAAATTCAGAACATCTATAGAAACTGTTAGTTACAAAAAATTTAGTTTTAAAATAAAATTAATAATAAGAAAAATAGCATCTAAATTGATTCCTTTCTCTTTACATTTTTATCTTATATTAAATTATTAAATTGAACAGTATACTGAAGTGACAATTTGTAATATTAGTGTATTTTAATCTTTCCATTATTGTTATGCACTGCTTTTTAAATAATTCAGTTTTAAATATGAGTTAGAATAAATTTTCTAATATTAATTTATTTTAATCTGTATTATTTCACATTTCTTCCTCTTTTTTTCTATTTATTGTAAAATTGTCCATGACTATTATGACGAGGCGCAGCCAAATTGTCAGAAATATTTCACTTAGCACCTCAGCTATTGCATTATTACTGATGCTGAAGGGTCAGATGCAAGCATATTACTAAACTATACAATAATATTATAATTTTATTATCAAATATTACTTTACTTTTTTAATCATTAATGTTTCTCGTGTTGTAAGAAAATAGTGTTATAAACAAAAAGGGCATTTGATGAGGTATGCATATTAGAAATAATATACATTTGTTATAATTTAAAAATGTCTGGAAATTCACAGAGGCATATTGAGCCCAGAAGTGGGGGGCATGCAAACAAGTTGTTTAAAGTAACTTTAAAACACATTTTTTCATTTGTCTCACTTACGTTCTAATGATAATTGCACATCTATTGACCTAAAATGGAAGAATAAACCATAAATTATGGCTTGGTTTACATAAATTAGCAACAAGACAATACAAAGTTCTACCAAAAGATTCCTTAGCTGTTATTTCAACACTGGCATAAGGTTAAAAACATTATATTTCAGGAGCCAACTGCCCTTGTGTCAAGTAAAGGCAGAATGAAGAGCGTGTGAAAATCCCGAATATATATATCCATACATGGGGGATAATCATCTTCAGAGATTCCCAACATGTGGTTACATAAACTCAGAACTTCTATGGACACTTGGTTACATGTTACAAATCTCTACTTTGGGATTCCCAATGCATGGGTATTTTTGCTTAGGATTTTCATGCCCTCGTTATTCTTCCTTCACTCCTTCTTTCACTTTCCTTCACATTGGCTCCCCAAACGTAATATTTTTCAACCTTATCCCAGTATTGGAATAACAGTTGTGTAAATAAACAAACTAGAATTACTAAAAATAGTGCAAGTAAAATTGACCTCGTTTTCACTAATATTATAAATACTGAAGCAATACTTCCAAATTTCTATATAAGTGATCACAGATTGATACTTATTGATATAAGTAAAAAAACTCAATATAAAGAAAAAGAAATAAAAACGCGAATCTTTAAAAATGAAAATATAAATATTTTTCATAACGAATTACAAAAAATTTATTGGCAAAAATTATTAAAAAAGAAAATTTACCAAAATCGGAAACATGATACGATTTATTTATGAATAAATTGAAAGAAATATATAATGAAACTTTTTCCAATGAAAATAATAAAAAAATTAAAAAGATTAATCCAATATGGTTTACAAATGAAATTAAAAAGATAATAAGAACAAAAAATAAATTGACATGAAAAAAATAAACATGATTAGATGGTGAAACGTTCGAAAGAAAATAAATATTTCTGCCTTCGGTGGGACCTGAACCCACGACCTTTTACTAAATACCTCCAACGCCAATAAACGTTGATTGATTGACATTGTTGTTAGATTCGGATAGTGTTCGATTTATATAAAATAAATAAATCAATTATTAAGAAGAAAAAAAATTAAACAAGGAACAAACATAAAAATACTCAAAAACAATGAAATAATTAATGACACAGCAGAACAAAAACAGCTAATGAATTTAATAAATTCTATATTAACATATCAGAAAACTTTCATTTATCAGGTTCACAGTAATTTCAAAAAATATCTTCAGCCAAGCTTAACAAATAGTATTTTCTAACATGAGGTTTCTGAAATCGAAATTGTAAAAGAATTAAATAAAATAAATCAAAATGAAGAACTAGGAATTGACGACCTAGCACTAAAAATATTTAAGCAAAGTACTCAATATTTAAAAGAACCATTAACGATAGTTATAAATGATATCTTTGAAACAAGTATAATTCCTAATGAACTAAAGATTGCTGTAATTAAACCGATTTTTAAAAAAGGAAAAAAGACACTTACAGAAAATTACAGACCAATAGCAATTATGAGTGTATTTTCAAAAATATTAGAAAAAGTATTTCGTAAAAGATTAATTGAATTTTTAAACAACTATTGTTGTTTAATTGAATATTTAAACAACTATAAACTAATACACATTAACCAATATGGATTCCAAAAACAAAAGTCAACAGAGGATTTGTTACTAAAAATAGTAAACAACATACAACAAAAAATTGAAGCTAAGGAAATAATATTTGGCTTTTTTCTAGACCTCAGTAAAGCTTTTGACTTAATAAACAGAGATATTCCAAAAGATAAACTACTTAATTTAGGAATAAGAGGTAAAATGTTTAAACTTATAGAAAATTATTTTAAAGGTCGATACCAAATTGTTAAAATAGATAATAAATCATCAGAAAAAATGATTAATTTAGCAGGTGTTCCACAAGGAAAAATACTTGGACCATTATTCTTTTTATTAGCAATAAATGATTTGATGTATTTAGATGATAATATACTATTAGTTGCTGATGACATAAATTTGTCCATAAGGGGTGGGGGGTCGAATATTGAATTACTAACAAACATAATAGAAGTTAAATTTGCTTCAACAATAGTTCAATGATAACGACCTTATAGTAAATACTAAAAAAACTAAATATATAATATTCCATGCTAAAAAATAAATAAATAAATAACATAGAAAACCATATAAAATTTAATGGAAAAACACTAGAAAGAGTTAAATCAATGAAATTTCTATGTATTAAATTACACGAAAAACTTTTATGGAATGAACAAATAGATGATATACATAAAAAAAAATTAGAAGAATAAATGGACTTTTAACAAAATTAAAGAGTAAACTAATTTGAAATGCAAAAATTGAAATTTGCTATTCAGTGATTTATCGTGTATTATACGGAAATTCAACATGGGAAAAACTAAATAAGACGAACTTAATAAAAACAAATAATTCATTAAATGACACAATAAACAAAATAAAAATCACCATATCAATCAATTGTTCAATTTAGAGAAGAATATCAACTACTTAATATAGAAAATATACACAAATTAAAAATATATCAATATATATATATGTAAAGGAATAAGTGAAGGAAAACACATAGACATAATAGAAATAATAAAAGAAGACCACAAATATAATACTCGTCATAAAAAAGAAATTAAAACAAAATATATTCGAACTAATTATGGAAAAGATAATATAAATTATTACGGATTAAATATTTGGAACAACATACTAGACGAAATAAAAAATTTAACACCAATAAAACAATTTAAAAATACACTCAAAAATATTTCTTATTTAACGAAACATAAATGGCTAAAGTTTTTAGGTTGTATGTGTATTAACCTATAGTTTTAGCATGTAATCCATCATGCATGTATGTGTATATAAGCCGCATATATATGTATGAAAGAAATTCATTTGCGTTGCATAAATTAGAAAATACTGATGATGAAAATATAATAAAAATAGTTATTAACATATAAAGTTATCCTGGCATTTGAAGTAAGTTTGAGTTGGCATCATGAATCTATTAAAATCGTTTTATTCAAGCAGACAGAACAGTCCAGAAAGTAAAATTAGGTTTAACTTATGAAAACCATCAGTGACTTTGAAACAGCATTCCAATGGAACTTGTGTAGCACTTTACGGGAAACAGCTAAGTGACAGAATTAACTGCACAAAATATTATCAACTTACTTTCTAAAATACTCAGTAGAAAACCAGATCCATAATGTTCTCGGCAGGTTGCAACGGTGAGCCATGTGTAGCTCTTTAATGTGTAGCTCTTCAAATATGTTAAAAACTAGGAAATGATGCAAACTTACCCCCCCCTCCCCAATGGATTAAAGTTACCCTGAATGACTGTACTGTGAGTTGCATCGGTAACTTTACTATGTGGCCTTATTAGTGTAAGATATTATTACCCTTTACAGGGATAACACAATTGCCAAATAATGATCAACACACAAAGCCACTGGGGCAAGTTTTTGTGAGTTTTCATGGAGGAATTTATTTTTACTTAATAATTTTCAACATTCACTTATAAATGCATTCAAACTAGAGCTATTTTTGTTTAGAAGAAAAAGAGACGCCATCCCCGTCCTGGATTCGAACCAGGGTCCCTCCATTGAGCCTGGAGTGTCTTGACAGCTAGACGCATGAGGACATAAACAATTCTCTCTTTCTCCATATATATAAGGATGTAAGATATTATTACCCTTCACAGGGATAACACAATTGCCAAATAATGGTCAACACACAAAGCCACCAGGGCGAGTTTTCGTGGGGAAATTTATTTTTACAACAATTTTCAACATTCACTTATAAATGAGCTCAAACTTGAACTTTTTTTTTGTTTAGGAGAAAAAGAGACGCCGTTCTCATCCTGGATTCGAACCAGGGTCCCTCCGTTGAGCCGGGAGTGTCTTGACCGCTAGACGAACGAGGAAGGCCTTATTGGTGTTTGGAAAGGAGTGTTTTCTTCTCCTTTAACCAATCAATCAATCGATCAATAAATCAGAGTATCAGTAGTGTTGCAACTTCTGTTGTAGAAGTAAAGTGTTACTGTTGATGTTATAGCTATTGTGAAGCAAGCACACCTGCATCTTCGTTGAGTCCCGCTTCATCTTCATGTTTGCAAAGTCCGGGAAGTTTCACGATTGATTCTCCATCTCCACCACCCACTACTGCTGACTTCTGTGAATTTTTTCAAGCTTCGGGTAAAGTCATGGAAAAAGATTTTTCCAAGCTTACACTCTCAGGTGAACAAAAAGTTGCTTTTGTTTTATACTCCTGCAGGCCAATTATTTACTCTCATACTTTGATGTATATTCTGCTATTTGTTTCTTACTCCTTTCTCAGACACACATGCTTCTCTCACCAACATCTGTTGAAGGGAGAGGGCATTCTGATTTATGACACACATAGGTGATCCTTAAACATTTTATCTCTTCATAAAAACTTTGACCAACAGCAGTCATTAACTTATAATCAGAGTGATTTTAATCTCAGTATAAAATGTTCGTGTTAAAAATTCCACAACATTCTGATTACATATTATGTAACTTTTAAGGAATTACAAACTACTTTCAGGAGTATTGCAGAGTGTCACTTAAAGTCCACAAACAAGTTTTTGGTGGTTGTACCACTTACATAATTTTCTTAGTTCATGACACTCTCATTTGAAAAGTCTGTCGAAAAGTTTTAGTAAAAATAGGCATTTTTTGTTCTGTATTCAGATAAGGAGCAAAGAGAGCTATACGAAGCCGCAAAAATTATCCAAAAGGCCTACAGGTCGTACAAAGGACGCAAAAAGCAAGAAGAACAAGAGAAGGAAAAAGCTGCTGCTACTCTCATCCAGACATATTATAGGCGATACAAACAGGTATTAGTTTTACACCTTACCTATAATTGTTTATAGTTGTATCCTTTGTCTATAATTGTTTATAGTTTCATACACTGTGTATATAATTATTTATAGTTATATGCACTGGGTCTATGATTGTTTATAGTTTTATACACTGTATCTATAATTGTTTATAGTTATATGCACTTTATCTATAATTGTTTATAGTTACATACTTTATCTGGAATTGTTTGTAGTTATATACTTTGTCTAGAATTGTTTATAGTTATGTACTTTATCTAGAATTGTTTATGGTTATATCTTTTGTGTATAATTGTTTATAGTTACGCTTTGCCTATAATTGTTTTTTCTGTTCTGCTTCGTTTTTTATTCAGTCACATAAGCAGCCATCTAATATAATATGGAAAACTTTATTAATTGATTTAACTAGTGTTATGTTTTAATGTGCATGCACAGCAATATT
>QLNU02003225.1:13481038-13498705 GCA_006491805.2 Dysdera silvatica | reverse complement strand
TGTAATGCCAGCTCACAATGCTTGGATATCATTACATTATTTGACTAAGACAGATTTAGCGGATGTTTGTTTTGGAATATCGATGATTTGCAGTGCCACTGCCCCCGTTTGTAAAATCATCACTTACTGGATATTAGTCCCATGTTAACGGTTTTATATTTCATGTTCAGGCCATATTTCGTTTCACCAAGGCGCAATTGTCAACCCATTACTAACCTTATAGTGTCTATGCCTTGATCACGTGGCAATTACTAACCAACTTTTAACATTTTTGCAAGTTCTGCTTCAAACAACGCCTTGGTTTAAGGTTGTTGAAGACATTGTTATTGATGATTGTATGTTACGTTCAACACAAGTAGACCTTGACGCCTGACGGTGGGAGAAACACTGTGTCTGCTACTAGTCAATTTGATATCGGAAGTAGTGCTGTACGAACCAACGTTTTTTGAATTGTGCCTATGCTGGAAAGATTCCAGTACTGCGCAAAGCGGGTGACCCTCAATGCAAAAATATAATTTAACATAGAGTCCAAAGGAAAAACCAACTTCTTTGATTTATATCAAAGTTTTAGGGTAGAGGCTGCTTGTACACTGGCGTTTGTCTAAATGTGTTAATCTAATCACATTGAAAAAATCGGGAATCAATGTTTCAGAGAGAATTTTTTGTTTTGTTTCGAAGGTTGAAGTCGAGAAAAAAAGTTTAATTAGTGTTGATTCATACATCATATGAAGTATTTACTCCCCTGCTGTGGCATGCAAATGAATTAATGAACCTTTAATATTGCAAAATTTTTTTAAGAACAGTTTATTTATATTTTTTATTTGAAATGAGGTTGTAGTGGGGAGGGAGTATTTTGGGGAATGTGTGTGGGAAGATTTGAAGTTTAGTTAAACGAAATTTATTCCTTTTAGCTTTATCTAACTATATATCATTAGTATATAATTGATATGCAATAGAAAATTTCATTCTAAGGTTGGAATTCTTGATAGGGACTCTGTATTCATCAAGTCTTGTAATTTTTATTAAATTCGTAGAAATTTATTATTATTATTACTTAATTCAAGAATTATTAGATAAGGTGATATGAATCGTTTAATTTAAGGGCAAGGTTAGTTACTTGGAAAAATTATATTTAGAATAATATATCTAAAATGCTGAAAGTGTAGTTTAAACAGGAATGCTAGCTTTGCATTTGTATTGGAACACCATTTTACTAGGAAATAAATAATTCTAGCTGAATCAAATTATTTACGCAAAGTTTACTTTTTTTGTAGGCGAATTTTACAAAGTTGGGCCATTTTTACATAGTTGTACGGAGCCTGTGTACATCCAGCTTCGTCTCGATTGAAAATAAATAATAAGAGTTCTTTTAAGAAGCTCTGTCTTTTTAATTCTCCTCTGCTCTTTCCTGTTTCATGTATATAGCTGTTGACCGTTTATCAGAGATTTATTCTCCTTTGCTGTCATAAATATTAATAAGCCATAGCATATAACGAAAAAGAGAACGTTTTTAGATGCTTCGTCGTTTGGGAGTAGCAAAAGAGCTCAGAAAATTTGCATAACACATATGTAGTGTCTATTGGCCATCGATGGAAGCCAAATTTCCAAACGATCACTATAAAAAACAGTTCGACCTCTGGGCAGCCACTAAAACGACTTTTCTTTTTCAGTGATTGTTAAAATTTTAACTATTCACTTACATTGGATTTTGAATAGTGAGTAATGTTTATAAACCTCATTCTACAGTTGAGATGTATTCCACGCTTATATTTTTCTCGTGGCTTCAGTAACACCAGCAGTCTTAAAAAGTTTTTCTGTTTTGATGGTTCCTCTTTTGGCATATGTTTCATCTCCTACTCTTTTCAGGTATTAGTTGGGTCGAGGGCCAGCATTCATTCTTTAGTCTGTTCTCTTTTGTCATAACCTCATGACGGTGTCATCTGATGGCACTCCAAGCTGTCGCTATGCAAGAATTCAAGTTTCATTAGCTCTTTGATAAGAGGAAAAAACGTCGTGAGCAGGGGAAAGCCGTAAATAAATAAATAAACCATTAGCTATTTTTGAGTATAAACAACTCTGCCATGACTTCGCTGTAGATTGTGGTGGGGCTCAGAAACTTTCCTGTTAAAGCCTTAGATGTCATGATCATATGGTAGATTATGTATACATATACATATTTATGTATACATATACATATTTATGTATACATATACATATTTATGTATATATATAAGCTTTTTTCGTGGTTCTCAGCAACTCTTGCATTTTCCACCCATTGTGACAACATTTCTTCGGTCAGAACCTGTGGCTGCATTTCTTTCCGCGACTATTAATTCAATGTTTTTAACAATCGTTCGTATTAATTGAAACTTTTACTAAAGAGCATGCTCAATTAGAGTCGTTAGGGATGTGTCGTCTCTCATATTGTTTTAGGAGTCTGTTGTGTATAAACAGTTGTCTATATATATAAATATATATATATATAAATATAATACCATTTATCTCAGTCAGTTGAAACTCAACAAAATTATTCAGAATGTGTGCAATTCTTTTATCATTATTATTATTATTATTATTATTATTATGGAGTTAGGTGCAGTTTTTACCTAAGTGTCATCATGTTTTGGTCAAAATTTGTTTCCCCTCTTCAACTATTTTCGTTTTACGTAGCTTCGAGATTACGAGAAAGCTGCTCTCCGAGGCCTATATTGTTCAGGTGTTCACTCTCAATCTCTTCATTTTCTTAGGAGATAAACGCAGACTATTTAAAATCCTTTTAGTGTAGGATAACATGTATAAAGTCGTTCTGCGGAGAGAATTGGCCCTCGGAGAAGCATTGTTGCCATATCCTAATTCTCGATGCTGGTCAACTGAATGTAACAGGTAGCAATGTGTGCAAACTACCTTAACATAGGGAAGTTCCTTTCGGTATACTCTTCAACTCTTGTATTTCTAAACATTGCATAACCTAGATCTTTATATCGTTACATCTATGTTTGTCGTAGCATTTGAAATTTTCTCATCTGTGAAGTGTTTTATTGTGTCGTTTAAATTTCATGTCCCATCTTTCGTCTAATTTCCTCACCGTCTTTCGTTTTCTATCCTGAGGTCAGCAGAGCCCGGGAGTTACTTATGCAAGATATATATATATTACATTCTTTGGATGAATTGAATTATATTTGGTACGTTTCTTTAAGGAAGTTGAAGCAACCATTTTTCCATTACTGATGTTTTCGAGTGCATTCATTATTCATGACACCCATGTAATCTTATTACACATTTGATACTGTAATATTATTTTTTCTTTCATTATCTGCACTTTGTTAAACATGATGTGTATGTACTGTTTTCGTAATTCAGTACCATGGACTAACTTATATGCAAACATGTGCTGATGCTTGTCAAAGAGAAAGTTATGTACTGCTCTGTGTCAGTTTTTGTTTGAGAGTATTATATTCTTTCCTGTATTTTTCTTTAGCCCAGGAGTGTATCCTTATGTGATGGTACGAGTTCTTTCTTTTCTGAACTCTGTGATGAAGTATTTGTGCAATTTTGTTCCTCAGTTATTGCGTATTGGTTGGAAAATGTTTTACCCCCCCTTTCTTGCATCACTCACGAAGACAAGTAGTTGCTAACTAAAGATGTACTTATAGAGCTATACATATACTGTTATAACATGTTTAGGTCAAAGCCTAACAAAAATGCATTTATCGGATAATGATTTTAAAGGCATTTATTATACGATTATAAGAGTTTCGGATGTTCGCTCTAGAAATGTGTTTACTTCTCCGAGGCCACGTACCACCGAGTGAAACAGGCATCCAAAATTGTGTAAATAAGAGATTTGAATGTCACATGCCTTTCGTAACACACTGTATAAGTTAATCCCGGTCTGATGATCTGAATGGCCAGTCTTGCTCTTGGTACTGGGCCTCTGATTTCGTCTCTGTATTTGACACTCTAATCCCATCACCTCTTCATCCTAAGGCACTAGAAATTAAATTAAAGCCTCTAGTGTAAATTATCGACACATGCTCTATATCGAAAATTTGGATTGTGTGGAGGCAAAACATTTTTGAAACGATGATGACGATGATGAATGAGCTTTTTTCCATTTTCATTTTTCGGTCCTTTGGCTTTCCACTCACATTATTTGGTTCAGTCACCCTTCCCTAATAATGACTCAGTTATAGTTAATCTATCACAGAGGAAACAATACATTGGTAATCCATGGTGGTTAATTTGTTGTATGTGTGGTCCACGCGGTAGATTAACTACCCCTAATAGTAAAGCAATGGTGATTAGTCTGCCTTGTGGGGCACATGCCGTATTAGATTAACTACCCTTGATATTGAGTCAGTGGCCGTTAATTGATGTGGCATGAGGAACGGTACATTAACTATGCTTCATAGTAAATCAGAGATTGTTTGTAAAACGTGTGGCAAATGAAGTAGTAGATTAACTATCTCATAGATAGCAGGTCATAAGATCATCTCATAGATAGTGGTAATTAATCTGTCATATGGGCTACTTGGACTGCTAAATTAACTACCTTTGACATTGTCAGTGATGTTAATTTGTCGGATGTGGCATATGAAGTATTAATTATCCTTAATAGTAAATCATTAGAGGTTAATCTCTGATACATGAAGTGTTGGATTAACTACTTGGTAGTAACTTAATGGTAACTAATTTGTCATATGTGGCACATAAAGCAATGAATTAATTTCTCTCGATAGGTCAGTCATAGTTAATTTGTCAGATATGACATATAAAGCAAGAGATACTCTATCCTTGATAGCAGGTCAGTGTTCATTAATCTGTCATGTGTGGCTCATGAAACGCCTCTTCATTAGAAAAAATAACACACATGATAATGGTATATATACATAACGTCATTTGTGTCATATACTGAGATGAAGCTAGAATAATTAAGTAATCATCACACTAAATTTTAGATTTGGTATGTGGTTCTTTACTTCACATGAGACATGTGAAACGTCTGTTTTCTATTTAATTAGTGCCACAATACATTTTCTATTCGAATTGGTGCAGTAAATAATTTTGTTCGGCATGTGACACAATAAAAAGATTTCATTTTGTCAGTATCACATTGTTTTTTCAGTCTATGTATGCCCACATCCATGCCACACTAGGAATACCGGTTTCTATATGATCACCCAACTTAAGCAGCTTGGAAAGTGCTCAACTTTCGGGTAGATGACCACTCGTAGCAGGTGTCGAAGTTCGGATACTTCGTTAAGCTATAGACCCATCTTACCAACTTGCTTAACCAGTGAATTTAAAGTAACTTTCTCCAAGATACTACCATTGTGCTAAGCCTATGTGAAGGCACTCTGCGTGACCTCCACTCTGCAGTATGTATATATATATATAATGATCAATGACACAAATAGGGCCGGCGCCAAGGGGGCGAACCGGGCATTTGCTCTGAGTGGCAGATTTCTAGGAGTGACAAAAAAAAAGTGTTTGGCCCTGGACACGTGGATATAAAATATACTGTAAGAAAGAATGTCACGCTATTATATTTGTCAGATAATATTTGCCAAATGAATTAAAAAAAAAGTGAGTGGAAAGCTCAAAGTATTCTGCAATTACTTTTTTTTGTTAGTAATTGAAATCAATCAGTAATGACTTTTCCCACATTCTTGAATTGCATCCTCTATAGCGAGTTATGATATCAGGTAGTACAGGTGCAGTTGTGATTTTTTCTGCTCAAAGAGTTGCTTGTGAGGGTTCATATGTTTTTCATCCCATCCTTGTCCTCCACCCGCTTTGTATATATAATTTCGTTCATAGAAATTAGCGAAAGTTGTTGTAAATCAACATTTCTATTTTTGAAAGCTCTGAAAAGATGGTGATTGTACAGACTGGTTAGCGTTGGCTTTGGAGCAAAGAAGAATTTTATTACTGTATTATTATTATTATGTGACATGCCTATGTAAATAAACCTACAAATACTCAAGATGTTGATTTTTATTTATGTCTTATGTGTCATATCTTTATCCTTTTCTACACATGTATACATGCTTACATATGCAAACCAAGACTTAAAAAATAATATTTAAAGTTCTTCATAACAAACTATGTAACGGAAGGGACTTCTGACAGTCCAATGTTTGTGCCGCACGATAATGAAAATAGCTTGCGTTACCACAAAATTTGGTGACACAAGAAGCACTCAATATGACACAGCACCTGCATTTGGATGGTATGATATTCGGTAGAAGATTAAAGAGGGGACTGAAAGTTGACCAAATTCGAAGGACAAGTGTCCTAAGATCTTGCCGTCTTAGGTCGGGGTTCCCATACGTTTTCAGTCGCGGTCAGGGGTTCTCATACCTTTTCAGTCGCGGTCACGTTTTCAGTCGCGGTCAGGGGTTCTCATACCTTTTCAGTCGCGGTCAGGGGTTCTCATACCTTTTCAGTCGCGGTCAGGGGTTCTCATAACTTTTCAGTCGCGGTCAGGGGTTCCCATACGTTTTCAGTCGCGGTCAGGAGTTCCCATACGTTTTCAGTCGCGGTCAGGAGTTCCCCATACGTTTTCAGTCGCGGTCAGGAGTTCCCATACCCTTTCAGTCGCGGTTAGGGGGGGTTTCCATACTTTTTCAGTCACGGAGCACTTTTCAGGAAAGAAATTCGTCAAGCAGCCTACCACCATTATGCCAAAGGCACGTAATGTGCGTTTTTGGTTGTTTTATCAATGTTTTTAAAAAATCGCATAACAAACAGGGTTTCCACTCGCCTGAAAAACTTAGAGAATGTGGAATTGTCAGGGAATTTGGAAACGTTCCTAAACGTTATAGAAAAACGAGGTTTCCTTGCCATAGCTGGGAAAACTTTCCTAACTTCTGTATCGAATAGCTAAATCTTTCACAAATGCGAAGCCATTTTTCCGCATAAAAGGCATTCAATTGAATTCGCAATGAGAAGTTAAAGACCGTGAATTTTCCCGGGAAAACCACTAGAAAAGTAGGGGAATTTTGTTTTATCAATGTGGGCGGGAAATATGAGCACAAAAGCACGAACTATTTTTCGATCTCTAAATATCTTGAATCTTGATCCTAACTTACTTTATCACATTCAAAAAACAAGAGTGAAAACTTTAAATACCGTTTTCTCAAAACGTCAATTTTGCACATGTGTATCTTTGGCCACTGGCATACCCAGAGGGGTTGACGGAGATTGGAAATCCCCCCAATGCTATAAAGTTGTGTATATATACATATGAATATATGGTTATTATATAGTTTTAGCTCTATACCTACTTATGAGTTTTCTGCATACACCTATGTCTTTGGACTAAAGGTGACGATATTTTCACCAAGAATATGCATCGGTATTACATCTAATGACAGCAATATTAAAGATGGAAGGTATTTTTTAAGCATTTGTACACGTTAAATATCAAGTTTTATTTCCTTCGAAATGTTACTTTCTCCATTAATTTAAGAGAAATCAGGTATTTATATACAGTCGCCTTTGAAGGGGGGCTATTACGGGCTGAAGCCCCCCCACTTTTAACTATCAAAACACATTAAAGCTGCATCACATGATCGTCTTTAAGGCTACTTGAGATGCCATAATTTTTTAATTGCTATGCTACTGTTTGCTTAATTAAACTAACGAAACGAAAATGTAGTGAAGCAAAACATTTGACCACGAATTCAAACTAAATATGCTAAATCCACAATATATATATATATTCAGTACAGTGGACCATATTCAAGTATTAAGAGAATTAATTGAAAGAACACATGAATATGAACTTCCATTGTGTGTTGCATTTATTGACTATGAGAAGGCCTTTGACTCTATAAAAACATCAGCAGTCATCAACTCTTTAAGATCAACAGACATTGAGGATGTGTACATTGACATGGTGAAACGTGTGTATAAAAATGCAAGTGCAAAATTTCGGTTACATAAAGATACCAAAACTATCAAACTTGGCAAAGGGGTGAGGCAGGGAGATACCATTTCTCCAAAACTTTTTACTTCTGCTTTACAGATGATTTTTCAGCTGATAAATTGGAATAACAAGGGAATAAAAATAAATGGTGAATATTTAAATCATCTGCGGTTTGCTGATGACATTGTTATTTTTTCAACGGACCCATTAGAACTCCAAGACATGGTACAAGAGCTCTCAACTAGAAGTGAAGAAGTTGGACTCAAGATGAACCTACAAAAAACTAAGATCATGTTCAATAATTTTGTAGAGGAAACAAAAATACAAGTTGACAACACTGAGCTAGAAATTGCTGATTCATATATTTACCTTGGCCAGCTGATTTCAATGGATGGCAACATTATGAAAGAACTCAACAGACGTATTAAACTTGGCTGGAGTGCATTTGGAAGAAACAGTTTTATCCTGAAGGGGAAATTGCCTTTATGTCTAAAAAGAAAAGTCTTCAACCAGTGTGTATTGCCAGTCCTCTCTTATGGATCAGAGACATGGAGTCTAACAGTTGGAGCAATACGAAAGTTACAGACAACGCAAAGGAGCATGGAGAGGTGCATGCTTGGAATAACTAGGAGAGATCGAAAAAGAAACACTTGGGTGAGAGAGCAAACTAGAGTAGAGGACATCATTGTTAAAGTAAAAGGGCTGAAATGGCGATGGGCTGGGCATATTGCAAGAAGAACTGATCAACGATGGACAACAGAAATTCTGAACTGGATTCCAAGAGACCACCGAAGACCTAGAAAACGTCCTCAAACTAGATGGGTGGATGAAATAAGAAAAGAGGTTGGGGTGACGTGGAAACGAATGGCCCAGGATAGACTTGTGTGGAAAGCATTTGGAGAGACCTTCATCCAGCAGTGGATAGATAATGGTTGAATATGATGATGATGATATATATATATATTTTAATACAATTATATTTTTGTCCTCTCTAGTGTCTTTGTGGGGAAATTCGAGGTGTATCACGAAGCACAGTTTGGGAACTACTGATCTAGATTATAGAAAAGGTTTCTAGAGAAAGGACAGTTCACGGATACTATATAGTACAGAATGCCCACGTATCATCGACGAATGAGGACAGATATATAGCTTTAGATGCATACAGTAACTCCTGGAATTTCTTCGCTGCCCTTTTCTCGTGAAAGACACCTCAATGGGTAGAATAATGGTCGTTTTCCCAGGAACTGAATGCATATATGAGAATTAAAAAAGTAGCAATTAAAAAATTGTAGGGCTCAATCAATTTTATGACGGATCATGTAATATGGTATTAAAACAATGCCACTTACAACACATACGCCCAATTTCATGCCATCACACGGCCTATTGTACAAGGCTATTTTACTCTCGAATCTTTTAACTTGAAATAGTGGAGTAGAGTGTAGATTTTTTTTTTTTTAATTTTCACTATTAGAAGGCAATTATTTTCGTAATCCAAAAAGCAATTATTGCCAATTTCAGAACTTACTATAAATTTATTGCACTGATATTTAGTTTTTGTTAAAAATTTTGAAGACCAATTTATGGATTCTGATTCGTATATATGGCCTTCTCAACCATCCTTTTACAGATCTGCTGTAGAGGTTTATTAAGACTTCGCAGCCCTTTCTTTATTTGCTGCATAACATTTTCAAATGAAAAAGCGCTAAAATATTCATCTAATTTTCCAAAATTTAAAACATCATCTGCTAAATGGGTAAGTAAATACACATTATACACGAGCATTTCTACTGAGTAAATTTTGTCAATTTCTTGGACAAATTCATTCAGCATCCTGTCAACGCATGAATTATATTCTGTATATATTGCACATTTACTGCATGGGATGTAAATTGCTGAACTAAAAAATAAGAAATGGTGATACTGTTCAAAAAATAAAACTTTTTTTAAAATAACAGGGCCAGTATATAAAAGAAACATTCAGTTCTTTCCAGCGTTTTAATTCGGAAATATTTCGTGGTATTTTGGAAAATTCATGCGGTATAAATGGTGCGCATTCAATATTTAATTTAGATATCTCAGTCAAAGTTCGTGGTGATAAATGTCCGTGGATCACATACCCATGTAGTTAGCATTTTTCTATATGCTCCTAAAATAACGAGGTGCATATAATCTAGTGGAACTTGAGAAACTAAACCAATATTTAAGTCCACAAATGGAGATATGCCACAGTGATGCGAGCGAATCACTAGTGACGGATGGGTTTATAAAATCGGAATCGAGTCATTTTACAGCAAGTACTTTGTTAGGAAGTATTTTATAAATTGTTCGACCATTCCAAGTTCCTTTGACTTTACACCTCGTATGCGTACAGTGAATTATGTTTTTTTATACATTTCACAAAACTCCTAGCAGGTCTATCTACAATAATACAGCTTATCTTCACAGACCACAATTTCTCGATTTGCAGTAATTCCGTTTTCAACAAGCTCTTTTATTTTCTGTACAACTTGTTCTAAAAAAAAGCCAGAATTTTCAGGTTTGTTCTCTCCATAAAAAATACTCACTAAGAAAGGCCTTTGGTCCAGAGACTAATCTAGGCGCCATAACACGGTCCAGAAGTGCGCTTTACCCGATTTTGAAATGGGCAAACCATCCACATGAAGTGAAATAGTAATTTTTTTTTCCTTTTCCAACTTCTGACTAATAGGAAAGTTACTACGTTTCGAGCCCTTTTCAGCTCAATCAACAATATTCTTTGAACAGTCAAAGTGTGAAAAGGTACCAGAACTTCCTGAATGGAGATTCACTGAGCGAGGTGTTCTGAACCAGGTTCGGAGATCTTTCTGCTCGTTCAGCAAAACTGGTTGAAGAATCTCAATTTGTTCTTTAAATACGGTATGTGGCAGCTTACGGTTTAATGCCCATTTTATTAAGTTTGAGCGAACTATACTATTCACAGTATCTAAAGAATTAGCATGTTCATTAGAATTACAGTTAACTGGAATGTTAATGTTCTGATCAACGAGATACTCTGAATCAAGTTCCAAATCACTCTGAGAACTAGCGTAAGAACTTGATTCTGAATCACTCTGAGAACTAGCGTAAGAACTTGATTCTGAATCACTCTGAGAACTTGATTCTGAATCACTCTAAGCACTAGCTTAAGAACTTGATTCTGAATCACTCTGAGAACTAGCGTAAGAACTTGATTCTGAACCACTCTGAGAACTAGCGTAAGACCTTGATTCTGAATCACTCTGAGAACTAGCGTAAGAACTTGATTCTGAATCACTCTGAGAACTAGCGTAAGAACTTGGTTCTGAATCACACTGAAAACTAGCGTAAGAACTTGATTCTGAATCATTCTGAGAACTTTCACAAGGATTTGGTTCTGAATTTAATGGTACATCTGTGTCGTTTTCACGAATACTGTCCATTAACTGATTTACAGTTTCTGCTCTTTCCCCTACTTTTCATCAGACATCTGATGACCTAGTTAAAAAAAAAAAAAACCCCTTGCAGATCTCAGAAAAAAAAAGTAGTCAACAATTTACAAAAGGGTATCCCTGGCCATGTTTAAATTCGGTAAAATATGAACATAAAAAATTTGTACAAAAGAGCAATGGTGTCGTTCACAAAATTGTCAGTTTATGATAAAATTGGTCATGGTAGATATTACCATAAATTACATGGAAGTACAAAGTAAATCGCAGAAACATTTCACAATGAATTTAGAAATTAAAGAACTTATAATAGCGGGCACAAGTCATACGATAAAGCAGGAAAGAGTAGGGATGGGAAAGGGAGGGATAGAGAAATGCAGTGAGGCGGACATTGGATTTGTTTGTTTGGTTTTACGGCTCAAAGACTACAGTGGTCATGCTGCGCCGGGACCTACTGTTTTCCGAGGAATCCGAACCTCTTAAGGCCTGGGGAACCAAACCCCGGACTACAGTGAGCAGTACGGACATTGGAGATGAGATGGGCTCAGCCCGAACAGGGTTCGGGCTATATATTTCATATTAATTTCGGGATCGGGCTCATCGGACGGATACAACTGAAGCTGTTATAATATGACCTTATATTACTTTTCAATATCGAAAGTTTTCAAGGATTACAATTACATGATTCGTTTCGAGGATTGTGGAAATAAGTGTATATGAAAAATCGAAGGAAATTAAATAATGTAGTTTAGCAAATTTTTTCAAATTTGTAATCGTACGTCAAGAGGGTTAAAGTTATATTTAAAGTTTCGGGCTTTGGCCTCAAAAAATGAGCTCGAACTCGTCTCTGGTGGACACAGGTAGGGAAAGGTCTTGTTTGTTTGCTTGAATTTTCGACGCAAGGACAACAAAGATCATAATGGGCTGGGACCCACAGTTTTCCGAGAATTCTAAACCTCTTAAAGCCTAGGAAACAAACCCCCAGACTACGGTTAGCAGTGCACTGCGGTGGCGCACTATGGTAACGCGTTCTCCTAGTGCGCCATTAAAGCGGGTTCGACTCCCAATAGTGCAAAAAAAAAAGAAAGAAAAAACGCTTACTCAGAGATCTCATAAAGATCGCATTGCTCACTGTAGTCCGGGGTTTGGTTCCCTAGGCCTTAAAAGGCTCGGATCCCTCAGAAAACAGTAGGTCTCGGTGCAACATAACCATTATAGTCTTTGAACCGTAAAACCGCAAACAAAGGGTTGGCAGTCAGTCGGAAAGCGTTCTTTTACACATTTGCCAGTCGAACTAGAGATAACCGCGCGATGGGCGAACGTGTTAACACTGCAAGGAAAGGCAAAAAAAAAACTTAACCGACTAACTGCTCACACATGTAGTCCGGGTGTTGATTCCCTAGGCCTTAAGAAATTCGGATTCCTCGAAAAACTGTAGGTCTCGGCGCAGCATGAGACTTTCTGTCCTTGCGTCGTAAAACTCAAACGAAATTTCAGAGTTCACAAATTTAATTTGTTATAATTTACTAATTTTGAAGTCCAAAATTTGTTTATATAAAACAAGCAGCATCGTGGATGATTCGTTTGGTCCTTTAGTATTTATCAATCGGTTGCTTTGAATCCATCTGAGCCCTGCGGTGGCGCAGTGTGGTAACGCGTTCTCCTATTGCGCGGCTAATCCGGGTTCGACTCCCAGCAGTGCAAAAAGAACGCTTACTCAGAGATCTCATAAAGATCGCACTGCTCACTGTAGTCCGGGGTTTGGTTCCCTAGGCCTTAAGAGGTTCGGATTCCTCGGAAAACAGTAGGTCCCGGCGCAGCATGACCACTGTAGTCTTTGAGCCGTAAAACCAAAAAGAATCCATCTGACTGCAAAATTACAATCACTATTTTGTTTGTCTGTTTGATTTTTATGGCGCAAGAGCATCTGGGCTATACTGCGCCAACAATCACTATTTTACAAGGTAGTAGTAGCTATAAATTGTTGCACTTGAGGGAATGGCGCCCTCGTCGTAAGAAATATTAACATTTTCTGTTTTAAAATAATAATTGTATATTAATTTTTAACATATGAAGGTCTGCTAAAAATACACAATACACCCTCACGCAGGGATGTCCTGTAGACAGTTATTGAGAGTACGTGGTGCTGTCTTAAATAAAGAATATTATAACTTCACCCTGAGGCTGAATAGCGGCACCATGTTTCTCGTCCAGTGGACAGTAAATAGTGGTTTAATCTTGGCTCGCTGTGCGACTAAGAACTTACCAGTACAGAGCGGTAAATAGTCCCTCCGTTTGTTTAAGGAGCGGATCGGAGTCCCTCTTTGGAAGTATCTGTGCATTCTTGTCTTCCACTAATACCTTCATCTGCGCAGTATTAGCAAAATACATATATATAGCTAAGGAGTGTAAATAAATATTAAAAGCACGCAACGCCTCTATGCCTGATACCAAATCTTTCGGTTAAGATGTCATACCGGGTTTAGCAGTAAGTCCTTCCGTTCGACTCAGAGATCTCATAAAAAGATCGCACTGCTCACTGTAGTCCGGGGTTTGGTTCCCTAGGCCATAAGAGGTTCGGATTCCTCGGAAAACAGTAGGTCCCGGCGCAGCATGACCATTGTAGTCTTTGAGCCGTAAAACCACAAAACAAACAAACAAACAACCATTACGTCCTTTATAAAGCATAAAGTCCTTTACTGGTCTAAACGCTGTAGGTAAAAATAAAGAGCAGATAATGAAGTTAAATTGAAAATAGGGGATAAAAATTAAATAAAATACGAATCATTGTAATTTATTATTACTCTAATTATTATAATTATAACGAATTAATGAAAAGCTAACTTAAAGAACAAAGCTGCTTGTTTTATAATATTAGAACTTACAAAGTAATTTTTCTAGTTTTTTGTGCTGCCAGGAGTATATGACGTGGCCGTATGGCCACCACAATAAACATGATAATGTACATAGGCTCCTGATGCTAACGCATTCGACTTATAGCACATGTATTTATTCTGACCACCATTTAGAGGTTGCATTATGGGAAGTATGACGTCACACGCAAAAGGTGAATTGACCAAATACTCTGTTGAAAGTATATGGGGCCGCTAAAAACTGATTTCTTGGTATTTGCACTACGTTTTTTGGCCGCCCAGGTCGCACCTCCCTAAGCACGGCCATGCCCAAACTTTACATTTCGTGTAGCCGGATGTGAATGTAGCCAGATGCATTTCTCATTACTGATTCCAAAACGTTGTGCTAGCATACTCCACGTCAAAGTGTTTTCCAATGAAACTTCGTTTATCTTCTGATAAAAGCAAACAAGCCATCTTGAGAAATCTACTATACATCAGTGACCAATGTTTATTTCCAAACACAACTTTCTGTTTTTACTTGCGTACAAAATGCCATAAAAATGTATTGCAAAGCCTGGAAGACAAACAACATGGTTAGAATTTATTTACATTTAGTGGCTGGAGGTCGACGTTTGTAAGAGGGTTCATTTTTTGTCCGTGAATTTCGCGTCCTTTCAGGTCCTGTCATATCTAGCTATCATCTGACTGTCATCAGAAAAGCATATTCAAATGCTTAGGTAAGTAGAAAATGATTACTAAAATATTACGTTCTCTTGCGTCTATTAGTAATCAAGTCTAGAAAATTTGATAGGTCCACGATACCTCTCCAAGCCAAAGCAGTGCCGTAACCAGACTCGGCCCTCTCCCCCTGAGAAAATATTGTTTATTTAAAAAAATATATATGTATTTTATAGAACTTCGTTTTAAATTTCTTGGTGTGAATAAAATTGTACACAAGAGAAATTTTGTTCTTTGACGTTAAAATGTTTTTAAAACAGGTTTTTATAGCCAAGTCTTATGTACTAGGCTACGTCTAGTGATGTCAAATTAAATTTTAAAAAAGTCGTGAAATGGATTAAATTATCGAGTGTCCCCAAATGATAGAGGTCAACATCAAAGGGACAGACAGAATTTGTTTTTAATATTTGGTTTTCTCGCTAACTTTCGTTTTTTTTTTATAATCATTTCCTATAATTTAATATTAAAAGTATAGATGTTGTCACTGACTATAACCTTCAGATGTCAATGATTGCACCTGTATTAAGAATTTGGGTGCTAGTACAGATACGTCCCATTTCGTTTTTAGTGGGAAGTGTTTCCAGCACACTTGGCAACTTTGTCCTGGCTTGCCGCCATGTTGCTTACGTCTCAATACAGGCTCCGCCCCTTTCCTTCCTCCATCCTACACCCAGCCCTCACCCCTACCATCTTCCCTCTAACCTCTCTCTCCTTCATCCCTATCCTTCTAATCTCTTCCTCATGTTCCTTCTCCTCCCCCTTCCCCTCTCCACCTCCCAACCCCTGTTTTCTTGGCAGTCTCTTCCTACTCCCCCTTACCCCTTTCATCCCTTTCCACTCCTTGCCTCCACCCCCAAGCAAAGGCACCCGCAAATAAGAGTGCGGGCAAGTCTATAATAGGGGCATTGAGTTAAAATGTGCCTATTATAGACTTGAAAGTAAGAGTGCGGGCAAGTCTATAATAGGCACATTTTAACTCAATGCCCCTATTATAGACTTGCCCGCGCTCTTACTTTTAACTCTTCATCACTGTCTGACATTTTAAATGACCATGCTGACCATACGCACGTTTTAAAATTTTTAAAAAGTACTGGTTTTTACTACAGTCTTTGATTTTACCATGTTTGGCGCAGTATAGCCCAGATGCTCTTGCGCCATAAAAAAGCCCAGCCAAAACCTCCACCCCCTTCACCTCTTAACCTTTCCCGCTGTTGGCTTTCCTCTCTTTTCCTCCATCTCTTCCCCTCCCCCTGCTCCTTTTTCTCAGTGCAGCGAACAAAATAAAAACGGCATACTAACTTTTATTCCTTTTATCCGTCGGATAACTTCGCCTCTTTAACTACACAGTCATCCACGTTAGGCCTAGCGCACCTTGCAAATCGGGTCCTTCTACTCCAAACCAAATAAACCTTCTCCCACAAACCAATCCAACAACATTCCTCTTCCCTTTCAACCGCAATTGAAGAAAAAAATCCATATTGAAATGTTCCGACATCTTTCCAATCGCTGCAACACTTCCATGACACTCAAAAGAATAACGAAGCAGCTTCAAAACGTCTTACCACCGCCACAGAGAAACACCGTATGATGCCCCACCCTGTGTGACATCACATGTTAAAATCACTGATGTCAAAACCCCACCTACAGCGATTTTCCTTCTCATTTCTAGGGGAAAATTGATCTTGTGGGACAGTATCTGTACTACCACCAAAATTTGTAATGTGATTTATTTTTAAAAATGATTTGGCATGTCATTTAATGAATTTGAGTGAATAAACTAAGGTCTGTGTGTTGCATAAATTGGTGGATTTTCCGTGACTCGGGAGTTGCTAATTGGCCATTGTCAATTTCTTTTTTTTTTTTAGAATAGAATAATTTTTATTGAACTTAGATACAATACAATTTTTTTTATAACATGTCTATTACGCCGTATTTTCGATGCTATACTGATATTTTTGAAAATAAAATTGATTGCTGATCAGTGATTGAGTTAGAAATTGGGGAGAGCAGAAAGCTATGTAGCATGTTACGTAGCTCTCCTACATGTAGATAACATACATACTACATAAACCTTATTTTAAAGTACGTTCGCTTTGAATTCGCAATTTTACAGATTTAGTGATGACGGGAACTTTTTAAATCTGATTTCTTTAGACTATGAAATTTGTTATTTTATGTTCTCATTTGGAAAACTGTGATATTGGGCAGAACGAAGCTGCATTTGTCTCGTGTATTTGGACTTAAAATAGATTTAATCTATAGTAATGAGAAGAGAAATTATAAACTTTAGTATAAATCTACAACATTTTTGTGCAGTATTTTTGCGTTACGAAATTTATCCATTAATGTAAAATAAAATAGTTTTCATTTCAGTGCAAAATAGTTTGTTAACATAAGATATTTTGAACATTAATTATATAGTTTGTCCTCTTCGGTGGCGGAATTGCCAAGAGGCTAAATAAGTAGACTGAGGTCTATGGCGGCAGATTTTTGAAGATAAAGGCAGGACTAAATTGTTCGGTGGTCAATACTATTATTAATTTCGAATTGTTATATTCAAGGGGTAACCAGGCATTGTCAAAGGGATATCTGCTATGGCTTCTCTTAATGCAGTGCCCATAGCAGATATCCCTTTGACAATGCCCATAGCGGGCGTTGTCAAAGGGATATCTGCTATGGGCACTGCATTAAGAGA
>QLNU02003225.1:13437950-13457283 GCA_006491805.2 Dysdera silvatica | reverse complement strand
GGGGATAACAAATCATTTAAATAAAGGGATAATATCGTTCTGTGCGATAACAGCGAACCCACCCATACGCAGTACGCGAGGGACGGACTTTGATGTCGAGCGGTCAATATGGGCGTCCTCGGAAATTTCCAATCATCATAGATCATAACTCCGAGCAGCTACGAGGCTAGTTTTGGTCTCAAACGATAGATCTTGATCACATCTATTCGCTCCAAAACATTGAACCAATTTTAGTGAATGAAAAAATGTAAAACCAGAAAGTAAGATTGTAAAACTTTCACACTGTCGGTCAAAACTCCTACAAATGCCAACGTGAAATATAGAAGACACATAGCCTCAGCAATTATCCAGGGATATACTATTATCAGTGGCTGAGAGCTCCAGGAGACGCAGGGTACGCAAAAATGCGAACGTCCTCAACATAGTCAACCATGGTTTCTGTGTCACGATAAATGTATAAATCCATTTCTGAATTTCATTGAACGACGTTGCCACAAATGACGTTGGATGAGAGGAACATATTCGGGTCAGTCCCCCACTGTGCATCATGTGTCACATATAATAATGTCACATAAATAAACGCATCCTGTGTCATATATATGAAGGTATAATTTTAAAGAAAGATGGTAACTACAGTCTCTTTTTTTTTTATGAAAAATTCTTATTGCTTTCTAAAGTTGACAGTTTTGTTTACATAAAAACTAAGGGGGAAGCGTTTACCATTTATGGTGGGTTGATTGTATTTTTATGGCACAAGGACAACAATGATAATTCTGAGCCAATTAACCATTTATGCTTTAAATGCAACGTAGAAGTGGGAAATGCAGCCATTAATTAAGTTTAAAACAACAGTGAATTTTCACATGCGAAAGAAATATATTGTTTACTCACTTCGCAAATTCAACAATGTGCGTTTAATTGAAAAACAACTGTTGTTGATTCTGTTTTCACTCACTTGGCTCATTTAGACCAGATCTAGAAATAAAATTTCAACCAGTTCAATTTAGAAAGAGTTATACATGAACATTAGAGTTAAATTCAGAAATAGTTTATTGTACTTTATTTATTAAGATCGTGCGGCCACGGAATTTAAAATTTCAGAAGAGGAAGAATGTCTCTATTAAACTTAAGAATATTTTCTAGAAATTTGAAATCGTCTGCTAGGCCTGATTTGTCTCCAATGACGATATTGGAGAAAGAAGGTTACAGTTTTGGTAAAGTATTAGCAGAAGGAAGCTACTGCGTTGTTCGGTATGTATCATGACGTGTCAGATGATTCTTTAAAATATAATTTAATAAGCTTATGCTCTGGTTCTCTTTACACTCATCTCATAATCATTTTTTTAATAATTATCTCTTATTTCTTTTAATCATCTTGTCGATTTCTTTTAATTATCTTAATTTTTCTGAACCATCTCGCATTTCTCTTTATCATCTCGTAAATTTCTCTTAATCGTCTTATAAATTTCTCTTAATCATTTTGTAAATTTCTCTTAATCATTTTATAAATTTCTCTTAATCGTCTTATAAATTTCTCTTAACCATCTTATAAATGTCTCTTAATCATCTCAAATTTCTTTTAATCATCGTATAAATTTATTTTACTCATCTTATCAATTTCTCTTAATTGTCTTATAAATTTCTCTTAATAATCTTACAGAATTTTCTTAATCATTTTATCAATTTCTCTAGATCATTTTACCAATTTCTTTTAACCATCTTACCAATTTCTCTTAATTATCTCACCAATTTCTCTTAATTATCTTACCAATTTCTCCTAATCAGCTCATGAATTTTTCTTAACTATCTTATCAATCTCTTTTAATCATCTTATAAGTTTCTCTTGATCATCTCATTAACTTTTCTTGAATGTTTCATCATTCGCCTCTATAACCCTGTTATTATTTTCTATTATTAGTTGCTTATTATTAGTTGTTTTTTAATCTTTTCATTTTCACATAATCATTTTTGCATTTTCTTATAATCTTCATAAAAAATGTTTGCTTTCTATAGTTTCACAGCCAGTTTTCCTACGTGCACAAGACGATTGATTCTATGCGAACATTCATTTATTTATTATTTCTGACAAGATACTACATCATCATTCTGTCATGGGAAATGAAGGAAAAAGAGAACAAATCTCTTGACGAGCCATCCCACACTTTCAGTGGACACATATATACATTTTTACTTTATTGTAATTTGAAAATATTGAATTTTTATTTTATCTAAAAGAAAGCAATATTTTATACCATTTTGATTCCACTGGGATTAGTTTACTCCATTAAGCATTAAACAAATTTAGTTTTTTTCAGTCAAACGGCCTCTACGTTCTGAAAATTGGAAAACATAAATGATTTTTTGGTTATAAACGCAGAAGTTTAGAGACTGATATTTTTCGAATATCAGTTTTTTATAAAAAAAGTAGTTAAGCAACTTCAATATTTCTAAACTCGATGCGTTAGAAAATGTTCCAAGCACCATTGATGCAGATCTAACATTTCAATCGACAAGTATTTCCTGTGACGTGCATCGAATCACACAATGTGAACTTCATGACCTGATTAGAGATTTGGAACTGCCAAAGAATAAAGCTGAACTCTAAGCATTCAGATTGCAGCAGTAAAACGTCCTGGCGGATACTGTTGGAGTATCTTCACGAACGTCAAAAACAGCTGTCAACGTCTTTCAGCAGTGACGACGACTTAGTATTTTGCAATGATGTTGAAAGTTTGATGCTGAAACAGAACATTCCGTACAAAGCAGATGATAGGTGACTTTATAGATGCTTCGAAACTAAGCCTGAAGGCTGTGCTATTGCATAATATTAATGAAATATTACATTAATCAATCCCTGTTGCTTATGCAGCCCTAAGTAAAGAAAATTATCCCATCTTTCGACGCCTTCTAGATCTTACAAATTACAATCTCCATAAGTGGTTAGTATGTGGCGATTTCAAAACGATAGCAATTGTGCTCAGTTTACAAGGTGGGTACACAAAGTTCTGTTGCTATATACGTCAGTGAGATAGCCGCGGAAGGCATGCCCATTACAAACAGGCCCATTCCAACACTAATGGTCTCTACAAACAGCGTCGCTGTCTGCCACTAAAAAGTTTTGTACGAACCTCTAGTGAACTCTTACAGCATTGTCCTGCCACCGTTGCGCATATAACTGGGACTTGAAGACATTTGCGAAGGCCATTAACAAAATTAAACGTACATTTGAATACTTATGCCAAAAGTTTCTACGTCTAAGTATAGAAAAGGTAAAACAGAGGGTATTTATAGGTGCCCAGATAGGCCAGCTTTTTCAAGACAAACAGTTTGAATGCAACGTCAATTCTGATGCAGCTACATGCCTAGTATTGTTTCTGGAATATTAGTACATAAGTTTTGGGCAACCTTCGTACTGAAAATTACGAAGACCTAGTGGATGAACTTATATCTGCCTACGAGAAAATTGGATGCAACATATCACTAAAAATGCACTTCCTGCATTCACATATTGATGTCATCTCAGTGAATTGTAACGCTTTCAGTGAGCAAACAGGAGAGCGATTCCATCAGGGCATTTCTGAAATGGAACAGTATTACAAAGGAAAGTGGTCAGTTTCGATGTTAGCAGATTTCTGCTGGATGATCCAGAGAGATGCTCCGAATATTCTCCACAAGCGACAGGCAAAAAGACGACGTGTATAAAAAGGAAATGTTGTAAACTATTATTCGTACTATTATATTCCCATAGCCTTATATATAAAATGTAAACAGTAAAATTACTCAGAAACCTGAGCGTGATTTTCGTATTCAGTGACCCGGAATCTATAAAGGACAGATATTTTCACCGCTGTAAAATTTTCATTGTTGAACTGTGTAATATAATTAAGAATTGCGCTTTGGGTAAATAAAACGAGTTAATGCATAATCGTATATTTCTTGATTAGGGTGGCGAAAAAGGATAACCAGAAATTTGCTGTTAAGATTATCAAACATGCCAAGAAATCTCCTGAATTTTTACAGAAATTTTTGCCTCGTGAACTGAGAATCTTGACTACCATAGATCACAGGAATATTATCAAAGTCCACAGAATTTGCCGATTCAGTACTCATACGTTCATCTTCATGGATCTTATAGAAAGTGGCGACTTGTTGGATTACATCCGGGTAAATAGAAATGCATTTATTTGGGGAGAAGGGACGTTAGCCATATAGACGTATTTTAATTTACGTTTTGACTTGGTTTATGACTACTTTCTGTAGAAATGGTTTTGAATCCGGATGTGATGCGGAAACTGTTTACTTTTATACAATAATGTTTGCCACCCACGTATATTTAGCTCAAGCTAGAGCTTTTTTGTTTTTGGAAAAAAAGAGGCGCCGTCCTCATCCTGGACTCGAACCAGGGACCCCGCAGTGTCTTGACCTACTAGACGAATGAGGACAAGAACAAATGCAATTTTCTCCGTATATGAGGATGTAAGATATTATTACCCTTCACAGGGATAACACAATTGCCAAATAATGGTCAACACAGAAAAGCCTCCTGTTTACTTTTATCAGAGAACTGGAATCTGCTTGAAAACGTTTTTTAGTTATCTTAATAATATCAATATAGGGTGTCCATAAATCATCTCTACCACTTCATCCCTTAATACTATGGAAACAAACACAGCTACAGTGAAACGTCCTTCTACTAGTGTGTCCCTTAAATAGTATAAATTTCAAAATTTTGGACTATGATATGACACCCCTATTTTTTTTCCTTTTGCTATAGTAATAGTCTGTGCAAAATTTGAAAAAGAATGGACAGCCTTAACCCGTGCATCAAAGGGATTAAAAAGTACACAGTTTTCTAAAAAAAAACACTTGTTTTTTTGCCATATTTGAAAAGGTCAAGATGCCAAAAAAAAACCACGCGTTTTTTTTGTCATATTTGAAACGGTCAATAGGACCATCTTCTATTAAAACTTTAACACAGGTCATTATTAAACATCAAAAGGCATAAAAATCAAAGTATTAAACTAATACAGAAAGTTCAACATTTTTGATAAATATATATTTGGTTGTCAAATTGGCAATTTGGTTCAATTACTCAAACAAATTCTTAGGCAATGCTTCCTTTGTATAGGTTTTCATCGCTCTGCGAGTATGTTGGGAAATTAACGATAATTTTTAGAAGTCACATCTTTTTTTTACCTGACCAAGATATTCCTGAGCCAACGCAATTGCTATTTCTGAGGCATCGTTCACTCCTGAGAAGTTGGAAAAAAAATCCATGATTTCTCTTAAAAAGGATTGTGTTGTTCCAATCAACAGTATCGATGTCCAAAAAATCTAATTGCAATCCATACCTTTCAAAAAATTTCAAAGACGTCGAATCTACAAAGTTACTAATGGATTTCGACAAGAGCCGAGGACCATCTTCGGGAGTGATAGTGAAACGCATTTCCTGTTTCGTTTTCGAAGTTAGCAAGCCGTCAGTCTGAACTCAATTATCACGAACCACGACTACCATCTTCCGTTTTCCATCCAGTGGAACAGACTCCTCTAATAGAGCTAACTCGACCCATTCATGAATGAGGTAGCAGGGATGATTTGAGAACTTTTGGAAAGCCACTTATGATACCTTTTGATTAACTTTTCCGTATGAATCCGGACTTTGAAAGGACATCAAATCCTTGTAGGGAGCAGCAATAGCATATGGAGTTGAAAACCAGGTTTTTATATACACCGTGATAAAAAAAAACCAACCGAAAATCCCACAGACCTTGCTCCTTCTTCTCTGCTTGCCAAATTGAACTGCTTTTTGAAGAGCAAAATCTTTAAGGAGTGGATGGCTTGGGACATAAAACGAGCGTCGTGAATAGCTCTGGGCAAAGCAAATGTAACCCTCCGTTTGTAATCTTGCCCAAATATATGCAAACGAGCTCAAGGAATTCTCTATAATCATTGCGGATATAGTTTTCCTGTTGAAGAAAGAAGTGGTTTATCTTAGTGGTCAATCCGTGAAATTTGTAGGTTAACATTTGTTGAAAATTCGTTTGACTTTACTTAGTTCGAGTTTTTCCAATACGAAGCTTTCATTTTCAAATGCGTAGATGTTTGGTCGTCGTCGATTCCTGTCACATACTTTTTTTGGTCAGTATTTTCCCCAAATATCTCGAAACCGCTTGAAAATTGGTGTTAATTGGAAGTTAGAGCCCTAGAATCATAGGCCGATGCATCAACCGCTATTTTGTTGGACACTTCCGGTTTCATAACACAACATTTACCATTGGAAAATTAATTATCCATTTTCTTCCTCTTACAGGATCTGTTGTAAATCTAAACATTCTGTGTTTATTCCTTCAGTGATTTGAACTATTTACAGCGTCACATCCACCCATTTCACCCCATTTTATTGAAAATAACACACTTGTAAATCTCTTAGCTTTACACAGGAATGAATGAGATCATGTAAACCAATGGAATCAAAACGTCTGATACGCTAGCTTTCCTTTTAAAGAGGCTTAGGAAGTAATGAAATTTATAAAACGAATTAGTAGTCACCTTTTTAACCGGCTGTGGTTGAACTGGAACGTTAACCGGTTAATTGGAAAATCGAGTTTTTCAGGGGGAAAATGGCGATAAAATTGAGATAGTGTAATGAAAACCTCAATTAATGGATTTTAAAATGCTATAACTATTATTAGGGCTGGCGGTAGGTATTATGCTGCTCGGGGCGAACATGTGTTTTGCCGCCCCAAAATGACTGACCATGCTTTACAGTTTGTGTGGTTTAGCCCTTAAAAATCTGTCACTCAGGGTGGATGCCTGATTCGTGCCCCCTTGGAGATGGCCCTGATTGCCATCATAGCAAAAAAAAGACATACATGCAGAATCAAAATGTCGGAATATTGTTTTAAAACCTGCAACGGAACTTGAAAAAAGCCTAGAAAACTGTAGGAGCCAATTGGAAGAGCTGCTGAGTAAAGTGGTACTTGTAAATGGGGAGTCTATTATATCGCGAATAGGGCCATCATAATGCATTCGAGGGTCTCTAAGCTCGATGATTTTTTGGGGACCCTTTTACACCAATTTTTAAATTTTCAAATTCTTTTAATAGGAAAAATATGGTATCAAATAAAAAAAAATGTGAATTTGGGTCCCCTGTTAGTGTCGGGGCCCGTTGGGGCCCATCGGTTAAGGTGGAACTGATTGAGGATTGCTGTATTTAAGCGAGAAATGCGTTTATAATTCATCCCCATTTCGCCAAAATGGACTTGAACTTCTAGAATATCATGCACATTTAATTTTTTATTAAATCATGAAATATCGATGACGAACTGCTACTAATCAAGTTTCTATGCGTATCGTATGGTATCAATCACTCAGTTTCAAATTGCAATGTTGCACGCAACGATATGTCGTTACCATTTTTCGTGTTCCTTTCAAATCAATTGTTTTTTCTGTCGTTGAATTTAAACAGAAGTTGTGATATATTGTAATCATTTACGATGGAAGTTATCGATTATAACGATAATCGACTGTCATATAATTAGCAGAATCCTTCTTTTTTTTAATTAGTTTTCAAAAGATTTGAAATTTTAAGTGGAGTCTACTAAAAATGTGAAAAATAATTGCCCTTAAAAATTTAATTATTAACGTTAAGCGCCGTTTTAGAGTGAGGCCTATTAGGTAAAATTCGTGACGTCACGCCACGTCATGACTTGCTACGTCACACTATGTATATGGCTGTTCTAAGACTCCTAATTAATCCGCCATTTTGATGCCATCGTATCACGTGATCTCATTCACTGCTGTGTTAAAGTTGATTGATTTACAAGTGTGCTATTTTTAATAAAATGTGGTGAAATGGATGGGTGTGCCGCTGTAAATTGTTCAAATCACTCGAGAAGTAAACATGGAATGTTTACATTTGCAGCAGATCCTGTGAGAAGGATTAGGAAGAAAATGAACTATTAATTTTCCGATGGTAAACATTGTGTTGTGAAACAGGAAGTGTATAACAAAATGGCGGGTGACGCTCCGGCCTAGAATTCTAGGAGTTCTAGGCAATTCTAAAGAAGTTTATTATGTATTACATTCCATACATTATTTTAATTTTTTGTCAAACTCTATGTAACGTTCTAGTCGCCACCACCTAGTTTAATTCATCACTAGGCGGTGTTTCAGCTAGAGATGTAAAAACCCGGTAAATTTGGACATATTGGAAACTTCGATGGGAAGAAACCAAGGTAGCTAGAATACAGGAGGTAGTCCCGTCCTTACCTTTCTTCCTATTGGTCGATTCGACAAAATCGACCAATAGAAAGAAAGGTGTGGACGGGACATACCTCCTTTATTCTAGCTATCTTGGTTTCTTCCCATCAAAGTTTCCAATGTGTCCAAAATTCCCGGGTTTTTTACATTTATAGCTTCAGCTGGTATTGATCCGACCACTATCTATGAGCTTAATTTAAAACTTTCCGTCATCAGGTTGTCACCACGTGGCGTTCCAATGACTACATATAAACACACTGATTTTTTTTTAATTTATTTTAAAAAAAGTGGTTAAAGGGGATATAACTACTTTTTCAGTATTGATATTGATTCTAATATCATTGAAATTTTTTTTTCCAAGTTTTTAATTCAATCTTACTCTTTATTTATTGAATTTTTAAAAAGATTTAAGATATTTTGTTAATTTTTTGAATTACATAATAAGGGACTATGCCCGTATCCAAGGGGATCTTAAGTACCTGTTCCCCCACTCGAACTAAATTATTAATAGAACCGCAAAAATACATATATGTAACAAATAGAAAAAACAACGTTTTTAAGTGTAGCTGAAATTTTATTAATCAAATTTCAACGCGTTTCGGACGGACTTTTACCATTCCTCGTCAGGAGTACACGCCCGTCTGGCACTGAAACAAACAACGAAGTGTTGCCGATTCACCCATGGGTTATGTTGCCAGTTAGATCCGGTTTTCGGCTAAAAGTTGCTATTAATGTTGACTGCCGCTCCATCTATCGGAGGTAAAAGGCTATAGTGAATTAGGTGGGTGATAGGCGAAGGTTGAAGAGCTGAAAGTAGGTTTCTCCAAGCTTGACTGCAGTATGGAGTGGACTTGTAATCATTTACAATGTCACTGGAGTGTTTGTGAATAAAAAAGGCTTCCAAAAAATCCAATTCTACAGAAGACTTGGGTTGATGAATGATGGTGGAGCCATAAAAATTAAATTTATGATTATTGTCCCAGCAGTGGACTGCAATGGAGGATTTATTGACTTCGGCCTTTTTTGCGTATCTTTGATGCTCTTTTACTCTGAGACGTAAAGCACGCTTTTTCTGGCCGATGTAGGAAAGGTTACACTGACACGAAATCTGTTACATTCCCCAGAGTTGCGATGCAAGGAGAATAAGTTTAGAGGGACCCTTAAGTTTAGAGGGACGAATTTCATTAAATGGAGAAAAAATTACCTTAAAATTGGCGTTACAAAGTATTTTAGCAACGGCGACACTAATTTTAGGAAAACGGGGGAGGACAGCAGTACCACAGAATTCAATTTTACCAGGGGGTTGATAACGTAGTAGGGAAAAAAAGATTTAGCAAATTAAGAAACGGCTAAAGTGATGATATTTGGGCTATAACCTCTATTAACGGCATCAGGTTTCAAGAAGGTGAGTTCTTGGGAGAGAGCTATGGATGTTGAACAAATTTTTGGGGCTCTATTCACATATGTGTAGAACGCCGCTATTTTTTGCCGGTATGAATGACAAGATTTCGCATGTGGCGGGAGTGACAGAGCAAATGGCTTGTGATCAACACTCATTATGAACTGGCGCCTTTCCTTTTCAATAAAAACGCCGAAGAAAGGCAGGCATTTGTTCTCACTTTCCAGCGAGAATTCAAGATGTTTATCAACAGACTTGACAATAGGAAGCATAGAAGCAATTTGGTTTTGTGGACCTTCCCAAATAATAAATATGTCGTCCACGTATCGAGTCCAAAATTTAAATGTTATAATTTCAAAGAGTTTGATCTCGAAATGATGAAGGTATATATCACATAAAATGGGGAAAAAGTGGGTTCCCCATTGCCATGCCATCAGTTTGTTGAAAATACCGACCCTTAAATACAAAATGTGCAATTTATGCGGGCTGCGGTTAAGGTAACTAATTCTTTGATTTCAGATTGTGCAAAATGGTATTCGGTTAAGCGTCACTGAAGGCAATCAATGGCGCCGGCCACAGAAATGTAAGTAAACATAGATTTGATATCCAAAGATGAAAATGGTGCAATTTTCAAAGGAAAATTTTGGAAGTTCGTTGACGAACTAGAGAGAACTTTTGCGCGTAAAAGAATTAGAGAAAGAAAGAGAGCAGAAGACAGAAACAAGAAATTTAGCAAGTTTGTTAAAAACGGTGCCGATATTTGAAACAATCGGGAAGAAAGGAAATGTCCGGTTTGTGAATCTTTGGAAGTGCGTAGAACTTGGCAGGAGAGGCGTAGAACTTACTGGATATTTATTTTGATTGGAGTCAAAGAGAAATGATACTTGTATCAGTTTTTTGCAGTTGGTACGAAGCTTTTCGGTGGGATCGTTAGAAGGTGGTTTATATGGACCCGATTCCACGATTTTGGTCGCCCCTTTAAAATATTGGTTTGTGGATAAGACAACGATTTGCCCTCCTTTGTCCGCCTTCGTGATATGCACACCGCCATTCTTGAAAAACTCATTTATAGCTTCTTTCTCATTTTTTTTTGTAAATTTGGAAGGACAAAAAAGGGCAACAAAATTAATAATTAGGAACAATCAATTACATTGGAAATATTTTGCAATAAAACATAAAATATTATCATTAACTAAAGTTCATAAATATTGCATACTCAACAAAATGTTTGAAAGAATAAAAGAAAACAAACATGTACAATTGATACAATTACAACACAATGAGAGTGAAAGGAACAGAGCTAGGAAATATAATGAACTAAACTTACCTCAAATACGAGCAGAGAATGGAAGAAACAATATTAATTACAAAGGACCCAAGGCGTGGAATGACATCAATAGAAGTAAAATTTTCCAACAATATTAATTTGTTTAAAAAAAAAAAGACTACGAGAAAAGTTATTAGAAGAGGATAATATATAGCCCTTGCTTCGCTTCTTGGAATTGTAGTATTATTCAAAAATGAATGAAAGAAAATGTTAATTGATAATAACTTGCATAATAGTCTTACTCTGTAATAACACTAACTTCCACGTCCAGGCATTGCAGCTTCTTCAGAGTCTTCGCAAGTGTCTATAATTTAACGACTTTTTACATCCACTTCGCCCTTCTCCTTAAATACCACTGACTATAATTTGCGTAGCATAGCATGTTTTGGCGTAAGCGTTAACTGGTTGATCCTGAAATTAAGTTCACGCCTACGTGTGTCCATCCCATTAACATATGCGAATTTCATAACTGTCCAGCAATTTCTTCTTGGTGTTCTGTTTTCATTTTCCAGCAGTATATATATATATATCCTTTCAGCCTAGAGACCATAAATGAATCCGGCATTATGGTGAGGGCAGCTACTTATACAGGTATAATTTTATCGGTGGCTACTCCGTCCTCTTTTAGTCGCTTTTTTCGACAAGCAGGAGAGTACGGTGAGTGAAATGTATAATCTCCAAACCACGGGTAGAGGAAATCTAAAACACGCCAAATATTTTAGGAAAATATTGACGACTCCTCCATTGGTGCATGTAACCCCCCACCTTCAAAGAGAAAGGAATAAATAACTAAACTATAAGCCAGATAATGTAAAATATTAAACGCACAAGAAGATGCATTTTTTAATTCGATAAAATGCAATTTTTAATTCGTTTGAGCTGGTCTTTCGTTTGCTATATGCGACTTGTTTGTTTTATCGGTTATTAGTTCTTTTTATAAGTTACTAGTTTTCATCGACAATTACGTTTTTATAAATCATTAGTTTTTATGCTTAGTTTTATTTTTTTTTGTGTAAGAACTAAGGTAAATAGAGACTGAAGATGACACTTTGTAAAATTAGTATCTGGAAGCTAAAAGAATTACATAATTCATAGTACTTTCTTTTCTAGAAAGTAAAATGCATTTTTAGTTTTTCTAACTACTTATTTATATTATTTTATTTGTATCGTTTCTCGAAACTTATGAATTCGTATATGTTGACCTTGCGAGAAAATAAATGTTTTTGAACCTGTGTTCGTTAAGCTACATTTTTTCCAAGTTAGTATCTTGCCCACTGGGCCATCGCGATTTACTTGGCAATTACTACTTCTCAAATTTTTCTTATTTCGAGTGGCAACAGAAATTCACTACTTCATGCCTCTCGAGGTAAACAGCTACATTTCTCTCCTGCCGCTTGTTGATGATACGAGAGTGATATGATCTATAGCTTTCGTTAAATTCAAAATTTTTTTCAATAATGTCTATACTCTCATGAAAGAATTTTCATGAGAACACGTTTCAGTAAACGTTAATTATAAGCCATACTCAGTACAACGCTGGAAGATTTTATTCTTACCGCGTGCTGGCTGGTTTCTTGTTGAAATCTGGACGGTTTTCTTGAAAATAGAAAAGATTTGTTTGTGCGAATTTTAGTTAAAATTTTTGATTATTTTGTCAATTTTTGAATTTGGTTTTTACGAATTAACTTGAATTGAAAGACTTATTGATGAATTATACGATGACAATTGTTTAAGTGAAATATAGTGATTGAATATTACAATTTGTTGATGCGAAAGTTTCTATAAACGAGTAATGGTTGAATCAGGATATCCACAGATTGGAAAAATCAGGGAATTTGGTATTCCCGGAATTATTAGGGTATTTGTCAAAGAGTTGAAATTAATCAGGGAATTTAAATATAAATTTAATTTACAAAAACTTTTTTATCAGAAAAATTTGCTAGTTTGTGAGTACATGAAACTATTTATTTGGCTGTGTTTTTATGCCCGCTGATGTTTTTGTAATCAGGAAAAAAGTTCATAGTTAAAAGAAATTTCAAAATAACTTCTTTGTGGACACCCTGTTGCATATACGTATATCTTAAAATTATAGGGAGAGAAATAAAAATGAAATTTAACGTATCACACATTTTCCATTAACATGTTACAACCCCTGAAGAGTGGATTCTGATGAAGAATATCATTCTTTGGAGATTATATGCAAGTCATTTATAGTAAATATGATTCTCCTCATAAAGGGGAGGGGTGAAAATGTGAAGGAAGTTGTCAGACTGAAAGAGAGCAAATTATAAGTTTGCTAAAAAATATTTAGCAAACAAACTTTAGGTAAATAATTTAAAAATTCATTGTTATTAATATTAGCAATGAAATCAAGTGGTGAAACACAGCGGAAAAATCTTTCACTTACTAATTACTCTAACCATACATATATATGGAAATGTAGTTTTACAAATATCCAGGCGAAACGTGATCTGAAGAAACCTGTATGTCTAGGATAATAATTAGAGTTAATGCTATTTTTGTCCCATGCAGAGCCATGAAAGATTCAAATAATATCCCTAAAGCACATCCTAAAAGAAAATCCAATTTTGTCACAAAAACTAGAGTAACACGCCCTGAAAACATTCTAGAAGGAAATCCAACTTTTGTCCTAAGAACAGCCGTAACACTTCCTGAAAATATCAAAATAATGTTCCTAAACCATCATAAAAATAAATCCAACTCTTGTCCTAAATACTGCCGTAACACGTCCTGAAAATAACAAGATAAAGTCCTTTAAACGTCCTAAAAGGAAATTGAACTATTGTCCTATAAATATCCAAAACATGTCTTTAAACAGTCCTAATATTAAATCCTAGTTTTGTCCTAAAATCTGCCGTAACACATCCTATATTATATAAATATCAAAATAATATCCTTAAATAATCCAAATTTCGTCCTAAAATCCGCAGTAACAAGTCTTAAAACATGCTAAAAGGAATTCCAGTTTTTGTCCTAAAATCCTCCGAAATATGTTCTCCGCGGACATCCTCAGGACCCTCAAAGGACGTACTTCACGCATGCACATGGATCACCGCATGACGTCCCACGGACGTCCGACAGTGTATTTTGAATGTCCTGGGGACATTGAGGATATCCGTGCTGGACGTCCAGAGAACATCCTCGGGACGTTTTTATGCTATTTGGGTTTTATTTCTCCAGTTTAAATAGAAATTGTCGATAACAATATTAGTGCATTGAGACTAAGGAATAAAAGAACCGAAATGTTCCAATATCAGGTCCTGGGCTTGTTATATATACTGCCATGTTTTCCCGGGGCCTGCTGCAATATGTAACAATTTCATGCTGCGCTATGTATATGCAGAGAATAAATAAAATTATTACTATTATTACATTTGGCTGGAACATTTGACTGTATTGTGTGACTCAGAAGATGGCGAAGCGAATCTTTTTACGCAGCAGTAATTTTACTAAATTTAAACGTTTTTTCAATTGGTGAAAAAATTTCCGGAATTGATGGATGGCAAGTTTGAGCGAAGTTCAAGTTATCAGAGAATACCGTAAGTTGAACATTAAAGAGTGGAGTAACGGAGATATCGATAACGTTGTTGAAATATATGTGGCGAGATTGTGGAAGCGAAACGCTAACCCGCAGTTCGGACAATTTTTCTTTCAGAGTACACCTCTGTTAGTCGGATATCTTCCGAGCGCGGTCCCAAGAGCATAAGTCAATCTCTTTGAATTTGCTCAATGTTCCAGAGAGCCCGAGATGTAAGCCGTAGAGTCCATTTTCGATATTGGATAAGGTGCTGCGCGTATCTTGAACGACGGTGGGTAGCATAGTGAAACGATGGTTGTTGAAAGTCTTGTTAATTTTCCGTAAAGGAGACAGTTCACAAACTAAAGCACGTTTTATGAAATTCGGAATTAGTGTATGGCGTTTACAACGTTGTAAGAAATTAAGATGATTAAGGAATGTCTGTCTCTCTTTTGATCCTAAGTTTCAAAAAACGATTACAACGGGTGTTCGCCATGATTCAGTGAAAAAACACGTGGCAAAGTAGAAATCGCAACAAAAGTGGGCAGTGAGCACAAATTGTAGCGAAGACCTAACCAGAAGGCAGGGACAAAAATTTTCTTGCTGAGAACTGGAAAAGCTGACAAAATGGAAGACGATAATCCAGTTAGCAATGAATATCGGAAACACACGTTAGTAGCGCGAAGAATACTATGTGATACGTCATCAGATTAATTTACGTATATGTATTTATTTCTCAAGCTTGCAAAGAAGGGAGAAAAACCTTTTAAACCTGGAATAAGTACCAAATTCTGACCACAAGATCTCGTTTTGTAGACCATTAATTTGAGAATACTTCAACGGAAAAAATATAGAAACCATTTACTTTAAAAGGAGGACATTATAAAAATATAAATTTTGATGGAAAAATTGGAAACAAAAATTTATGATGATGTCTGAAGGCAAAATTGGTGTTTTGTCATTTCTTTCTGTATGATACATTTATATTTCTTCTTTGCGATTAAGGTGACACATATCTATTTAACGTTAATTCGTAAAAACTTTTGAATACTCCTAAAATTAAATACTGGTTACGGCTTTGAGAGAAACAATTATATTTCTTAATAACATGATGTTCTTTAAGTGTCGTCTGCAAATAGAGGATGAATTATTTTAATTAAATGCAATGCAAGGAATTTTGATTAAATGCATCAATAAATCTACTAGAACTTCAAAGTCTCATCATTAAATAAAGGATTAATGTATTGTATGTATTCTTCATTTATGTATTTAATTTGATGTACAAAATTGATACAATTTAGTGTACAAAATTCATATAATTTAATGCACAAAATTTATATAATTTAATTTACAAAATTTATATAATTTAATATTTACAAAAGTATATAATTTAATTTACAAGGGTATATAATTTAATGTATGAAATTAGATTAATTTATGAAAATTTATATAATTTAATGTATCTATATATGGTTGTGTGCAAAATTTAATATAATTGTACTAAAAAGTGATATGTTAATGTGCAACAATATTGATACTGTTAATGTCAAAATTTATATAGTCATTTTTATGTACAAAATTTCACAATTTAATGTACAATATTTGATATAATTTAATGTATATAAATTGATATAATTTATATATTTATACAAAATTTATATAATTTATACAAAAATTTATTTATAATTTATACAAAAATTTGTTATAATTATCACCTCGTTATACAAAATTTAATATAATGTATAAAATTTAACATACTTTTAGAGACGTGGTCGTTTGGACGAAGAAGAAGCTCGACGTTATTTCCGTCAATTGGTGGCAGCGGTCCAGTACCTACATTTTCGCAAATTTTGTCATAGGGATCTCAAATGCGAAAATATTATGATCACGGAGGATGACCAGGTGAAACTCGTGGACTTCGGATTCGCAAGGTCATGTGGTATGTTCCCCATTTTAATACGCAATTAGACGTTTAAATTGACCACAAGGAGGACATCTAAAGGGGTTAAAGACTAGTTAATAATGTTGAGGGCAAAGTAATTTTAGCTATCGCGTTGAGCGTTTCAGACAGACGATGCTGTCTTTCATCACTCATCGATCGGAGTGAATATGGAGTGAACATGAAAGTTACCAGCGAAAGTTTGTTTTACAGCTGAAGAATGATAGACTTGAAAAGAGGGAGGACTTAATAAGAAGTGCAGAACCTTCCACGCGTAACTGAAGCCAGGAGACGAGTCATGGTCATTAACGTCGTTGTTTGATTACACATAAATGTGGAAGCCTTCACATTATCGACACGGTCTAATCAACATATAAATCACGCTCTTATATTGCTACTAACCTTTAATATATTATGCAATAATAAATATGCAATATTAATATTCAATTATCAATCAATTAATATCAAAATTATCAATATTATGCAATATTAACGCAACGCCGATTTTTACGTTTAGGGAGCGTTCTCAGAAAAGAGAGCGAAGCTACATATAATAATAATAATTATATTTTCTTCAAGGCTACACTAGTAATAAATTGCCAACTAATTGCATTTTCCAATTGCCAACTGATTGTCATTGCTAATTTTAATAATCTGAAACTTTTTTTTTTGTTATACGCAGTGGATGAGGAGACTGGGAAACGCGTTTTGAGTCGAACGTACTGCGGTAGTACTGCTTACGCTGCACCAGAAATACTTCTAGGCCGACCGTATAACCCTATGATGTATGATATCTGGAGTCTGGGTTGTATTCTGTTTATAATGGTTGTCGGATCCATGCCCTTCAACGACAGCAATGTTAAAGCTATGGTAAAAAATATGTATACGTTATAATTATGTACACTTCGTATGTGTGAATGTTTGGTATGTATGAATACTTTGTATACGTAACTACCTTGTACGTATATTTAGTATATATAATAACTTACGTACATTCTGGTATACTTAGGTGGGTTGGTAGGTTCGGGTGGGCAGATAGATGGATGGATGGACGTCCGTCCGGACAGACAGAGAGAGACACACACAAACAGGCGTAGTTAAAAAATTATAAAATAGCAAAAAAACAGATGTAGAATATAAAATTCCAAGTAATAAAACTGTTTGAAAAATGTTCTATATTAAATCATGTTCAACGGTTTGCAAGTTAGGCTATCATATATGCAAACTAAACTTAAAAAAAAAAAATTCGCTTTCTGAGGAAACCCACTTTAAAATTTTACAATTTTACGAGCATCTAAAATTATGTTTTGAAGATTTCTTGCTTTTTACCACTCTGGACTTAATTGTGAACGATTTTGCTTAATTTTGGTTTATTTTAAAAAATGTTTAAGTGTAATTTTTTTTAAATAATAACATAAAATACTGATTTTATGATTCTAAAGAACCTATGTCACTTTGAATTAAATTATCTTTTTTTTTTTAAGTACTAACAACGATGATCCACATTGTAATTAAATGAACGGAGTTTTCATTCGCAGGTGAAAAATCAACTCAAAAGAAGAATAAGATTTTCAGGTGTCTGTACTACGTTAAGTAGTGAGTTAAAAGACCTGATTAGACATATGCTGGAACCGGACATTACCAAACGTGCTACCCTAGAACAGATCGTAAAGAACCCTTGGTTTAGAGGACTTCACTCTGGACGAAACAGCACAATTAAAAAAGTGTCGTCAACTACATAGACTAAGCAAGATTTGCGAACGAACTCGATGCCTGATTTGAGCTGCAGTGTGTTCAAAATTTAAGAATAAATGTCTAAAAAATTTATGAGCGTTATTTACAATTCAATATGATATTTTTCCTTTGATTCATAAAAATATAATAGTAACATCATTGGTCAATTTCATCGGAAATGGAAAGAAAGCCAGCAACACCATTGGCTATCCACAGTCACCCTCGCGAAAGCTCCTCCCCACTACCTCTCCATCTGACGTCACCAGTCCTTCTTTTCGCCCTCCGCCTATTGGCCACTTATCCCCGAGTTTTCATTGGCTCTCATGAGCTCATTTCTGACATATTCCATACACTTAAATTTTTCCATGTTTCAAAAACTTATTCTAAATTTTAATTACGCTTTCCTAGCTTCATTCATTTTTATTAATTTTTCCTTCAATTCTCCCTTCAGTTTTTCTCTAAATCCTCACGCCATTTCTGCCCAAAAACCCAACGGCCATCTCATTACTCCATGGGGATATAACGATTCAGTTCGTCGGCGTCCCTTATATCATCGGAAGGTAGTTTGGATAAAAATATAACGAGTAACGTTATTTCCGTGCATAAACTATTATCTACAGGACTAACCATTACTAAATGGTTACCCCATAAAGTCACCAATGGCGTATTTTGTATTTCTGTGGCAATTAATGTTGTTTTCACCGTTCACATTATATGACTCAAACCAGAGCTCAGCTACCCACTATCATAAGCTTTGGTGGATCTTAAGAAGAAGAAGAAGTCATCGCCTCTGGATAGAGTGATTACTGATCTGACCTTTCGGTTAGGACTAAAACGCCATGTAAACTAAACAATTAAGACCCAGCAGAATATGTACAGTGGAGTCCCGTTAATTCTAAATAATCACGACCGAGACTTATTCGGATTAACCGAAATCTTTACAATAGAATTTACTCTATAAGCTATAATTGTTTGATGTGAGTGTTTTGGTGGGAACATATAACAGACGACGGGCGGGCGATGGAAAACGTTCCCTTCCTTTATTAGAAAATTTCACTTTCAGTAGTTGGCAACACTCACTGCGCTGTTTGTTTACGTCTTGTCAGTCGGCTGCTGTTGCAACCGACAACAAAA
>QLNU02003225.1:13416879-13427309 GCA_006491805.2 Dysdera silvatica | reverse complement strand
AACGTAAAAAAAAAATTTAAACGGAATATAATAATATCCCTAATTAGTGGGCACGCACAGAACAGAAAATTTTGTCCGTAAAAGTGGGGTGACCGTAAAAGAGGGGTGTTACTGTAATCCGAAAACTACTACAGCATGCAATGAAGCACAAAAAAAAAGGAATTGAACCGAGCGGTTAAATATAAAAATAGTTAACAGTAAACTATGAAATAAAAAAGGTAACTAAAAACAACGTTAAAAAAAGAAGCTATAATATGATACAATGACGGGAAGGTATTAAACACAGGCGATAGAATAAACGAAATGGCAAAATATCAAAAGCGATCGAAAACAAATCTAAGAAAAAAAAAAATTAAAAAAAGGTAGCAAAATATAAAAATGCTTTAAGTAAAGAAATATAATGCTATAAAGTAAGGAAAAATGAAAAATAACTTTTTACCAGTAAACTGGAGGAAAAAATGTTCATTGATAATTATTAAATTAATAATATTGTGCCTGCAAATGCTAATTAATATATAATAAATTTGCTTATTACACCATCAGTAACTGGCAACGGACTTTCCCTGCGAGTTCATTTCGTGTACCCAACTTCACAGTTAATGCAGTTTAATGCATTCATATGTCTTTATGCCTTGATGAATCCATATGTGTTTGCCTTAAATATCTTTATGCCTGGGGTCCAATATGTTTTTAGGCCTTATGTCTTACATACCTTGCCTTAAATGTCATGTCTTTATACATTATGTCTTACACACCTTGCCTTAAATGTCATGTCTTTATACATTATGTCTTACACACCTTGCCTTAAATGTCATGTCTTTATACATTATGTCTTGCATGCCATGATTTAGATGTTAGTCTTTATGCATTACATGTACCGTGGATGTCATGTCTTTGTGCATTGTATGTCTTACATCTTTTTATATTACATATTCTAAATCTTTCTGTATCTTATTTCTGTATGTCACGTCTTATGCCTGAAGTCTTTATGTCTTAATTGTATTAGAAACTCTTCGTATTCACATGATGGATTCGTCATTCGCGAGTCGCCTTCGTTATCGAAGAAGGAATCGCTTCGAACTCGGAAAAGGTGGCGGCGACGATGACTCTTCCGTCTCTGGTAGTCGTCCTTGCACAAGAGATGGGCGCTTAACATCTACAAGTCGATTATCAGCGGACAGCGGTGCAGGGTCATTGGAAGATTTTCTCCACAGGGATTCCTCGCCTCTTCCAACTACTTTTTTGGACTACTGGGACGGAGTTCGGAGACACACTGCACCTCCCAGGAAGACACCCGGGCCACCCAAATCACCGGATTTCGGACGACCAAACACTGTGCACGCATGGGAAGCTTATCCAAGTCGAAGCGCCATGTCCAAGTACGCTTAATTCTTTTTAACAGTATTCAATTACGTCATATTCATATTATGCATTTATATTATTCGCTTTTGGATTTTGTACTGACAACAACTCAGTGTCTGTACATTACTCAAATTGGTTTAAAATGTAACAAAAAAAGTCTCATATGGGAACCTGAAAGATGGTAATAAAATGCATAATCTTTCGCCGTCATTCATCACGGAAATTAATTATTGACACCGCACGTTTATAAGATTCAAGTTAGAACCTTTTTGGATCACGGGAGTCAGCAGAGGAAAGTAAAGACCATGTAGTCAGGCTGAATTCGAACTTAACTCGCCATCATTCGCGGTGTATCTGATAGATGTCATGTAAACATTTTACTCCATCATCACATATGCATTTACGTCCTCGTTTGTGCTTATTGATTATATTATTATGCTTATTGATTCATAATTGAGCTATAGTAATACGAAATCATTTGAGAGAAGCACGGCGAGTGGCTGTTTAATATTATTTCATTATAATATATTATGAAATAGATTTTATTTATATGCAAACGACACATGCTAGTACAATCATTTGTATGAAAGATTACAAGTCAAAAACTTTTTGGGTTAATAATGTTTGCAACGTAGTTTGTTGACTTTTAAATTTGATTTTCTACTAAGTATTTTTTAAATCTTTTTAAACTTTTCTTTAAGTTTAGAGTTTTTTAGTGCAATTGGTAATTTATTCCATATTTCTAAATCATAGCAATTCTTGTTATCTTTTCCGTAATTTATTCTTATTGCTTTAATTTTAAATTCTTTTTTGTTTCTTGTGCTACAGGAAGTAAAATGACTCACTGTGCTGAATATATCACAAAACTTGGTAAAATAACACAATGGGCACAGTTTTTGAACTATATGTTTTAATATAGCTTTAAAACGTTTTAAAGCTATATTAAAACATATAGTTCAAAAACTGTGCCCATTGTGTTATTTTACCAAGTTTTGTGATATACCTTGTGTTATAATTGTGGTTTTGTTTTTTCAATTATCTCTGTAGGTTTTTCTTCGCGTATTTGTTCATAAATAAATTGGGGTACTTTAAATTAGTAAATATTGTCAATACTTAGTATTTGTTTATTTTTTAAATTATTCAATTGATAGCAATTTTTGTTTTATTATTTTAAATGAGTTATTTAATATATTATTTAATTTAGATTTGTTTTACATAATTTACCCCATACTATATTCCCATATAGTAGATTACTATAGATCATTAAATAATAGATATCTATTTTAGATGGAGTTGTTAATGAATTAATTTCGTTAATGTTCCGTTAATTAGTATATATTTATATTATTATATATGTTTGGAATAATATTTTTATTTTAAGTGAATGAAAAAATGTTGCACTGTAAACCATACTAAGGATTTAAAATATTTATTTGAATTTATTTTAAATTCTAGATTTCTTTTTTGCTATATTGCAAGCATTGTTTTGTATAACCCTTTGCGATCATTGCATTTAAGAAAAGTATAAAAATTATAAAATATAAAAATTTGCTTACAAAAATAAATGTGTGTATTAGAAAAATTTTAATTCTTTATAAAACCAATTTTAAACCTTTAATTGTAAAAAATACAGAAAAAATAGTCATGTGATATGAAGATATCTCACAGATATCTCACAACTATCAAGATATCTCACAACTGCGAGTGAGGCGTCCGTTTCAAACCCCGAATGGCGATGGGTTAATTTACGCAATTAATTTTCAAACTCTACATCTTTTAGATTAAAATTAGAATATTTTTAACTCATAGGAATATGGGTAAAAATCGAAAATTAATTGGAGAAAATGCCAATGCAGTAATTTCGAAATATTTTTTATTATTTTCACGAATTCGCGCATTTTCATGAACTTTCAGGCAATTCGGCTCATTCACGAACTTTAGATAAACACACTTCGTTATGGATTAGATAAATTTTACTACAGTCAAACCTCGTTAAGACGAATTACTTTTAATACGAACCGTTTTCTGAAGTCCCGTCAGATTGTATAGCATACTATCCTTTCCGGATAAGACGAATTACTACCAATATGAACAGATTTTCTGTTCCCCTTTGTCTTCATATTAACAAGCTTCGACTGTATTTTGTTTTTCATTTTCAAGTCGTAAAGTCTATGGAAAATACGACATCATTATTTACTTTGCAATGAATTGCGTTGCGTCAGACACTGTGACATATTATTTTAATGGGGATGTTATATCGGTAACACATAAGGGTAGTTATATAATTTGCATATAAAGAAAGAGTTATAGATTATACATGTAAGAGAGTTACATAAATTGAATGAAATGGTGTTTCATAGCTTGTTATATGTCTTGTATTCAAAGAGAATGCTGAATATTTTACATAGCTAGTATTTAAAGCGCAATTTCTAGTTCTTGTGAATATAATACAACTCTCTCTTTGTATAACTAAGAGAGTTATATATAATATAACTCTCTCTTTGTATGAGTTATACCGGCAACGAGAGTTACATAAATTGAATGAAAGAGTGTTGCATAGCTCAGATGTAAAGGGGTCACATGTTTTGTATGCAAAGAGAATGCTGAATATTTTGCATAGCTAGTATTATACAATAATGTTTTCCACCCATGTCTATGTAGCTTAAACTAGAGCTGCTTGTTTTGGGAAAAAAAGAGACGCCGTCCTCATCCTGGATTCGAACCAGGGTCCTCGCGTTGAGCTCGCGGTGTCTTGACCTACTAGACAAATGAGGACAAGAACAAACGTATTTTTCTCCGTATATGAGGATGTAAGATATTATTACCCTTCTCAGGGATAACACAATTGCCAAATAATGGTCAACACACAAAGCCACCGGAGCAAGTTTTCGTGGGGGAATTTACTTTTACAATAAGTTTAATAATTTAATAAATTTTAATTCGAACCAGGGTCCCCGCGTGCTCAACGTGGGGGAATCCAGGATGAGGACGGCGTCTCTTTTTCTCCAAAAACAGAAAGCTCTAGTTTGAGCTATATATACATGGGTGGCAAAAATTATTGTATAATAAATTCCCCCACGAAAAACTCACAAAAATCTCGCCCCGGAGGCTTTTCTGTGTTGACCATTATTTGGCAATTGTGTTATCCCTGTGAAGGGTAATAATATCTTACATCCTAATATACGGAGAAAAATGCGTTTGTTCTTGTTCTCATTCGTCTAGTAGGTCAAGACACCGCGGGCTCAACGCGGGGACCCTGGTTCGAATCCAGAATGAGGACGGCGTCTCTTTTTCTCCAAAAACAATAAAGCTCTAGTTTGTGTGGGTGGTAAAAATTATTGTATATTGTTCATTAAATAGTTATAGTCGTTTTTAATCAGGGCGACCATTTTGAATTATCCTACATTTATATAGGCTTATGTATTTGTTGCATATAAAGCGCTTGATTTGAATTGTTGTTTATCTGTTGCAAACTTAAGATGTTTGGCATCCTAAAATAAAAACTACTCTCTCTCTCTCTCGCTCTTTATCAAAGAAATTCTATGAAACAAGCTGAAACTGCAAGAAAATCATTCTCCTCACTGTATTTCAAAATTTGCCCATATTCTGGCAATGAGCTGATTGAACAAGCTTTCCAACGGCGATTTTTTATTTTGCGTTGACGATCAAAAAGCCGTTTTCGAAGAAATGTCAGTACTGCCAAAAATAGAAACGTTATTACATCGGCTATCATCAGACAGAAAAAAAAGAATTGAAAAATGTCGATAAAAAAGTTCAAGGTTTAATTTTTTTAACCAGAAAAAAACAATGAAACTTTAGAAAGTCAAAAAGTGAACTGAAAATTATAAAACAAAGTATTTTACACTAAAAGTGATAGTAACGTGGCCTTAGATGAAATAATAATTTGCATAATCATTACATAGTAATTACATAGTACATTTACATAGTAATTACATAGTACATTTATACAGTAATTACATAGTACATTTACATAGTACATTTACACAATAATTACATAGCAATTTCCATAATAATTACATAGTAATTTCCATAATAATTACATAGTAATTTCCATAATAATTATATAGTAATTTCCATAATAATTACATAGCACATTTACATAGTACATTTACATAGTAATTACATAGTACATTTACATAGTAAGATAAGCACTAACTGTCACACATTAACAATAATACTGTGTTACATTAACAGTAATACTGTTTTATATTAACAGTAACACTGTTTTACATTAACAGTAATACAGTTTTACATTAACAGTAATATTGTTTTACATTAGCAGTAATGCTGTTTTACATTAACAGTAATACTGTTTTACATTAACAGTAATACTGTTTTACATTAACAGTAATGCTGTTTTACATTAACAGTAATGCTGTTTTACATTAACCGCAATACTGTTTTACATTAACAGTAATATTGTTTTACATTAGCAGTAATGCTGTTTTACATTAACAGTAATATCAACACTAACAGTAAGTATTTTTTAAACCAACCTGAACATGCTGAAATATACATTATGATCTAATATGCAAGAAGTTATTAATGCAAAGTGTTTTCTTTTTTTGTCGAAACAGTTTTGGTTTTTCTGGCAGGGTGTAAAAATATCTATTGAATATATCTTAAACCTACTTTTAACTAAAAATTGGAATATTCATGTACAACACTGTTATTAAACAATTATTCAATGTCCATATTTCGACTTGAAATATTCTATTGCAAAACAAAAGTCTATCTGTAAGCTTGTCATGACGTCATAACGTCATCATGAACTTGTTCCAAGAGGCATGTGTCTCCATATTTTTTATAGATATATATAATATAATAAAATGTATTATAATTATAAACAACCTCTAAAAGAACATGATGCAGTATGTATACCTGTATGCTTAAAATTTCTAGAAGGGATAACGAAAGATAAACGTTTGGATGATGGTGGAAACGAAGTTAGAGGACATCATAGTTAAGGTAAAAAATCTGATTGACAAAGAGACAGGAATGTCGCAAGGAAATCAACCTAACCTCAAATAATTGAAATTCTTTACTGGATTTCCAGAGATAGTCAAAGACTTAGGACATTTCCTCAGATTAAATGCATGGATGAAAGAAAACAAGAGGTTGGAATAATTTGAAAACAAATGTTCAGGAGAGACTTGTGTGGAAAACGGTTGAAAATAGACCTTCATCCAGAAGTGGATTGATCATAGTTGAATATGACGATGATGATTATAATTATAACTATGTTTTCTTAGGTATACTCCCTTGCCGGCTATTGGATTGAATCAAGGAGAATCCAGGAAATACTGCTTTCAGGAGAACTCATCTCTGGATGGCAATTCTTCCTCACACCATAGTCAACAGTGTGCAAGTGAAGATTATGCTGAAGACAACTTATTAGCACTTGAGGATCAGCTAGACGAAGCAGACAACATGATTTTCAAGAGACCACATCAACTTTATCTTTCTACAAAAGATTCTTTGGGGATAGATACAGTGAGTGGTTCTGAAGGCATGCCAGCAACTTATGACCACCTATTTGGCAAAATGGATGACTTGAAAGAAGAAGAACATGATGTGTTGATTTCCCATAGCCCATCCTCTAAAATTCTAACTTTGGGAGCTGATTCTGACGCTGATTCCGATTTTGATGACTCATGTGAATCGTGTGTCATTTACACATCGGAAGAGGATGATTCTTCATCCAAGCCCCGAAAACCTGTAGTGAGGTCTGCCACTTTTACCATTGAAGACAAAAAGATTGGAGAGGACAGTGAAAACCATCAGCAGAAACTTCTGCTTGCTGTTCGATTACCAGATGGTTCTAGAGTCTCGGGATATTTTGATTGCCGCGACACTTTGCGGAACGTTTGCGAATTGGCGATGCAAAACTCAGGAAGCACAGAAGACTTGATGAAGCTTGAGCTGGTTACCACAGAGGTCCCAAAGCGCGTATTTTCTGACTTTGCGATAAATTTAAGTGAGGCAGGTATCCAGGACAAGACACTTCTGAACTTACAAGTGTGTGAGGACAGCAGCGATAGTGGATAAGCATAATCTTTTACATATCGATCGGATTTTACTCATTTCTCTCGAATCATTAGCGTTTAGGAAATACATGAAACGCGTATATTTCTAAACGAGATGAAACATGTTTATTCTTATACATGGTGAGAGATTTTATGCTATATCTAAAAACGGGTTTCGAACTAAATGAGAAGCTTGAATATGATGTTACTGGTTATTATGTATAACGCAATATATATAAATGCTCATGGGCCAAAATTTCATGGTTTATCCTTTATCATATTTGTTCCTTTTTTGCAGAGATAAACTTTTACACCACCTTGGCATTTATTCTAAAAGTCATTAAAAAATCTAAGATATTTTTCTTTAGTTAAGTAAAACGACATCTAGGAATTGTTAATGACGGTCCTGGATAAACAATGCCACATTTCACTTTATCTTGTGTTGATTGTAATCAGGAGAATTTGGCTAAAAAGAGATACACACAAAGAATTTGAACATTTGAGTCGTTTTTCCTTAATTTGGACCGGTTGTACCGTGCGTCGTTTTCGGAATAGGAAAGTTCAGATTCATTCCGCTCATGGTATTAACGACTAAAGCGTTTGGTCTGGAGCAGATAGAAGGGATCTGGCTTTGAAGGTGGTTATTATGGATATGCAAGGACCCAGTAATGTTTGTGGCAACTTGCCTGTTATCATAGATCTATCATGGTCGGACATGATTAGCATATTTACGAACGAACTGGTAACGAATAGACAACGCACTGCATCAGAGCTCAAGCGCAAAACGGCAATGCAATAGTGTAGAGCCTGTGAGGTTATTATGTATGGCGCAAGAGCAAGGGCTATAGCAGCTACGATACGCATGCTTCTCATTTTATCTTAAGTTATGTTCTACGTTTAGTTTGCTTTTAAGCTTTAGTTATGTTTTGTTAATAAATAGTTAATGTTTACTTTGATGGAGTCAAATGATTGAATTGCTAACGACATCATGAAACTTACAGCAACCAATATGTAGGGATATAAGGTATTGCTACGCCTACTGTCTGCCACCTACACAATGGTGACTCGTTTGAACGTCTTTTATAAGTTCGAGTGTTGTAGCTTCTATTGAACTATCTTACAAGAAATCGGCTGTGAACTGAAGCAATTTCGTTCTGAAGTAACATGAAATCGATGGATGCATGCTGGCCACTTTCTTGTATTCCCGATTGGTCAGTGAAAACTTCTCATTCGGGTCCAGTGTTGTTTAGCGCGTATCATTTCCTCTTGAGGTAAAGCGGCGTGCCATTGCATATATAAAAAACTAGTGCAATATTTACGTTTTTTTTTCTAGTGTTAAATTTAAAATTCGTAATATTGTTTTAAAATATCAGAAGGGGATAAACTAAAACCGTTTAGAGTAGCGTTTCGTCCTCCACCTTTTTGGGAGGCCAATACAGAGCTTTGGTTTTTGCAATTAAAGTCCCAGTTTATTAACGCTGGAATAACAGCTGAGTTAATCAAATTCCATTGTGTTGTTGCAGCACTGGATACAGAGCTGTTGCTACATGTCGCGGATTTAATACACACCCTTCCAGCCCAACCGTATTGCGCATTACAAAAGCGTATTAATGAACAATTCCAACAAAGCGAAGCTTCAAGACTTCAAGCATAGCTACTAGAATTATTATTGGGGGATAAAGCACCATCGCAGTTATTGCGAGAAATGCGAGAAATGTCAGCCGATAGATTATCAGGTCCTGTATTGCGTAACCTTTGGATGCGTCGAATGTCAAATAACGTTCAGCAGATCCTTTCGTTTGGAAACTAGAACCTCGATGAAATAGCAAAATTCGCCTACAAAATCAATGAGGTATCTTGTTTGTATCCTACGGTATCTGAAGTTAGTAGTGGTGTTACAATAGTCTTTACAAAAGTAGGTACAGGAATTAAATGTTCAAAGGTAAACGATTAATGGACATTTCTTGTGAAAAAAGGGTGAAAAGACGCGATAGGTCAGTTCACGGGATAGAAAGGTTAAAAACGCTAATAGTAATAAGGAATAAATTGTGTAGTGTTTACAACTGTATTGGTACCATAGAACGTTTGGTTCCAAAGCACATAAGTGTCACCCTCCATGTCAATGGACGGAAAACTATCTTGCTCTTCTGATTCAGAGGTGTTAGTTGTTAATGAGCAAATAAGTCGCCTGTTTATTCAAGATAAAAGAACAGGGTTACGTTTTTTCGTAGATAGCGGTGCATGAATTTCGGTGTTACCAAATCCTGCAGTTAAACCATTAAACGTAAAATCGGATTTTCTTTTTGCCGCAAATGGCACAAAAATCGATACTTTGGAAGAAAGTTCTTGAATCTGGATTTTGGTTTAGGTAGAAATATCAGATGGTCATTTGTAATAGCTAATGTATATAAATCCATACTGAGAGTGGATTTTTTTTAGAAAGATTTCACCTTTTGATTGACGTTAAATATCGATGCGTTATTGATAGTCAAACGTCACATAAAGTTAAGGGTGATCCTACCCATACTTCAGCTCCATTATTGACAATGGTATCTGGTGATACGCCCTATCATAAATTATTGGCTGAATACCTAAATATAACAAACCCTTCACTCATTGGTGCTAAATGTGCCCACAAAACTACTCATTCTATCATAACCAAGGGATCACCAGTCTTCTCAAGAACATGAAGGCTTACTCCAGAAAAAATGGACTTTATAAAAAAAGGAGTTTAAGGCCCTTATGCAGCAAGGAATAATTATTAGTTAGTGGTTCATAATTAATAGTTCATGGGCAAGTCCAATCCATTTAGTATCAACGAAAAGCGGGGTTAGCGTATTTGTGGTGACTACCGACGGCTTAACGCAGTAACCGAGCCAGACAGATACCCTCTTCCACATATCCAGGATTTTGCGTTAAGCTTGGCTGGAAAAAAAGATGTTTTCAAAATTAGATTTGATAAAAGCGTATCACCAGATCCCTGTCGCCTAAAACAGCAGTTATTACATTCATTTGACTTTT
>QLNU02003225.1:13383621-13416779 GCA_006491805.2 Dysdera silvatica | reverse complement strand
TTTATTTCGAAATGCATATTAATTTAAAATATCTATATCAGTTGTTGCTTTGTATGGTTCATTTAATAATAATCATCTTATTCAACCGAAAATACATATTGTGATCAGTGCATCTGCAGATTGTAACATATTTTGAATTTAAAAACAATAGCTATTCTATATTTTGTGATCCCGGATGTGGTATAATATTTCATGTTATATATAACAACTGATCGACTAAATATTGCTGTTTTATATTGTAAATTGCTATTTTGCCATTATTAAATGTATGTTTAATAATTTTTAAGTGCACATTTACCTTCTAAGAAATTGGAAGCATATTTTACTTGTAATATCAAATTAACAATTTCGCTATTTTACATGTTATTCACAAATATTTTCAAAGTATTTCAAATGTCTATCATTTCTTAATAAACGTTATGTTTCGTTACGTGCTAAGTTTCGACACTAATTTCGCTGCAATTTTAATTTTATTTAATTAATAAATTTATTCATTGGTTGAGGAATTTATTTCTTGTATATACATCGTAGAATCTCGGCTATACGAGATAAAGTGCCGAACATTAACTCAGATGAAAGAAAATTTTGGGCAATACGGAAATCCAATTTTCAGTGCAGAGAAGCTAAAACATTTCTCCAAAAACATGTTTAATCACGTATTACCGAACTATTATGTTGATAGCGGAAAAAAAATGACATAATATGTACAGAGTGCTCCAAAAGTTCGTAAAAATTTTAAAAGGTCATAAAAAAGGAACAAATAATGAAAATGAAGTGCGATTTCCACGAAACCGCACTTCATTTTCATTATTTGTTCGTTTCCACGAAAGTGTTTCTAGAAAAATTGAATTTTTTATTAATAAAAAAATTTAGTTCAAAAAGTTATCTGTAGGCGGCGCTGATCCGCAAGTTCTTCAGCAGAAATATACAACTCAGGCTTGCAATAAAAGACCTGTATGCACGTGGAATGTTTACTCGAATCCAACAGTACTGCATAATTTGCGAATGTCATCGTTGCCAGATCAAGCGTTGCTTATGAAGTTCTTCTACCTGAATGTTGAATTAGAAGCCACTGCGTTGCGAAAATTTCGTACAGTGAAACAACTGAAGACGAGAAATTGTCATATGTCATGTGTTATTCGCCTTAGTTCTGTCATACAGTGTTTTAGAAGTCATATCGAACAATTGTTGCAATAATAACTCGATGGAATGCATAGTTTCCCTGTTAATTATCTTTTGTTGCCAACGCCACTTGCAGTTGACTTTTTTTGCTACTAAAAAAATCGGATTTTCCTAGAAAAACTTCCGTGAAAACCGCACTTCTTTATCATTATTTGTTCCTTTTTTCTGATTTTCTGAAGTTTTTACAAACTTCCAACGCACCCTGTATAATAAAGATATCAACGGTATCAATCTCTGTATATGTCTGATATCTATTTTTTTATTAGCTTCTTTTTTGGGCCATGTAATGAGTATTTGCTAGTGCCAGATTAAGGGTGGTGCGACAGGTGCCGTCGCACTAGTCGCCAAGCCAAAGACGGCAACAAAATGGCCTTAAATGGCCCAAATGGCCCAGAAGCGTAGAAGAGACTAAACCTAATTCGATCATCTACGTGCTTATGCTTAAATGAGTGTCAATAAATTAATGTTTTATAAGTTTTCCGAATGAAATACGTAATTATATTTACTTCTGCACGTTTTCTAAAACCAATAATTACAAATAAATCCAGGTTAATACAGAATGAACGTTGTGTACAGATTCTTCGTATGGTACAATATGACATTGCAAGTAAGAAATTAGGAAAGTAAAAGCTACATCCAAATGGACGAACTCATTTGACTGTACAGAGGACATTTCAGATTATTGAAACTAGTATGAGGCTTTAATTTTTGTACTAAAACAATTTAATTTTTGCTTCATTAGAAAGAGGACCTGCAATGTAGCTACATGTTATTTGTTGCAAGAAAATTTTAATTTTTATTCCTTCTTGTAATAACATTCAATATTTTTTGTAATAAGGTTCAATAGCCTATCGAGGAAATCAATATACGTGGGATCTTTTTTTTCAATTTCGCTACTCCTCCGATAGGGATTTTTTCGTAGGCAAAAATCCCGAATTCGGGAAATTTAATTGAAATACTTTTTAGTGTTCGTTATGTGACATAATTTTGTGTGTGACATTTAATGAATTTCGTATGCCATCCACACATACGCCCCAAGGAAGCAAATGTATTTTTCTGATAAAAACTAATGGAATTACTGTGAGTGGTTTTTCAATAAAAACAAGGACGATCCTCCGGACCCCTTTCTGTATCGTCATATATTTTCGCGTTCTAAATATCCCTTTTCATGTTGCTTGGTCAGACTTTCTACTTATAATAATAACCCAGGGGAAATTCGCGCCAAACCATTATTACGCCAGAGGAGAGAGTTAATACTAGAGGTTTCTTTTTCCAATTCTACAAGGACTTGCTACAGTTGGTAATAGTTTGGAGATGTATTAGTAAACATGCAATGTCTCGACACCGATATTGCGGATGGAATGACAATTCTGAAATTATAATAAAAGCCCGTACATAAAACACAACTCATTTTGAAGAGATAGCCGCGCACGTGTGCATTAATCATATTTCTTTATTATTAACAATTCCCAATTATGAACGAAAATGGTTAAAATGCAGTATGCGCAACCTTCGCCAAATTGTTTCTACATGTTTTCACAACAAGAACATGACACTAAAATTCTTTGCGGGATTTGTTGTGCAATCTGTCAATTCGATTAAAAATACAGTTCCAACATATTGCAATTGTTTTCTGCAATATTTTGTGGCAGTGGTGGCTCGTGGCGCTATTTTAGTGAGTCAGAACTAGGCTGATTCACCAAAGTAAGTTGCATTAATTAACGTCTATCCTCGCCAAATAACCAGTTTCGCTGACTGAGTAAATACCTAGGTTTAATGTATTTTGGTGAATTGGCTTAACTTCTGCCTCACTAAATTTTCGCCAAGAGCCGCAGCTGATTTGTGGGTGTATGCATTTGTTGACGTTCTTACTTTTCTTATGAATTCTCACGCGGTGACATTTCGTAAATTTTTTTCAAAAATCGCAAGAATGCTTGAAAAATTGCGAGATGGTTACAAATATCTCGGCAAAAACTAAAGAAAGAAGACTTCAAAACTGCTTTAGTTTTATAGAGATAACGCGGTTTCCTAACATGCGGAAATGCCGGCGTCGACATCCGGTTGCCCGTAGGGCGCAAACGAATTTTTTACTGTCCCATATTTCCGGGTTTGATTTACCAGGAGACAACGGTTGGGATTAATCAAAAGACCTGTAGTCTTTCCTTACGTAAGTTTCTAAGAAGAAAGTTCAAAAGGTTTGAGATGTAGAATCAGCTTGTTTGGAGTATAAACAAACAACAAACATTCGTGAAACAACGACCATGGTTTACCTAGAGCCCTAGAATTCTAAGTTGACGCATCAGCCGCCATTTTGTTGTAGAATTCCGGTTTCATTTACCTTGGCGATAAAGGTTTTCCGCTTTGGCGCAATGATCGCTATTTTGGCATAAAAATAATTAACAATCCGCGATTATCCGACGAATGTAAACATTGGCGCAACTTTTAAAATGTCGCCAATAAATACAATTTGCAACCACGATCATGTGAGGCAATGGAAAGAAAATGACAGGTATGCGCCTGCTACCTGTTTTAGGGGCCTTAGTTTTGCCATTCATTCATTCATTCATTCTCAAAGAAAACAATATTTTATTCAGGAATCTGTATGTTATAATGAATTTTGAAACAAACAATGCAGTCACAATGGTAGAAACTGTACCGTTAATAACACGTTGCCCTCGAAAGGGAAAATTCAAGTCATTCAATTAAACAATATTAAAAATGCAAGGTAGGTTTCTCGGAGGTCTTTCCGGATTAGGTGGGTTCTGTCTTAAAAACGTACTAAGTACGTATATACAGACGTTGAAAGGAAAACCACAATTTTCAGATCTTTAAAAAATAACGTTCGTTTCGCGTAACTTAGATTTTACCTTAGACATGTTTCACTGCAACTTGATTTCTTTTCCTTTTTTCCTTTAGGATAAAGTGATTTGAATTACAAACGTTCCAAGTCGTTTACTGAATGAACTAATGAACGTTTATGCCATCTATCACAAACGAGGATCCGTTCAGTGATTCGGTCATTGAATGAGTTGGAACACCTCTAATTTGAATCATTAGCACCCCAGTGGTCCAGAAGTTACGCCCACAGCCTTGGCTCCGCCCATCTACCATAAACATGCAAATGCGTTCAGTGATTTCGTCATTGAACGAGTTGGAACATCTCTATTTTGAATCATTAGCGCCTCAGTGGTTCAGAAGTTACGCCCATAGCATTCAACTCCGCTGGGTTCTGATTCGGATTCGACTCATAAATAAGCTTGACCGATAAATGTATTGCGAGGTTATGCCAATCGCCTGGCCTAGCGCTTCTATAGGTCAGGCGATTGCCATAACCTCACAATACATTGTAAGGTTATGTGAGGTTATGCCAATCGCCTGACTTATCGCTCCTATAGCGAACAACTGTCAAATATTCGACTTTACCTGGAGGTTTGAACTATCAGGCACCAAATATATAGTTCAATAATCAAAATTGGTGAACGTTGGAAAGAAAAAAATTGAATCTTCACAGATACACAGGAATGCTAAGACAGTGGATATATTTATTGTGTCGGACATTATGGGTTGTAAATGCCCACATAAGGGAATTACTCAGCATAGACTTGTGTAGAAATCGTTTGGAGAAATCTTCATCCAGCAGGGAATAGATAATGGTTGAATATGTTGCTGATGATGGTGGTGGTGATGAAATGCACACACGTACAATTTGTATAAGCAAAACTTCATATATTTTAAAGTCTGGTTAATACGGGTTAGCTTAAGACGAACCTCTCATTAATACGGACAAATTCTTTTTCCCGTCTGAAACGTAGGTACATTCAATGTTAAGGCTTTTTTTAATGCGTATGGTTCGTCGAATAATGTGGTTAGAAGTCTTTGTACAAAGAAGAAAACATGCCATTTTCAGGAAAAACTTTAGAGGATGTCAAAGACAGCATAGGTATTTCCCCAGGTATGTGGTTTATTTTATTTTATTTTTTTCCCCCAGGTTTTCGAAATAAACCTCCCAAATTGTTTTAGATTTTTTATATGGCATAAAGAAACACTAAATGAGTTTCAAGTATGATTTTTTTTTGTTTCGTTGTAAATTCTTCCGGGGTGTTCGTTCATGGCACACTATTTTGTTTTAGTAATTTATTCATTTATGTTGTGTACTGTATTACTATATAAGTTATTATTGTCGAATAGCTACAAGGGTTTGCTACTGAAATTTGCCTTCAATAGAATTAACATGGGAATTCAATGGGAATTCTTCCATATTAGAATTCAATGGGAATTCTTCCATAGAGATTCAATAGAGATTCTTCCATAAATTCAATAGGAGGAATTCTTCCATGAAATTCAATAGGGTCTTCCATGGAATTCAATAGAATTGCTTCCATAGAATTCAATAGAGATTCTTCATAAATTCGTGAATTCTGCAAATTCAATAGAATTCTTCATAAATTCAATAGAATTCTTCCATAGAATTCAATGGGGAATTGCCATAGGAATTCAATAGAAGTGGAAATCCACTTAACTTGGACTTCCATTTCTATGAATAAAAGCGATGACCCACTGACAATCCCACATTAACGAGTTTCACTGCATTTCCATTTATTTTGTCGATTTTAACTGTAGATTTATTTTCACATCAAAAGACATGTGTAATGGCAGTTCAAGACAAAAAGGGGGGGTGCATAAATTCCTGCCTATGTGCATGGGTGCCACTGCCACTGCCACTGGCTGTGCATATAGGCAGGGTGATATAACCAAGTTATGTCTAGGGGGCCATGGCTTCCCTGTTACTAGCCTGGAACTGCCCCTGTTCTTGAGTCATTAAAAAAAGGTGTGGATGCAGAATCAGTCACCTGGATAAAGTCTGATATTCTATTTTTAATATTTGCATTAGATCCCCTTTTTTATAATAGACGAAGAAAGGAAAATTTTTCACACACGCAGACTGAGATTGAATTAACGATCTCTGGATCGTCGTTCCTATGTTTTGATTGCCAAGCCACTGAATGCAGCCATGCGTGATTCTTTTTCATATACAGTAAAACCTCTAAATAGAAGCAGGTACATCAAGACGAATATTATTTCTCTATTAGGAAGGGTTATGGTATAAAGAGCACTACTGAGGTACACCTAAAGGTATTTGAACGATTTTTTGCATCAAAAATATCAGGGTCACATGATCAAGACTATAATGGAAAAATTATAGTAGTCATCACTGTTATTGTGGCGAACCCTATTATCCTGCGTCATCGACATGAGCATTGTAACCTGGATGAAGCATAGAATCTATGCCTATGTTGTGATTCAGGGGACAACATAAAGAGTATTTTTTTTTTGTTTTGTTTCAGGTAAACCAATAGCTGTCTTAGAACTGGATCCTGAATAATATATTCCCCCTTCACTTTTTGGAAAATTGTTTTGGCATCGTTTTATGTGAATTACACTACAGTCGAACCTAGTTAAGACGAACACGCTTAAGACGAATTAACTCTTTTGCAAAAAAAAAAAAAAAAAGCACCATTAGGAAATTATCTGTTTTTATTGAAATTAAATGTACATCCAGCACATACACGGGTAAGGAAATGATAAAAAATTCAAGGCCGTAGGACCCATCAATGTTTAGGAATTGCACATTAAATGTTCAAATCAATAGTTGGTGAAACCCTCCCCCCACTGGCGGCGGTGCATGCTTCTATACGTCTAGATAAGGAGTGATAAAGGCCCCTAATGTCATCCTGTGACACATTCTGTTAAGAATTCCTCATTTTTTCTCCAGATCTGCGACATTTTGCGGTGCCCGAATCTGGCGGCCTACCATGTCCCATACATGTTCGATTGGCGAAAGGTCTAATGACTTTGTTGGCCAAGAAAGAGAGAGAGAGAGAGAGTATCAACAGCACTGGGGTAGCTCACAGATATGCGAGCCGTATGGGGCCTGGCATTATCTTGTTGGAAAATGACTCCAAACTGTCGTGTCATGAAGAGTAACGCAAACGGCCGCAGGATGTCATCAACATATCGTTGAGCTGTTAAAGTTGCACGCAGGATGATTAAGGGCGTTCTGCTGTCGTATGAGATAGCACCCCACACCATCACACTAGGGGTAATGGCTGTGTGCCTGTGTAAAACAAAGGGTGGTTGGGACTGCTATCCCTGCCATCTCCACACATGGATCCGATGGTCATCTGCTCCAAGACTGAAGCGGGATTCATCGTTGAACACTATGCGATACCAATCTGCTGGCAGCTATGATGATCGGCTACGACACCACTCCAGACGACTCTGTCGATGGTGTGGGGTTAAAAGCAGATATCTTAAAGGCCGCTGTGAGTGTAACCCCACCTCAGCCAAGCCTAGTGAGATGGTAGAAGGTGCCACGGGTGGTATGGAAGAGACTATAGCACGTTGGGTGGCGAACAATGATGCCGTTGGGTCAGCTCGGGCTTGTTGCACAACCAACCAATCTTCCCTTGCATTAGTGCACCTTGGCCTTCCAGAGCCATCATTTCGCCGAAGAGTTCCTCGCAGAAACCATTGCTGCCAACACCTTTGCACAGCAGTGTCCGTATGGTGCAGGTGGCGGCCTACTGCTCGGTAGGACCAGCCAGCTTCACCCATCTCGACCATGCGACCACGTTTGAAGTCGTACAATTGGCTATAAGGTCTTTGACAACATAGTAATGGCATTACTGGTTTCATCTCCAGTGAACTGCAAAGAGAAAAAATAAACCGTCCGCAATTTTTACCTCTTTTGTACGATGCCAGTTGTGCAGTAGAAGTGTTTGCTATGAACGAAGTTAACACTCATTGGCTTTGAAAATTTATATATTTGCATACTTGGTCTAAAGGAATTTGCATGCGAAATTTCGAGATGATCGGATTATTTTTTAGGGGTGCTTTTTTTTTTGTGCAAAGGAATGTATTTTTAATACGAACAGTTTTCGGACGTTCCGTCAGAGTGTATAACATACTACCCTTTCCGGATAAGACGAATTGCTGTTAATAGGAACAGATTTTTTGTTCCCTTTGGTGTTCGTCTTAACGAGGTTCGACTGTATATGTTTGTCTTATACAAAACATTTCCCATTTTCTTTAACTTTTGACGTTCCGGAGGTAGCCCCATTAACTGATGCTTGAATCTGGCACTGATGTGAATTCAAAGCTAAACTAACCAGTTGTAACTCGAAAACCTATAACAGAGTGTTTGGTAATCTTATAATGATGACTCAAATGACCAAAAAGCTCTCAATGGACATCATCAACAACTTGATGCCAATGGTTGTGTTTCACGCATCAGTGGATCTTCATGCTCTGCATGTCGCATAAAATGAGTCGAAGTTCCATGTGCTTGACCCACAAATCCAGCCATCTTTGAGTGGACCTTGGACATTGAGTCCCGGATGGTTGACCAAACGAGTTTCAGTCAAGTGAAAATGGCGTCGTGTGACCACATAATAGTTGTCGGTGGTTTCTTTGTAGGCAATCAATAAATACATAGATTAAGTGGATAACAATACTAACTCAGTCACTTAAATGAATGGTTACTTCAATTCAATGAACGAGTGAACGGAAATGATCGTTCGTGCTCTTATTCAATTGAATTGGAATGCACATTCATCAAATAAGCACCAGTCATCTTAAAAATTGAACCTGAAGAACGTATTTTAAAAAGAACAAAAATGAAAAAAATCCATTCACTGACATAAATGATATTACCCATCTCTGCAGAGTATTGCTGTGCAAAGTAATACTGTGCAGAGATGGGTAGCATCTCTGCACAGTATTGCACAGTATGGCTATTCCTTTCAGACAAGGTGCAAAGTTAAACCGTGCAGAGTCTTCCCTAGTAGAAGTAGGCAGAGAGAGAAGTAAATAATTGTTAAATTTGTGAATTTATATAAAATAAACGATCTTGTTGAAAATTCTCATTCATAAATGATAGATTTAAAATTCATTTCTCTATATTTTGTATTCCTGCGTCTTAAGATTGCGTGAGGTAGATTACCTGGAGCGAGACCGATTACTTGCGTGCAGTTCCGGATTAACACATGGGCTTTAGGGGCTGCTGCCCAGAGGCCTCCGCCGGCTAGAGGGCCTCCAGAGACGTGTTCTCTTCTAGACATAGGCGTAGCCAGAGGTCAGTGTTGGGGGGGGTTGTAACCCCCATTGCAATGAAATTTTGTATATTTAACATAGGAATATATGAGTTGTAGCTCTGTAACCCTTCCCATTAAGCCTATAACCCCCCCTTATGAACTTTCTGCCTACGCCTATGCTTGTAGACGAATCTTCTGAACTATTTTACTGGGGGCCTCACAATACAAGTAGCCCAGGGGCCTCAAAAACTTTAATCCGCCACTGCTTACGTGGATAATAGTTAACGTGTGGTTAGTGTGTAGTGTGAAAATTTTATTTTCATCAGCACTGATGTCAAGAATAAGTAAAATATCGAATATATCCAGAGGATTATGTAATAGAGAGGACCAATGTATTTTGAGCATTGTGTTACATAGAATTTATAGTGTTATATTATCCAATTCAAGAAATTTACAAACTACAAACTGATAAATTAATATTTTACAACATAAGAACCAACATACGTACAATGTAAACATCCATGGCTACAACATAAATCAAATCAACATGTCCACAACATAAACCAACAGATTTACAACATATAAACTAATAGATCGGCAGTATATAATTTAATAGATAAACAACATATAATCAATAATATTTGCGACATGTAAACCAATAGATTTACAACGTATAAGCCAATCATATTTACAACATATAAACTTGGGAGAGATTTATTTACTTGAACTTGATTCACGGTATATTGTAAGTCTGGGAAAAAAATGCACTTACACATATAAAAACAAAAGTAGTGTTTGATAAAAATAATATTTATAATAGTTTCATGTAAATTTCACAGCGCATTATAACGATAAGCAAATCCGTTTTATTATTATTAATAGTTCGAAGCTATATATATAATGTGTGTATTAATGTGTGTGTATGTATGTAATAATGATATTAATAATAATGTGTATGTATATATGTGTATGTATGTATGTATGTATGTATGTATGTATGTATGTATATATGTGTATGTATGTATGTATGTATGTATGTATGTATGTATGTATGTATGTATGTATGTATGTATATATGTGTGTGTATGTATATATATGTGTGTGTATATATATATGTGTGTGTGTGTGTGTATATGTGTGTGTGTATGTATGTATATGTGTGTGTATGTATGTATATATGTGTGTGTATGTATATATATATGTGTATGTGTATGTATATATATGTGTATGTGTATGTATATATATATGTGTGTGTGTGTATATGTATATGTATGTGTATGTATGTATATATGTGTGTGTATGTATGTGTGTGTGTCTGTATGTAATAATGTAATGTATATGTGTGTGTCTGTATGTATGTATATGTTATATATATATATATAGAGGATTAATATTTATAATACTAAATTTCATGATTTATAAATTCCTCTGGCCTCACATTCAGCATTGTTTTTTCAATGAGATTTTTTTGCAGTATAGCCCAGATGCTCTTGCGCCATAAAAAAGCCAAACAAACAAACAAACACTCAATGAGATTTTCGCATTTTCGCTTCATGCAAGGTCGAAGTATTTTTCGTAAATTTTTGTAAATGTCTTTCTCCAAAAACATGAAGTGGTTCGATTAACAAAACAACAATTTATGTTTGATATTAACATCATTAAAGAACAGCAAAAATATTAATAAACTATATTTTTTTTTCGTTATATATCAATATTAACAATGCTTTCAGATATTACTGGAAGAAATCTGTCTTTATCGTAAATCGGCAGTACTTAAGTAGGCCAAAAATAAGTTATTACTTTCGCAAACAGCAAATGTTAACACTTTAGGCTGAGTGATGTCGATTCGTCGCCATGACAACCTGATATTAGGGTTAATAAGATTAACTTCCAAAATTTTTCTCCTTTTGCATTTTTTTTTCCCGTGTATGAGTGGCAGGAAACTTTAAATAGTTTACTAATTGGAATCTTTTTTATTTTTCTCTTCGTCCTTCTTTTTAACTAGCTTTCGTAAAAATTGTGCCCTGTTTTCATCGAATCTGATGATTTCCCAACAGGCTTTGAGGTATGAGTTCCTAACTATGTTCAATGGATTAATCAATGATCTGCCATCCAGCGTTAAAACATATCATAATTTTCTCCTCTTATGATTTTAAAAAAGAGGATATTCTAGCTTTTTTTTTTTATTCTCCCTTTTGCTAAAATACAAAGAATGGTAATGAAGCCATTTAGGCATGACGTTTAAACTAAATTGTTTGGTCTCTGTATACTATTAACCCCCTTTTGTTATTGCTCTCCAAGCTTTTCTCCTTGTTCGTCATCCTATTTGAATACCGAGAATTAAAATAGCTAATTTTCTTTGTATGTAGTTGAATTCGCGTGTACAAATCCTTTGTTCCATTGTAGTTGTTCAGACAGTAGGGCGGCTTCTTAAAGAATTGAAAAGATATCGAACTATTCAGCGAATGGGCGAAAAAGATTCGAATATTTCTTTGAAATGCTCGTTGAATAGTGAATAATAATGCATCAGCTGGAACGGAGGAAGACTATCTTTCTTTGAAGAACCACCATCCACCACAATATCTCCTTTTTTGTTTCGTTAAACATTCTTTCTGATCTGTCGGTCCGTTCGTCTAAACAAAGTCTTCGTTATTAAATTAATAAGAAGAAAGAACTGGGATGAAATCTTGTTTTCACTAGTGATATTTGACTCAAATAAAGCTGAAATTAGCTACAATTAGCTGAAACTAGCTAAAATTAGCTACAATTAGCTACAATTAGCTGAAACTAGCCAAAATTAGCTACAATTAGCTGAAACTAGCTAAAATTAGCTAAAATTAGCTGAAACTAGCTAAAATTAGCTACAATTAGCTGAAACTAGCTAAAATTAACTACAATTAGCTGAAACTAGCTAAAATTACCTGGTTAGCTGAAATTAGGAACAGTGATATTCAAATATAGCTAAAACTGGCTTAAATTCGCCACAATTAGCTGAAATTCGCCACAATTAGCTGAAATTGGCTACAATTAGCTGAAATTAGCTATAGTTTTTATAAGATGGATTCATATGCCGGAAGACAGTGACTCGACAAACTGCACTCAAACTAACGGGTTTTGGATAGCCATTCTAACTATACGCAGTGGCGGATTTTCAAATAGGCTATGTAAGCTATAGCCACGGCTATAAAATTTTAACGAAAAGTTTTCTGACGTGTAATTTGCAAAGGCGGGGTTGAATTTTTTGATGGCTAGTTGAATTAATTTCGAATTATTATGTTCAGAACCGTAGCTAAACATTGGCAAAGGGAGACTGCCAATGGCGCCGCCTCGAGAGAAGCTCGGAAGGCGCCAAATTTACGAATACTTGCGAAAAGACGAATTTTAAATAACCGCCAGCGGCATCAAATTAAGAATTTTACAAAATTGCTAAAATCTCTGTTATACCTTTGTTATACTCCGAGAGTTTTCCAGTCTTCGCAAGGCTTTTTATACTGCAATTGGGTCCGCTTGGTTATTGGACAGAGTGGGTAAAGCCTGAATCTTTGTTCGGTGATTTCGCGACCAATTTTAAAGATTATATACGCACACTCAACGCAATTATTAATTTTACTTCCGTCAATTCTTCATGATGATCCAATCATTTGATAGAAATTGCCGTCATAATTTATTTTGATGACATTTTGAATCTGACGAGAAAAAGGACAGATGTTCTTGCGCCATAAAACATACAAACTTTCGTTAATAAAAACTTGGAATTCATAACTGAAGTCACTCATATTAATTGTGTCGATTATTTTGCCAGGATGCTCCCAGTTGATAGAGGGAATTGATAAGTTGTGATGCCTTTCTTTTCTAGCTTCTTTCATGCAGCGATAAGTTTCTGATGTTTCTTGAATTTTTAGATAGATTAGAGTAGTTCCCGCCAACGAGCAGGCAGCATCGTTGAACACAGTGCAGAAACCTCTAATTATCCGAATAGCGATACTTCTTTGAACTAACTTAAATTTCCTTTGGTTGTATAATTTATTTAAAGCAGAGATTCATGCACGCTCTCTATTGGTCATCAAGGGAACAATGGCACCCTCATAGAAAATTTGTGCATGTGTGTTTTTCTAGAGGAAAAAAAGTATTTATTCAACGTGCACCATTAAATATTACATATATTGATGTTCTCATTTTGCTCGTATGACACATTTACAATAACGCAAGTAATATATATGAACGCAAGCAAATATGTACAAAAAAAACAATTGAATTGATATAAACAGCTTGTGACACTTAGTGAATTGCTTTATAAAAATACAGTTGATTAATGGAATTCTATATGCGCACTGGAATGAGGAGATTTACAAAAAGTCCAGCTGATTTTAAAAATCCAAAACAATTGCCGAAAAATCGCTTATAAATAATTTCTTGAAGTGCTAGAAACCATTGTCGTAGATTGCTTCTTTTGCAAGCACGGTGATTTTAACAGGTTCCATTGTTGGACGGCGTAGAATAACATGCTCCACATAGTATTCTCGACAGTTTCGGCACAGGAAAAAAATTTCATGCGGGCCAAATCATTGGAAATACTGACCAAAACTTCTATGACAATCTAGCACCTGGGTCAACATGCAAGAGTATTCTAGATAGCTTACATTCATCCTATTTTTCACAGTTGGGAAAAGTACCCTTGTCCTGCTGTCGTTCTTCGTTTGCCACCATAGTTCCTCCCATATCTTAAATATTGAATCCTCAACAATTTTTTTATTGCAGTTGCAGAAGCTTTGTCATATACGAGGCCTTGAAAACAACTGTGGTACAAGTCCATTTTTGCTCAAAATGAGATATGAAAGGATTTGCGTCCAACGAACCGCCAGTTTCGTTTCGGACAACGGTAACGTGGTGCCATCTTGTGGCAATTAATTTCACTATGGACATATACCAGTGCTGCAGGCAACAAGAGAACCCCAGAGGATGGACTTAACTCAAAAATTTCATTTTTGTGAATTATACCAATGTAGTTTTCAACAGTGGTATAATTCACAAAGATGAATTATACCACTGTTGTTTTCAACGTCTCATGTATTGTTGGTAGGTCATCTGATAGGGTGACAAACTTGGTAAGGGCATCTACGTTTTTATTTCCTTGATTTCCATTGCGTACTTTAGCCCATTTCAGTTTTATCAGCGTGTTTTGTTCCTTTGTGTGGGTGTGTAGGTAATTGGACGAGATAAAAACGCTATCTAAGAACTTGAAGAGAGAAATATTGTCTGCACTACAAACGGAGCTGGCATGGTCAATAATAATGGCATTACCTTCAAAAGTTTTATTTCATTACTCCAACATTACTTTCCGACCGGGAAATGACGTTGCAGATAATGATATTATTGGTGATCGTGTAAAGTCCGATGTGGGCAAATAATATTGTACTACTATATTTGGTAATTCGAAAACTATTGCGTTATACATGATTCACGTACATTTACAATACTGTTATTGACAAATGCCATGAATAAAATAATAATGAAAATCTAGGAAAGATACAGAAATTAAATAACAGTAGTACAATAGTTAAAACGCCAAGTATGAGAGAGGTGCTGATCAGGTTATTTCTGAAGCAACAGTTCGTGAAGCCCAAAACATAAAGTTGCGGGCTTTCACAATAGAAATGCTGCTTGTTCGGTTTGCGGGATTCCCTTGTTGTTGCCACTTGGAATACCAAGAAACACAAACTTAATAATTACAGTTTCTGAAATTGGCAACACACCAAATTGTTTTCTTTATCTGATGTTTTCCAAATGTACACAATTTCACTTTCCGTATCTCGCAACATACATACAATATTGTATATACAAACATACGTTGTATAATTATAATTTCCTTTTTTGCATTTAGCAACGTTATGTATAATTACGTTCTGAATTCTAAAATCAAATCAGTCTTCAATTTGCCATCGACATGTACACATGTACCAAGAAGATAAGAAAGAGAAAAAGATGGTAAGTAAGAAGGTAAAGGAAGCAAGAAAGAAGAAGGCTCCGCCAAAATAAAAATACGTATTAAATTCTTTTAACGTTGCCTTGTAATTTATCTTTTGGCGAATTAATTAATTTACCAAAACATTTAAAATTTAAATAAATATTATTTTAACAGGATGGAATCCTTGGACTTCTTCAAAGTCATTGAAGTATCGAAAAGTTACAATGTGATTATAAAAAATTATTTAAAAATACAAATATTACAGCAATAAATTTCAGCATGTCCTCAAAGACTGATCCTCATGCAATGCAAAAGTCTGCGATTCGCAATGAAGAAATCAAGACGTCAAGCAACATTTCTACGAGTTATATTTAGAGCCTCTAGAACTCTAGGCCGACGCGTCAGCCGCCATTTTGTTGCACATTTCCGGTTTGATAACACAACTTTTACCATTGAAAAATTAACAATCCATTTTCCTCCTCTTACAGGATTTGCTGCAAATCTAAACATTCTATGTTGATTTCTCGAGTGCTTTGAACAATTTACAGCGTCACAACCACCATCTCACCCTATTTTATAAAAAAATAAAACACTTGTAAAATCACTCAACTTTAACATATCAGTGAATGAGATCACATGATACAGTGGCATCAAAATGGCTGATGCGCCAGCTTCTCTTCTTTTAGGAGCCTTGTGTTACTCAAGAAATTTAGGTTTTTAAAATTTGAAATCTTTAATTTTTTAAAAATTGCGATAACAGATTTTTTAGAATATAACATCAATAAAAAATTAATTAACTAATTATAAGTCATTTTAAATATTTTGTTTAAATTCATCTATATTTGTCTTTATTTACGCGATAGTACTTTTTATGCATATATGCTTCTAATGTAAATATTTAACTTATTAACGCACAGATTCTGCGTTTAAAGAACAGTTTAGGGATAACGAATGAAAAACTCACACTTTCTTAAACAGAGAACGAATCAATCGAATCTCCAAAATTCTTCTGAAAACAAGACACGTCAATTCAGAAGTTCCAAAATCCACTTTCCCCGTACTTAGGTCCTGAGCTCATTGAATATTAAAATTGCTTTTGTTATTTTATGGCATTTCGCTGAAACAGCATCTCTTCTAATTCCAGCTTCCAATTTCGCTTGCAACGTAAATATTTTTAACCGTTTCTGAATCTTTAAAGGCTAACGCCATTGCAAGCTATCCTTTTCCTAAAGTTGTGTGAAATTCCCATTTCAATAAATTATCTACCTTGCTCACTCGCTATTTCTTTATCATCATTTTTATATACAGGGTGGTTATAAGTAAAGTCTCTTTATTTAGAGCTCTATGTTGCCCGAATGCAAGGGCGATCACAGGGGTCATGACCCCCAAATATATATTTTTTCACTGTAAAAATTCCAACTTTCATGAAAAATGAAGGGTGTTATTCCAAGACCATGGCAAATTCTGTCCTTGACCCCCCAAAATTAAAGCCCGTGTCTGCCCCTGCCCGCATGGGCGCCCATATGAGTACTTTTAGGGGGGGGCTGAGAAAAATTATTACCTCCTTCTTAAGGCTGTCAAACATTTTAGTGAATGTACAAGATACTGAAATACTACAAAAATAATTGATACTGCTTGACAATTAGCAATAAACTAAAAAATACCTGTTTTTAAAATGTGACTGAATATTTTTGAAATTAAATGCATAGCTAAATCGGTCAGATCAAATTTTTGAAAGGCTAGGGGGAGGGGCTCGAGCCCTCTCTGCCCTCATATAGGCGCCCATGGTAGCCCGGACTACTAAGGGAAGGACACACTATTTTGTACATATACTATTCAATGGAGGGGAGAAGAAGATTTCGCTAAACCAATTTTAGTTCCAAAAATTGACGGTAGGGGAAAATATGATGCTCCAAAATAGGAAAATCGTGGAAAAAGCACAAAACATGAATAACCTCAACAAACCTAAAACCAAAGTTTCATTTTTCAGCTGACTCGTTGCTTTAACTAAAAGAAACTTACATAAATTGCGTGTGGTTTCACATTAACTTTCATTCTTGGGCCATGCTTTTTTGAGGAATCACAGACAGCAGTTACGAGAATCTGTGATGTTACAGCACAGGAGTATCTTCACATGCTACATAGCTTCGTAAATCCGCAATTGCAGAAAAGAAGCTTCTTGGATGAAACTATTTCCATTGCAAGGTGGGGATCCTATTCATATTGCACTACCAATGCAGCAGTTGTTACGCCAGTATTTCTTTAAAGACAGACTGATTTGTCGCTGTTTCTCCCATAGCATGGCCGTCATGTTTTCCTGACCTTACACAACTCGATTTTTGGCTGCAGGGTCACCTCAAAGCAAATGTTTATCGAGGAAGTGCCCGTAACCTAGCTGTTTTAAAGGACAACGTAATACGGCATGGGCAGAATATTTCTCCAAAGACTTTACATTCTGTAATTGAGCATGAAATATGTCGAATGCAATTTCTAGTTCAAAAAAAAAAAGGTAATCATATTAAAACTTGAACTTCAAAATTAGGCGACACCGTAAATGAACAGCGGATGAGTTGTGAAACCATTTTCCATGACAATTCATGTTTTCTTAGTTTTTGAAAACGAGCCAACTTAAAAAATGAAAATTTTATTTTGAATTTGTATTAGTTATTCATTTTTGCGCCTTCTCTACGTTTTCTTATTTTCGAGAGTCAAGTTTTTATATATTAGTAACCGAGAGAGAGGAGGTGACTACCGGACATGAATTCCCTTATACAGTCTGGAGGACACTGAATAGAATGAGGGTTGGGGTATGGAAATGTAAGACGAGTGGAGGCTGTCAATTGACAAAGACATGCAGTGCAACCGTGAAGAAATTCAGATCCCAGCACATTTGCTAATCTATCCACAGTTACCGGAAATATGTACTACGGACCACTTGCTTCAGGCCAATGACAAGGCCGTAATGGCGGCAAATTTTTGGAACTGTAAAGTTTGATCTGGACACGGAAAGTAAGTAAGTATATATCGGTAAATTTTGGAATTAATTTTCTTACAGAATCTTTCTCCCTATTCCTTGAATCTCAACGTTTACAAAATTTGGTGTCATTCCTTTTATTAGTTCGTGCTATAGAGACCTCTATATAATGAGAATTTAATTATAACCACCTTGAATATGTATGGAAATAGAAAAATGATAATATAAAGAAACGGAAAATATAAAATAAAATGTGCAATAACAAGGGATAAATCATTGTGATAAACATAACATATGGAGTAGTTAATCAACAAGAACAAATTTAAGCACGTGCTGGCAAAAAATAATCGAACGTTATAGATTAGTAAAATTAAGTTAAATCAAATTACTTGCAATTTACACATTTTAGTACTTTGTCATAGAAGTTCCAGGATTAGCACTCTAAGAAATAAAACCTTAAGCTTATAGGCTCCCACAATATAAATGTTCGCTTCGCAGGCTTTCTTAACTGTTGCCACTTAGAAACGCAAGAAAAAACAAACTTAAAAAGTTCAATTTCTAAAATTGTCACCATGCCAAATCGTGTGCTTTTATTTCATATTTTTCAGATATTGTATAATTATATTTTCACTTTCTATATTTGGCAACAGTGTGTGTAATTGTTTTCCGAATTCTAAAATCATTTAAATCTTCACCTTACCATCGAAGTGAACACATCAAATTGAAGGCTCTTTCAAAATGACATATTAAATTCCTTTAATTATTTATTTTTTTTTTAATTTTTTTTATTTATTTATATTTATCTTTTGGCGATTTATTGAATTAACTTAATCATTTAAAGCTTCCATAAATTCTGTTTTAAACCTGATGGCATAACTGGATTTTTTTTTATCAACTTCGCCTTATCAACTTCGCCTTATCAACGTCATAATTTATATCCACAAGCTTACCAACTAATGGACTTTATTCCCTTCACAGTAGTCCTTTCCACAATTGATACTATTTCTAATGTTTTTGGATGTTTTGGCATCAGCCTAAAAAACTTTTTTTGGTGTACTTTCCAGCTCATCCGTCGCAATCATACGGGTAGCTATAATGTCTTAATTCTGCCTTCCTTCAAGCGTTCTTTTTCAACCGAGAAAACAAGAAGAAATCTAGGATATATTAGGAAAGTATGGGGGCATAGAAGAGCTGCCATTGATATTTTACAAGAAATTTCTGGAGCAGTATGTGGTCTTGTATTATCATACAATAATACTCATTGTCCAGATATTTCGAAGTCAGATGAGCAGCGCGCTACTTGACTCGCTGTAGATATCAAGTTCCTCAAATAGCATGCATAAGATATATCATGGTCTCCTATTAAATTGTTTCTGATGCAACTTACATTGTCAGCAGCGTGTGTTGAGGATCTTCTAGACATTCCATCGTCTTTCACCAACACCTTACTTTCAACAAATATCTTTTGCCATTGAAACACATGGTTTCTTTATAAAGCCGATTGTTGCAGAAGGTTCCATATTTCAATGGCTGTCTTCCCTAATTTTCCCGAAGGCATTATGTTCACTCGCTATTCGACTTTAACGCCTATTTTTACCGCAACGAATTTCGTCACTGAGACGAATAGTGTGTTATACTGCCCTTCCACCAATCGGAATTTCGAGGAACAACTTTGTCGTCCACATTCGTGCAGAACACATTCCCAATAATTGAATACACTATACCAGAACATTATATTGTCATCCTTTTCTGAAATATAGACTCTAGCCTGGAACCTTAAAGGTTGTATACATATATATATACACCAATAATTTTCCACATACACCAATTTAAATTGTTATATGGGTTTGTTCAACTGGTATAGATTTGGACCACTGGCTGTTGTCTCTGTATGAACATTCTCGAGAGTCAAGTGCTTCCTACACTGTGGCAATTCTACAAAGCAGATGAATTTTTTTACCAGGACAAGAACGCATCTTACTACAAAGCTGCAGTTGCTATGGACGTATCAAAAGATGGGTTGAAGATGATTTCCCTAGTCCTTCTAGCTTTCCCATCGAACGTCTTTTGAACAACAAAATGGAGCAGCTGTTGCGGTCAAGACCAAAGCGTCTAAATTCTGTTGATGAATGTGGCTTTCAAGGCCACTGTGGCTTTCAAGGCCCGATCAAGCTCAGAGTCGAGTATTTATTCGGGGCCCCTTCCTACGCACACGCAACAAAATTATTCAATAAGTAACAAATGCAAACTCCTGTTATATATATATATATTATCTGTAGAATCAATAATTTAAAGCCGTTTTCAATTACGCCTAAGTTAAAATGAAGAAAAATTTAATATTAATAAATTACTACGTTATAATTAAAAAACTTGGTTTCAACTGACATTTTAAACTTTCTAAAAAAGATCACATACAAAATTTGGGGGCCCCGATGATATGGGGGCCTCAGGGCCGCGGCCCCGGAGACCCGTGCGTTAATCGAGCCCTGATGACTTTGCAGGAGGAGAAATAAAAAAGAATTTCATTTGATGTCACTATAAATTTGTCAAAAGCCCCCCTCAGACAATACTGGCCGTCATCCAGTCGAAATACGGACATATACTTATTACGTACGGAAATATATTATATACGAAAATGTGTTACATACGGAAACATATTATATACGCAAATATGTGACATACGGAAATATATTATATACGAAAATATGTGACATTCGGAAATATATTATATACGAAAATATGTGACATACGGAAATATATTATATACGAAAATACGACATATTAGGGTTACTATTTTGTGTTCAAATGTTTATGTTTCTAGTGTACTGATAATTGTTGGTAGATAGTGTACATAGTACCTTACAAACTTTAGAACTTTTTTATCTATGTAAGAGATATTGCATAGATATCATATATGTATTTATTATGATTATTAATAGATATCTTTAAGGTTATTACATTAATGATCAATATCTTCAATATTTCTTCATATATCTTGTAGGACAGGAAATAGAAAAGATGCTCATTTCGCAGGATTAATGGCTGTAAGGATGATGATGATGATAATCTTGATATGTTTAATATCTTTTCTTTATTTTCAATGATTTGTAAGGCGAGTTGTTGGTAAGAAGGGAGTGTTCACAAGGTATTATCTTTCTATATGAGCCAGTTCCCGTATATTTTAATAAACGGCTGAGAAAACATTCATCTATTATTTATAACATGAAAAAGAGACATGTATAGATAAATAAAAAAAAAGGATCGCTTTAAATAAATGATTTTTTGCTTTAATATCGACTCCTTGTTTCCCGCTCTTTTTCGATCTATACGATGCGGTTCTCAATCAGATACAGCTGCTGCCCTCTACCGAACATACATCTCAACGCAACTTTACCTGCTGCCACATTTTGGCTGTTTCTGGCCGCTTTTGAACTAAAAGTAGTAATTTTGGCGAATGTCGAATATTTCTGGCGCGACTGGGAATATTTGCTCTGGATTTAATAGATGCGACTCAATTTTTCAATTTTGCCAATATATTAAAGCAACGTCTTCTACGATTCTTTGTTATCTTTTCTACGATAACGGCGAAAACATGTTTCAATCTCTACCCACAAACCAGTCGACGGTAAATATTAATAATTTTTAAAGAAGATTTGAATTTTTTAGTTCAGTTGATTTTTAAAAGGTAGCGGTGAAATGTAATTCTTTGCAACCATCTTTTATATAGCAGTCGGAGAAAAAAAAAAAAGATGAAGACTCCCAAACACTACAAAAATTTGACACGATTTATTATATATATAAAGGAAAGGAAAGAAGAAAATTCAGGGGCGAAACCATGAAATTTAATTTCATATTTGTATATAATTAAAGGGAATTAAAATAGATTAAAAACAACAATTTTTTAGTATCGAATGCAGTCTAATTCGAGAGTGATTTGTTATAGAATTTTTGGCGGCTGCCAAATATGATCTCCTGGCAACCCTAGCAATCGCGATTCCCGCAGCATCTCTTCCAGCATCTCGTGCGCGCACGCCTCATCTTAAATGTTGAGTTAGACGTTCAAGTTCTTAGTGAAAGCCTGCGCCAAACAATGTCTCGTTATTCGGGCGACAGAGGCTGAACGACAGGCCTGGGACTCCAGGTAAGTGACTTCGAGCTAAACGGTAATTACCGTTCAGCCGTTATAATTTTTGTTCTTCATCCATCCACTTTCCCGTGGTTCTTGCATTCGCATAAGCGGGCGTTCGATGCAGCAGCAGCGCCAAAAACACTGCAAAACTACACGTACTCTATACCGCTGCAGTGTTTGTATATTCGGCCAAATCTTCCACAATACTTTTAAAAAAATTATTTATAAGTTTTTTTTTAAATATTTAGTTCCAGTTTGCTTTGCACGCTCAAGAGAATGTTCGAACGCGAGAAAATATCCGAAATGCCGATGCTGTAGAAGTCGCACTAAAGAAAATTCAAATTGTGTTTTGTTCGAAAGTTCTAAACAAAAATATTTTTTTAAAAGCATTTGCAGTATAGTGCATTATTTTATAATCCTCCAGCGGATTATGTTTACACAATTTTTTATAATTTAAATGAATGTAATCATCAAAGTACACAGTACAGAAAAAGTTTAATATTACGTTTCCTGCAATATTATGCGAAACTTTATCGTACCAGATCATCGAAGTATATGTGCAACTATGTTTTTATGTAAAATACATTAACCATAATCTGCATATATTTTACGAATTGAATATTCGTATATATGTGATAAAAATAATGTTTACCATATAAAAATTTTTAATATGCGAAAAGGAAAATATTATAAAAACTTACGTGTTATGATTATTTTTTATTATAATTTTGAAAAATAAGAATTTAATTTTCTGAAATTAGTTTTATTTTATGATATAAGCGTCATTTTAATTTAAAATTATAGATTGGTTGCAAAGTTAAAAACCAGAGAAAGTTATTGTTTTATTCCATACAGTAAATTTTTGAACGTATTTGTTCAAAAGGATGTTTAGGTTTGTGGAATCGGCGGTTGATTTTTAATTGTTTTTTCTTAATATATTTACAGCAATTTGTTGCATCAGATTTATCAATTTCTTCTGTTTTTAACAATGCAACAGAACCTCCATGATTCGAATTGCCGCGGACTGATCCTACTTCTGTTAACCGAAATTTTCGTATAACCGAAAATATGCTAATTCAGAAGTTCGGCACCAGTTGCCGTACGAATTAAAGGTTTATACTCTTTTCACAATGGGTATGCATTTAAAAGGAAAGAAACGTTGTTATTCTGAAAACAAATACAGTTCGCTAATGTTTTTTTGGCTTGACATTATTTGTTTTAAACATTTCACAAAAGGTTTGAAATTAATTAACAAGAAATACAAAATAGAAGAAAAAATTCCGACACACGTGCGCGTTAAGTATATAATGACCCCATTAAAATGCACAATGGTGATTTATTTCGACGTTATATCCGGTTTTAGAGAGATTTTATGACGTTATAACAGGGGAAAACCGTTATTCTTATGGGTCTCGTAAAGAGGTTTCGGAAATTGTACGTAATATCCGAGTTGAAGCTATAACCGAACTCGTTATAGCCGGGTTCGGCTATACTGGCCGTACGTACATTTGTGGGCTCTCTCAATATAAATGTTCGCTTTTCGGGCTTTCTTAACTGTTGCCACTTCGAAAACAAGCTTAGAAAATCCAATTTCTAAAATTGGCGTCATGCCAAATTGTTTCCCTTTATTCCGTGTCTTCCAAATATTGTAGAATTATGATTTCATTTTTTGTATTTGGCAACGGTGTTTGTAACTGCGTTTCGAATTCTAAAATAATAATCAGTCTTCGATTTACCATCGACGTGTGTACAAGTATCACGCAGGCTCCGCCTAAAACGGCGTACTAAACTTTTTTGTTTTAACTTTGCATTTAATTATTTATCTTCTGGCATCTTAACTCACTATACTAAGCATTTAAAGAATTAATAAATATTATTTTAACTGAATGAAATTACTGCATTGCTTCAAAACATATTTCTGTACCTTTTCCTGACTCTGACGTCACGGTAAGCCGTCGTTCCCATGACCGGCCCATGGCTGTTCAACGGTCCCATGACTGGCCAGTCTTGTGACGTCAACCTTAAGAAAACGATGTTTCCAAGTCAGTATTGCCAACAGAGCTTTCATTCAAAAGTACCTAAAAAAAAAAATGATGTCCTTGTCACCTCCCCTCCCCTTTGACATAGTCGGCCCTGCAATAGCGCAGCAGTAATGTATTCACTTAGCACGCCGTTAACCCAGGTTCGACCCCCAATGGTGAAGGGCCGAACCCGGGCATGAAAAAAAGGTGTTTATACCGACTAACTGCTCGTGGCAGTCCGGGAGCTGGTTCCCTAGGGATTAAGCGATTTGAGTTCCTCAGACAAATACAAGCCTATTGTCCTACGGTGGTGAAGTGGTAGCTGAACAACGGGCCATTAGCCCGTTGTTCAGCTCCCAATGGTATAGTTGAGCCCATGCTGATATTCTGCCCAAGGCAATTTGCAGTTTGGTTTCGTTAGCAGCAGAGGTCTGAGCTCTTCGAAAAACTTTAAGTTCCTGCGTAGCTTGACCTTTGTTGTCCTTGCGCCATAAAAAAATTATATGACCTAGCGCCCTATTTGGACTACAGTGGAACCTGGTAAAATGACCACCTAGGTAAATCGACCTCCTGAATAAAATGATCATTTTTTATAAGAGAAAACTGGTTGGCGCTTAGTCATATTCCTATATCAAAGCCTGACGTGTATAGTGACCTCCTGTCTATAATGAACATTGACGTTCAGTCCAAGAGGTGGTCACTTTAGACAGGTTTTACTGTATTTTATTATACGACCCTGATTATTTGACTTAGTATTAATACAGTAATCTACCTCGATAAACGTTCAATTAACGTCTTTTCCTGTTTAACGACGCCATTCTCCGTCCTTGAGAGTCGTTAATGCGAGAGTTTACTGTAAAATACAGTAGAACTTGTCTAAAGCGACCACCTTTGGGACTGGACTGCGATGGTCATCATAGAGAGGTGGTCACCATACAGGACAGACTTGGGTATAGGTATGATTAAATCCCTACCAGTTCTCTCTTATAAAAAGTGGGCATTTTATTCAAGTGGGGTCAATTTACAAAGGTGGACACATTCAGGGGGGGGCGAGAGCCGATGCGGGTCTGCAGGCTCATTTCGACGGGGCCCCATCACCCCTTCCCTGGGCAGTATCATAGATATTTTTTCTTTTTGGGGAGAGGAGGTTGACCCCCCCAAATAAACAAAAAATATGAAATAAAAACGAATTTTTTTGTACTTATTACTTAATTATTTTACAAGATCACTGCTGAAGCTATCATTATTATTTTTTCAATAATCGAGACAGGCTAATGAAGAATAATTAAAAAACTGTACATTAAAAGTGTACAAAATCTTATTAATCTGGATTTAGAGAACAATTTTTCTGGCCTTCTGACTAGCGGCTGGGGGAGGGGGGGACCGGCCCCCCAGCGCATAGGTCCTTGCCAACGCGGGCCCCTAGACTTCATTTGGGGCCCTTGTTGCCCCCCCCCCTGTCGTCGGTCCCAGCCGCTTTACCATTTTCCGCTGTAAATTGTTCAGCGACGCTGAATCGAAGAATCTATAATCGGTGACCGTTTACACGAGATCTTGGGTAACGACTGATAACAAAGCCGATCTTAACGAAGCAGATCTTTTTCCAAAACGATCCACAAAAATTAATAAGCATCCAAAATCTTTCTCGGAGTCTTTAATGTCTGGATCTTTTCCTCGATGGGAAAAATACACACGGTAAGATGAAATGAAAATATGAAAATCAATTTTTAAATAAAAAGTATTTAACTGTTACTTTGTCACTTCTTCATAATATTCACGAATTAAACGAGTGAAAAGTTTTATTAAGAATTTCAGTTTCACAATGCAATAAGGTTTAAATGCGTACTCTCTAGGGAGTCGTGGAGCCTTTATAAAAAAATTTCATTTACTTGGATTTCTGTAACCTTCGAAGCAAAAGGTTACGGTTTGTTTCTGGTTTATTTTTGTTTTAGTTTTTGTGATAAATGGGGTTTTAAGGATAGTTAGTATATACAGAGGGGAAGTGAAGTTCTTATTCACCCAAATAACTTTTAACGAAGCTTGTAGAGCTATGGAGGTTAGGAGTATGTGTAGTAAAATGACTATCCTTGATCAGAAATGTTATCAACAACAGCGCCCTCTGTGGCGAAATAGAGAAGTTTTTATGCTTAATTCGGAAACCAAAAGAGGTACAGAAAAAATTCCAATTACAAAGTTGCTAAGTATAGTTTATTTGATAGGAAACACCAGTAGGCTAAGCACACTTAATGCGATCACCTTTTCGTCACAGTCGCATTATAAATAATAATAATATACTATACTATAATCACCATCATTATCATCTTCATATTCAAACATTTTCTGTCCACTGCTGGATGATGGTCTCTCTAAATGCTTTCCACACAAGTCTATACTACTATAATATAATAGGGTATATACCAGGGATGGGGAGTCGCACATGAGGTCAATGGGAGCCGTATTCCAATTTATCACATATTAGAAAGAGTCACACCATAATCACATAGTATTAAATACACAAATTTAATTAATATGGTTACATATTGTACCAAAGTCTTAAGTGCTATATAAAGTATACATATAAGAAAATATAATTAAGAGAAAGAAAATACAAAATAATTATTTCAAATTTTTATAATAACTCCTAGATGGACCTATCGATGCAACCGAAGATTTACTTTTGAAGCGATTACGTACAACTTCTACTCTTCATTAACCGATTCACTTTCTTAGTCAATTTAACAAGATTCGTAAAAAAACTTCTGGAAAAAAAAAGGATTTAAATTTTCGACGGGAGCCTCACTTAACTCAACGAAGAGCCGCATTTGCCCACCCCTGCTATACTATAGAATGAATGAATGAATGAATGAATGAATGAATGAATATAGATCAAATGCATGCTTGTATAGTAGAATTATGGATAATTTTCAATAATAATGCACAAATTTCCTCAGTGGTCATAATCACTGCTCTCTGGGTCGTTGGGTTTAAGTTCGATTCCAAATAAGCAAATAAGCTTACTGGAAAACCAACCAAAGTATAAGTTCTCGACTTGGTCGATAGTGGTGTCGATAGAAAGCCCTTATCACGAGTAAAAAAAGATCGAAGTACCCTTCCAAATCCAACCAGTTAGGAGATACAAGATGATTTGTTTTATGTGCAGAAAGAATCCGTCCAGCACTACAATGTTCCACCCAATAAACAAATATTTATTTATCATTATTTTAGATATTTAGAGTTTAACCTTCACATATATTTATTATTTGTGCTGACGAAGAGTTTTTACAGACAATCAGGAACTAACTCTTCGCTTGGTTTTACGGGATGAAAAGAGGGCATGGGTATGGCCTTAAGGGGACTTCAGGCGCTGAACCATGGTGAATTGTAGCAGTACCTATGGCTTGCGTTCCTGGTCCACTGGTTTAAGGTGCGTGGCACGCGTTTTTGTGACATGTGAAGTCGGGGCCCAGTTCTGGGGGTCGGTGAGCACTCATGCTGCAATGCTATCGCCAACAAAACTATGCTCTCCAAACTTGTTGCTAGTCAGCTCCTAGTCCATTTTGGTGAACCTGTGGTAAGAGATCCAAAGCTTTAAGAGCATATCATCAGTAAGCGCCTTTTCAACACAGTCGTTGGGTTTAGCGAAAGCGAATTTTTTGAATCTCTCAATATTTTCTTTGAAGGTATTGTCGACAAATATGAATTTTACAACGTGATCCAAATTTCGAACTTGATGAGTCCGAGCCAAAGCAAGCAAGAGCCATCGAGGAGGTACCTATAGAAATAATAAAGAAGGCAGTGGAGGCCAATAACAAGGTGACAAAAAATAAATTAGAGGCTGTATAGCATGTTTCCAAGAAGGCAGGATACCCCATGGTAATTGAACGTTGGAATAAATATTTGGAACAAGGCAGAAAAATGCAAGATAAGACAGTGGAAGTTAAGGAACATATGTGGTCACAATTTTTCCGTCACCGCATAGAGTTGAAAGTCACTGCTTACGACCGGGACCTGAAAATGTGGGCCATGGGCAAAGCAATGGAGCTTGCAATTCCGAAGTTTAAAGTAAGTCCACACTTTATCCTGAAATTCAAACACAAAAATAAAATAACAAGTTGCAAGGTGACACACTTCGTGACAAAAAGAGAACTATTTCCCGAATTTTAACTCCAGCTTGTGATCGACAACTTCCGACAAAACGTAAATAAAATGATTGAACAGCACAATTACAACCTAATCTCCATCCTCAACACTGATCAAAGCGGATTTTAGTAGAACATTGTGGCCAGTTGAACCCGAGATAGATGTCGAGGATTTAGATATCGAGGGTTCTAAAAATGTCGACAAAGCGGTCATCGGTAAGAATAAAATCATTTAATCTTATACCATCCAAATGACCATCAGAGTTGCCGAAAAGTTTGTTGGTCCTTTGCTAATCGTGACCCATGTGCATCAAGAAGAGTTTGGTCACCAAGTGATGCAGAAGTTGCAAACACTGCCCTATAAAAGTGTGCTCATCAGGTGCTCCAAATCTGGCAAAAGTACAAAACAGTTGACCGGAGAGTACTTAAGACTCTCTTGGTACTGAAACGGTGGTCTGGCCAAACAGAGACACAATATTGAGCAGGCAGAAAATGGGAAATAATGTCAAGGTCATGGTTATTCCTCCGGGTATGACAAAGCACCTCCAGCCATCATATGTATTCTTCTTCCAGAATTATAAGCACCTAGTAAAAAAATATTGAGTACTCGAAGACTCATCGTGCAGATATGGATATTACCAATAGGGAGGCCATAGTGAAGCTGCATCACATGGTTTACAACAATTTATCTTCCCCAACTTTGACGACATGCGCCGATATGTCTTTCAGAATGCTTTGATTCAAACTACAAACCCCATCTTCTGGTCAATGAAACAGGTATGCTTCAACCTGACCAAGTATACTTGCGTTGACTGCACAACGCTACCCTTTCGTGTGTGTGCGCTTGGTGTTGGAAACACTTATTCTTCGAACACTTCAATTCAAAAACACACTACCATGGTTAAAATATCATTTCAGCTATTTCAGGAAGCTGGCATACTAACCATCCTAAGGGCAAGATTACATGTTTGCCATTTTTCCTTTGAACTTACAAAAATATTCATTTATTTGTAGTGCTGGATGGATTCTTTCTGCACATAAAACAAATTTCCGAACTGTTTGGATTCGAGAGAGTACTTTCGTTCCTCATGATAAGAACTTTCCATCGGTACCACTCTCGACCAAATCAAGAACTCACACCTCGGGTAGTTTCCAAGTTAGTTGTATGCAGCACCGCACTTCTACCTAAGCAAACAAGGCAGCTGTTTAGGGCCCCAGCCTCGCAGGGGGGGTTGAAAAAATTCATAATTTTTTTCAACCATCTTAACAGAAATTCATAATTTTTTTCAACCATCTTAACAAAAATTCATAATTTTATTCAACCATCTTAACAAAAATTCATAATTTTATTCAACCATCTTAACAAAAATTCATATTTTTTTCCAACCATCTTAACAAAAATTCATAATTTTTTCCAACCATCTTAACAAAAATTCATAATTTTTTTCAACCATCTTAACAAAAATTCATAATTTTTTCAACCACATTAACAAAAAATTATAAGTAACCTGTTTTTCTTCCTCAACGGTTTTTGAAGTCCATAGCAGATAATAAATTATGCAGTCTGTATACTATAGTGAGGTCATTCATTCCTTTTGTAGAGAAGAAAGTTCGCCATTTTGCAATGCAAGTTGTAAAACTTGTAATTAAATGGCAGCTTAGTGTATAGACTATAGATCTTGGAGGTCAAAATATGTTAAATAAACAAAAAGTAAAAGATGTTGTTTTTAACATATTACAAAAAATATTGGGGGCCCGACTTCTTTAACCGCCTAGGACCTTGATACTGCTAAGTCTGGGGATAATTATGTGTAAAAGTATCGAAAAGTATCGAGTGGTGGTATTAATTCCCCGAATAGTGTCCCTACAAAGAAACGGCGACAGTGGTTTGTCATCAGCTGACCGTGTAAAATTGCTAGATACCTGTATTCTTAAAACAGTTAGCAATGGTGGACATAAGACAAATAATAATAATCACACGTAATTAAATTTTGCTGTCTAGTTACAAATGGGAACACCTACTGCGATTTTATTCGGATATATATGTATTGAATGCATTATATTTTCCTACCATTTGATTTGTTATTGAACAATGTGCATAATTCCATTGTACAAGTACAAATACGATCCAGGGTGATATAAATTTTATTATTATTATTATTAATTTTTATTGTTATTCATGATACGCAGTGACGAGAATACGGTCTCACTAATGTGTACAGCCTTCAATTTATTCTATCAGCTTACAGGATATATCATGTCATTGCTTAATAACTTTGTAATTGGGATTTTCTCTGTATCTATTTTAGTTTCTGAGTTAGGTGTGAAAAGTCCATTTTGTCGTAGAAAGAGCAATTTCTGATTCCATCGGATTAGACATAACCACTTTACTATTATACCTAACTTTCATAGCTCTACGATACAACTGAACCAATAGCTTAACGTAATCGTCGAGCTACGAAACTAAGATTAATAGGGGTCGAACCCAGTTCAGCGGACCTGAAGACTATAGTCATAAACACTAGATCCAGGGACGGTGTAAGGACTAGGATACCCGAGCGGCCGCCCTGGGCCCCGTTTGAATGAAGGCGCCAAACTAAAGTCAAGTTCAATTTTGTTTTAATTGACCAAAGAGTAGAAAATCTTTCTTAAAAATAAACAAGTTTAGAGAAATTTTTAGAGACATCTTTACAGAAATTCTTTCAGAGACTTTAGGCCACTGTTATAGGGCATATGGCTCACTGCGCATCTGTGAAAATCTCCTGTTTTCGCCGGAGAGGGTGGGGGAGGCGCCAAAAAAGCAATCTGTGTCAGGCCGCCCGGATTCAAAATCAACCTCGAGCCACCCATGACTAAATCACTAGGGTCATTGGCGTAAATAGCCTCGAGTTCTAAGGATATAAACCACCTCTACCACTCCCTAGGTACGTCAGTGAGCATATGTGCTAAATTTACATCATAAAAAGCATGCCCGGAGAAAAGAATATGCTTTTGATAAGCTGGAAAATAATAAAAACAACGAAGAGAAAATTACAATAAACGAACAAAGAATGAAATTGAACAGCATCGTACTACAAAGATTTTTAAGGCCGTTTTTTTATCGTCATTTTTTAATTTTTATTAATTATTATTTGTTTTATGTATTATATATTTCTAGATGATTCTAAAAGGAAACAGAAAAACTTCTATGCAAGGCTCTAGCCAGGATGAAGGAGCATCTGGGGCAAGGCAAAGGGCATATGGGGCACAGGGAACTTTGGGATATCTATCTATCTATCATATCTATCTATCTATCTCTCTATCTCTCTCTCTCTCTCTCTCTCTCTCTCTCTATATATATATATCATCATCATCATCATCATCATATTCAACCATTATCTATCCACTGCTGGATGAAGGTCTCTCCAAATGCTTTCCACACAAGTCTATCCTGAGCAATTCGCTTCCACGTCACCCCAACCTGTTTTCTTATTTCATCCACCCATCTAGTTTGAGGACGTTTTCTAGGTCTTCGGTGGTCTCTTGGAATCCAGTTCAGAATTTCTGTTGTCCATCGTTGATCAGTTCTTCTTGCAATATGCCCAGCCCATCGCCATTTCAGCCCTTTTACTTTAACAATGATGTCCTCTACTCTAGTTTGCTCTCTCACCCAAGTGTTTCTTTTTCGATCTCTCCTAGTTATTCCAAGCATGCACCTCTCCATGCTCCTTTGCGTTGTCTGTAACTTTCGTATTGCTCCAACTGTTAGACTCCATGTCTCTGATCCATAAGAGAGGACTGGCAATACACACTGGTTGAAGACCTTTCTTTTTAGACACAAAGGCAATTTCCCCTTCAGGATAAAACTGTTTCTTCCAAATGCACTCCAGCCAAGTTTAATACGTCTGTTGAGTTCTTTCATAATGTTGCCATCCATTGAAATCAGCTGGCCAAGGTAAATATATGAATCAGCAATTTCTAGCTCAATGTTGTCAACTTGTATTTTTGTTTCCTCTACGAAATTATTGAACATGATCTTAGTTTTTTGTAGGTTCATCTTGAGTCCAACTTCTTTACTTCTAGTTGAGAGCTCCTGTACCATGTCTTGGAGTTCTGATGGGTTCGTTGAAAAAATAACAATGTCATCAGCAAACCGCAAATGATTTAAATATTCACCATTTATTTTTATTCCCTTGTTATTCCAATTTATCTGCTGAAAAATCATCTGTAAAGCTGAAGTAAAAAGTTTTGGAGAAATGGTATCTCCCTGCCTCACACCTTTACCAATTTTGATAGCTTCGGTATCTTTATGTAACCGAAATTTTGCACTTGCATTTTTATACACACGTTTCACCATGTCAATGTACACATCCTCGATGTCTGCTGATCTTAAAGAGTTGATGACTGCTGATGTTTTAATAGAGTCAAAGGCCTTCTCATAGTCAATAAATGCCACACACAATGGAAGTTCATATTCATGTGTTCTTTCAATTAATTCTCTTAATACTTGAATATGGTCCACTGTACTGAATCCACTTCGAAATCCAGCTTGTTCTCTTGGTTGAGCTGCATCTAATTTTTTCTGCAGGCGATGTGTTAGCACTTTTGTGAAGATTTTATAAATAGCAGGTAACAAGCTAATTGGTCGGTAATTTTTTAAATCCTCTTTATCACCT
>QLNU02003225.1:13357596-13377882 GCA_006491805.2 Dysdera silvatica | reverse complement strand
GGATGGGGAAAGCGTCTCTTTTTCTCCAAAATTACACAAGCTCTAGTTTGAGCTGTAATTAATACGTGGGTGGCAAAAATTATAGTATAATAAATTCCCCCACGAAAACTCACAAAAATCTCGCCCCGGAGGCTTTCTTGTGTTGACCATATTTGGCAATTGTGTTATCCCTGCGGAGGGTAATAATACCTTAACATCTTTACATACGGAGAAAGAGAGCGTTGTTTCCTGTCCTCATTCGTCTAGCGGTCCAAGACACTCCGGGCTAAACGGAGGGACCCTGGTTCGAATCCAGGATGGGGAAAGCGTCTCTTTTTCTCCAAAATTACACAAGCTCTAGTTTGAGCTGTAATTAATACGTGGGTGGCAAAAATTATTGTATAACAATTAAAACTTACAAAGAATATTTAACTAAACGTGGAACTAAAATAAAAATAATTATTTATTTAATTATTTAGCGAAAGTAAAAGTAGCCTAGAGATGATTATTTTCTGAATCAAAATCATTCTTCATAAAGCATTAAAAAATCATTTACTTATATTTGTGAATTTTGAAAACCTAATTTAATCAAATTGAAATCCATCGTTAAAATATTTAAACTTACTATACATGCTTAAAAAATGCTGAATTTGTCACATTTAGGCTTAAGGATATCATTTAAATGCAACAAATTTCGAAACTAAATTAATAATACATAAATTAAGAAAAAGAAAATTTTAATTAAAGTTGTTTGACGTTTTAATAATTTTTAATTAATTAAGCAGTGATATTTAATTAATTAAAGTCGACATATCCCACACTTTATTCGGTTGGAACCACTTTAATACGTAAAATTATTAATAAATAAATTGTAGTTGCAATTACAGTATCCTGAGGTTACAAGCATTGAAGAAATGCAGTAATTCCGTCCAGTTGAAAACAATATTTATTAAAGCATTGAATGTTTTAGAAAATTCAGTAATACGCCAAGTGAGATGATTATGATCCAGCGTTAAAAAAATTTAGTATGCCTTTTGGGCGGAGCCATCGATAATTACGTGTGCACACTTTGTTGGTATTTGGAAGACTGATTATTATTTTAGAAATCGGAACGCAGTTGCATACCATTGCCAAATACAAAAAGTGAAATTTTAATATAACAATATATGTTGCCAGATACGGAAAATGAAATTATGTACGTTTGTATCATATAAAAGGAAAGGATTTGGCACGTTGCCAATTCTAGAAACCGTAATTATTAAGTTTGCGTTTCTTGGTGTTTCAAGTGGCAACAACAAAGCAATCCCGCAAATCAAATAAGCAGCATTTCTATTGTGAAAGCCGTCAACTCTATCTTAATAACATCGGTCTAATTAATGGCCATTTCTATTAAACAATATCCTTTTGTGGTTTCGGAAAATGCTTCATGGAATATTACACATTCTGATTGACGTCCTTTACTGTTCAACGACATTTGTTTCTCTAGCCCTTGAAGGACGTTAATTGGAGGAATAGTTGCATAATTATTTTTTCGCGTAATGATCTTTTTAATCCCTAATTTCAAGTATATTTTGTGTAAATATATTTCAAGTACCTAATCAAAATTTATGTCATGATGAGTACTACTCTTATTTGTATTATAATAGTATATATAAATAGTAAAACCCCTCATAACGGACACCCGTATCTAACGGATCTATCATCCCACTTTTAAGGTCAGATATAAATTCCCCGGCAAGAAATTCTTTCTCACTAATACCCTTCTTTTGCAGCCACACCTCATTTACAGACAAATTTTTCTGTTTGGTGACTTTTCAATAATGTTGGATTTTAACGCATGTACAGATTTATTGCTAACACATCATATGACAGTTTTCATTTTATTATACGCTAGTGCATTCAGTTATATGATGTGTAAAAGACATGTTTGTTGATCTAAGGCACTAACACGACGCCGAAGCCTCTGTAGAATTAAAGCAAAGACGTGACATCTTTTAGGTATTCATAAGTTCAAAGTAGAGACAGGGCACCGCCTTAGGCATTCGTAGATTTAAAGCAGAGACATGACACTGCCCTAGGCATTCGTAGCTTTATGATAGGGATCAGGGGCGGCCCGAGTACACTCCCACCGGGGCCACCACTTCCCTTAGCACCCATTTTTTTCAAGAAACGGATTTTCTCTCTCCCTTCCCCATAGACCCAATGCTAAATTTACCTTCATTCAGAGACCACCTCGCTGAGCGACCTCATTTTCGTGGAACCGGCGGTGATGGTCGCCTTAGAGAGGTTTTACTGTTAAATAAACAAAAAAATTCATGGTTACAGACATCGAAAGACTTTAGCGTTTTACGACCCAAGAGGAACCATTTGAAACCTCTGCCTACCCGCTGTATAGGTATAGCCACAGATGAATCCTCCAGTTTCACAGCAAGTTTGAAAGCCTAACGCTATGGTCAGTTGCAAATTGAATTCAATATAAGAAACACCCGGGAATACGACCTTGTTTCCTCTTTGTGGCACTTAAAATGAGGGTTAAATGAGAAGTGGGATAGGGTAAATCTCCGAATCTGTGGTTCTGGTGCCCTGTTGGCTGGACAATATACCACAGACGTGGAAACGGAAATAACTGTTAACAAAATGGGCAGTTATAATCACAAAATTTTTCGACCAACGAAAGCAAAAAAGTCAATCTTTTTCTTCAAGTAACTCTCGATTTTGCCAATGTCAAAAAAAATTCCATTTGTCTAAGGGTGAAGAGTAAAAAAAAAATAATTATTCCACTTTTCCCACGCAGAAAATCGAAGTGTTTGCCAAGTTGGCAATTGAAATTGCATGAATTTCCAACTACCCAAAGAATTAACTATACATACTTTTTTTTTTTGAGTTTAACCGGATTTTCCCCAACTTGGAACTTGAATTTTCAATTTGGGGGGACTCCCCCGTCAGCCCATAAAACCCGTCTTGCTATATATCACGTCCCTAGGAACTTGTAGATTTAAGGCAGTAACACGATACTGTCAAAAACATTTGTAGATTTAAGGGAGTAACGCAACAACGTCAAAAACATTTGCAAATTTAAGGGAATGACACGACAATGTCACAAACATTTGCAAATTTAAGACTGTGACACTGTTCTAAATTTATGGTTGCCAGGTTTGTGGGGGTTATTCACAATTTTGCTCTTCACTGTTATAAACTACAGTCTAACTTCGATTTAACGATTGTTTTCATCGGTCCAGACTATGTTACATTGTGGTTAGTGTTATAGTTTCTTCGATTTAACGATAACGTTTCGTTATTAACCTGCAGCTGAACGTTGAATTCCAGTTAAAAAATTAACTTTCGTCAGAAAATCAACTTCCGTTGATTTTAATGGAAGCGAATGCTGATTTACAGTGTGTAAAGAAGTATTTACTGCGTTTTGACGTCAACAATGATCTTGTCGATGCATTTGAAAAAATCGAAAAGGCAATGTTAAATGCCAGCTCTCGAAAAAAAAACCCCAAATAAATACTTCAATTAAAAGTTGTTTTTCGAAGTACAGTGGTACCTCGGTATACGTCCTTAATCTATTCCAGATCCTCAGACTAACAACAAACAGGACGTATACACCCAAACGAATTTTCCCATACGAAATAAAAGGAAAATGATTAATCCATTCCCATGAAAAAATCCTATTCTTATTGGCATATTATACATTGATGGGGTTGTATAAAATAATTTAAACACGGCTTAGTACTAAAATACATAAATACAAAAGCAATTAGATGTAATAAATGGAAATTGAACCTCACTTTACCTTGATGAAAAGAGTCTAATGCCTACTAGAATGGTGCTGAGAAGTGAGGAGGAGGAGAAGGAGGAGTAGATGTTATTGTTTAGAAGGAGAGTCTCCTTCCAATAAAACTTCAGGAATCTGAAATTCTGGTGTTTTTTGTTGTTTTTTTGTCTCGAGAAGTAAACAAGGTTAGCGCATGTTTGTGGTGACTTATTTTGACTCATGCAAGTTCTAGCACGCGAGTCGTATTCCAAACAAGTGATGAATGCCAAACAAAAATTTTCGCGTCTAAACAGGACTTATACCAAGTTAGATTTGTACCAAAGCAGACGTATACCGAGGAATCACTGTAGTACTTACTTACGTACATGTATCTTATGTTTATTAAAATTAACATGTATTCTTCAGAATGCTGGTAAGCATTTTTATTGTTCTCCTTTTCGATAATTTCTTATTTCAGTTCCGATCTATAGCATACCCATAATTTTTGTTCGGGGGAGGGCAGAATATGGAAAAAAGTTTTTTTTTTTAATGTAATAGTTGTTAATTTTAAAGTATTTTACATGTAAATTTTCGGCACAAGAAACAGCCCAAGATCAAGCGCCTCTTCCTCCATGGGTGATTCATTGGTTCCGATAAATGTGCTCTCCCCCAAGTTAACGAATTTCTCAATTTAACGATTATTTTCACTGGCCCCTTAAAAATCGTAAAATCGAGGTTAGATTGTATTTGTAACTCAATATTATTAATGGTATATAAAATTGAAGTAAAAATGTTGTTGCTTATATGGTAAAGACGAAGCGTCGCAAGATTAATATAACACAAAAGAAGATTAATGTTATTGAATTTGATAATGATGACGTTCCAAAAATAATAGGACGCGGATTAAATTTACTCACACAGTTGTTTTCATCACTGTCGAGTCGCAAAAAATTTTAGTTTGAAAGTCACCTACAGACGGCGCTGATACGCAAGGTATTCAGCAGAAGCATGCAATGCAGGCTTGCAATACATGACCTGGATGCACGTGGATTGTTCATTCGCATTCAACAGTACTGCATAATTGGAGAATGTTATCGTTGCCCGATCAAGCTTTGCTTTTGAATTTCTTCCACATGAATATTGAATTAGAAGCCACTCACCGTGCGAAAATTTCGCACGGTGAAACAATTGAAGATGAGAAGTGGCCACATGTCATGTGTTGTTCGCCTTAGTTCTGGAGGTCATATTGAACAACTGTTGCAATAATAAATCGATGGAATGCACAGTTGTCCTGTCCATTGTCTTTTGGAGTTGTCAGAGCGGATTTTTGGTGATTTTTTGAACTACATTTTTTTATTATTAAAAAAAAAAATCCGATTTTTCTAGAAAATTTTTCGTGCAAATCGCAATCCTTTATCATTATTTGTTCCTTTTTAATGATTTTTTAAAGTTTTTACGAACTTCGGCACACCCTGTATTTGTTCTTTTATTTGTTTGTTTAGTTTATTACGTATTGTATTTGGGAACGTGATTTGAAGATTGTGAATCTCTGAAAATGGGGTGAAAATTAATAGTACTTTCCATTTGTTTATTAAATTTTGTTTATTGAATAATTAAATAATTAAATAAATAATTATTAAAGTTCGTTTATTGAATTATTGTAAAATACAACACGAAAACAGATTACTGAGAACCATCCCTGAATTGCTCTAGATGATGAAACAGTTTTATTTTTAAGTTCGAGCTTTGTTTTAATTTCACGAAACTATTTCTGAGATGAAGTCCTAATTCATAATATAAAAATATCACATCTGAAAACCGTTGATTCGAATCTAGCCTGCGGCATGATTACGATCTTTTTCATCTTTCTTTTCAATATAAAAAAATAATTCCTGTTTAAACTGTAAATCGTGGGAGTATAATAATATGCAGTTGATAATTTTGGACATTTCTCAATATTTTGATCAATTCTTGTTAATACCAAACACTCTTTGGCAAAAAAGAAATGAAACACCATGAAGAAATTATCTATTTTTATTGAAATTAAATGTGCATCCAGCACATACACAGGTAAGGAAATGATAAACAATTCAAGGCCGTGGGACCCATCAATGTTTAGGAATTGCACATTAAATGTTCAAATCAATAGCTGGCGAACCCCTACTCGCTGGCGGCGATACATAGTTCTATACGTTTAGATAAGGAGTGATAAAAGTTCCTAATGTCATTCTGCAACACATTTTGCCAGGCATTCTTCACTTTTTGCTCTAGATATGCGACATTTTGCGGTGCCCAAATCCAGCGGCCTACCATGTCCCATACATGTTCGATTGGTGAAAGGTCTGGTAACTTTGCTGCCCAAGAAGAGTATTGACAACATGGAGGCAGTTCACAAATATGCGAGCCGTATGGGGCCTGACATTATCTTGTTGGAAAATGGCCCAGTCTGTCGTGTCATGAAGAGTAACGCAAATGGCGGCAGGATATCATCAACATATCGTTGAGCTGTTAAAGTTGCACGCAGGATGACTAGGGACGTCCTGCTGTCGTATGAGATAGCACCCCACACCATCGCACTAGGGGTAATGGCTGTATGCCTCTGTAAAACAAAGGGTGGTTGGGACCGCTGGCCCTGGCGCCTACACACACGGATCCGATGGTCATCTGCTCCAAGACTGAAGCGGGATTCATCTCTGAACACTATGCGATGCTAATCTGCTGGCAGCTATGATGATCGGCTACGACACCACTCCAGACGACTCTATCAATGGTGTGGGGTTAAAAGCAGATATCTTAAAGGCAGTTGTGAGCGTAACCCCCACCTCAGCCAAGCGTCGTGAGATGGTGGAAGGTGCCACGGGTGGTATGGAAGAGACCAGGGTTTAAGCTGGCTCAAAACATGCTGTCGCAAAAATGCTAAAATGGGAAAAAAGTTGTAGCAAAATGCTAAAAAATATTAGTTGCTTTCGTTGCTCGAAAAATCGTATCAATGAAATTATTTATATCAACGATGCTTAACAGGTGCTGTTAAGAATTTTGAAGAGGAAACGAAAAGGAACAAGAAAAGATCGCTGAAGTGCAAAACGGATATTCTGGAATCGAGGAATCCTGTTTTCAGAGAATAAACTGTGGTTAAAAATGCCTGTCGCATTTTCGCGATGGGCAATAATTTTTTCTTCGCATTTTCGAGCAACTCGTCGCATTTTGCGAAAAATGCGACTGCAGCTTAAACCCTGGAAGAGACCGTAGCACGTTGGATGGCGGACAATGATGCCGTTGGGTCAGCTCGGGCTTGTTGCACAACCAACCAATCTTCCCTTGCATTAGTGCGCCTTGGCCATCCAGAGCCATCATTTCGCCGAAGAGTTCCTCGCAGAAACCATTGCTGCCAACACCTTTGCACAGCAGTGTCCGTACGGTGCAGGGTGCGTCCTAATAAGGACCAGCCAGCTTCACGCATCCAGACTATGCGACCACGTTCGAAGTCGTACAACTGGTTATAAGGTCTTGAACAACGTCGTAACAACATTACTGGTTGCGTCTCGAGGGAACTACAATGCCGACAACGAGAAAAAATAAACCGTCCATAATTTTACCTCTTTAATACGATGCAGTTGAGCTGTAGAAATGCTCTGAAGAAATGCTACAATCGAAGTTAACACTCATTGGCTTTGAAAATTTAATCATTTACTTGATCTAAAGGAATTTGCATGCGAAATTTTGAGATGATCGGATAATTTTTTAGGGGTGCTTCTCTTTCTGTAAAAGAGTATATTTATCTTTTATAGTGAGTAAACAGAGAATTGTTTTAATATCTTGTAGAGATATGAAAAAGCGCTTTTAGGTAGTGTTCAAGTATTACTGACATTTTAAGTAAATAAGTAAGCAATATTTTGGCCATTTTATACCCCTCCCTCCTAAGCAAAAATTAACATTGGCTAACATAGGAAAATAAGCACAACAGCAACCCCGAAGGTGCTTATGTGATACTTGAAAACACCCTTGTCTCTATACAAAGACCAACAACTGCAATCTATATACCAAGACCAATAATTGCAACCTCTCTAGAATTACTGACAGTTGCAATCTGCTTTCAAAACCAACAAACGCCACCTCTTTACAAAGAAGAACAAAAGAAACTTCTCTACAAAGACTAACAACTAATGCAACTTCTTTAGGAAGACTGACAACTAAAGCAACTTCTCTACAAAGAGTAACAACTAAAGAAACTTCTGTACAAAGACTAACAACTAAAGTAACTTCTATGCAAAGACGAACAACTAAAGCAATTTCCCTACAAAGACTGAAAACTAAAGCAGCTTCTCTACAAAGACTAACAACTAAAGAAACTTCTCTACAAAAACTAACAACTAAAGCAACTTCTCTACAAAGAACAATAACCACAATCTCTCTCTACAAAGAACAATAACCACAATCTCTCTCTATAAAAACCAACAACTGAAATCCTTTGCAAAACCAACAACCGAAGCATCTTTACAAAGAACATTAAAAGTAACTCCTCTACGCAACGTCTCTACAAAGACAACGAAATCTCTCTACAAAGACCAGCGACTGAGATACTTAGATACTCTCTGTACCCCTTTATAAGAAGAGAGTTATGTAATTTCAATAATAGATTAGTGATTCACGTATCAGCCTTAACCAACCGATGTCAATGGAAAATAACATTATAAAGGAAATCTACGAACATATTGAACTTCGCTAGAATGCATTTGAGCGAAGCATTTTATTTTGGAAAGAAATGTCTGTCCTTAAGAAAAGTTTTCAACCTGTGTATTTTACCAGTTCTCTCTTATGGATTGGAAACGTGGAGGCTAACAAAATATGCAACGCAAAAATAAATTATAAACAACATAATGGAGTATGGAGAGGTGCATGCTTGGAAAAACTAAGAGAGATTGAAAAAAATATACTTGGTTAGAACAGCAAACGAGGACGACGTGTGAAAACAAAGTTGTTAAAATATAAAAATCCAAAAACTTAAGGGCATATCTCTAGAGAAACTTTGCCACGATGTACTATTGAAATTATCGACTGTATTCTAGAGAATCATAGAAGACCGAGGAAATCAAATGCACGTCTTTACACAAGATGGATGCAATAAGAACACAGGTTGAAATAACATGGAAAAGAATTTCTCAGAATAGGAAAGAAAGGAGGGCACTTAAAGAGACCTTCCTCAACTAGTGGACAGATAGTGGTTCAGAGGACAATGACGATGACGATAGTTATTTATCAAAACGACATTTATTAAAATTTTAAAAAAATATATGCCTCTCATATTTCTCAAAAATCTTAACTCCGAATTTATTATCTATTATTGCTTATTAACTTCCATCAATTATCGATTATAATCTTTCTTAGACTATCATCGATTATCTTCCATAGAATACCATTCATTATATTTCATCGAATATCTTCCATAGATTATCATTCATTATATTTTATCGATTATCTTCCATAGATTATCATTCACTATATTTCATCGATTATCTTCCATAGATTATCATTCATTATATTTCATCGATTATTTTCCATAGATCACCATTCATTATATTTCATCCATTATCGTCCGTAGATTATCATTCATTATATTTCATCGATCATCATCTATTATCGATTATTATCTTTCATCGCTTATTGTCTTTCATCGATTATCATATATTATCTATCACCTTTTATCGATTACTATCTGTTATCGATTATTAACCTTCACTAATTTTTACCTATTACCGATTATTATTATTTATCATATATTAATACCGATTCCTAATTATTATATATCATCGATTATTATCAATTGTCGATTATTATATATCATCGATTACTATCCACTATCGATTATTACATATCAGTAAGTATTATTTATTATTATCCATTATCGAATATTATTTATTATTATCCATTATCGAGTATTATTTATTAGTGCTTATTATTGATTATTATCGGCCATCGATTATTACCTTTTATCTAAATCTTCCGCTATAATTAATCTGATCTCAGATAACTGTCTGTCCCTTTCTAGGTAGATGACCTACAATACAGTATTATGATGCAAAATGTACAATCGGTCAACTCAAGGGGTCTCGAGGGGAAAAATAAAACGCCACTTTATTTTAGAGGTTTCATTGATATGTAATGTATAAGTATTTTATATCTAATATTACGATTTTTTTTAATATAGTTGCGTGGAAAATGGAAATGTCTCTGGGAGGAAAATAGCACGCTTTCAAATCATCTGTTCCATTTCTCTTGTTGCATTTTTTCCGGACGTTTGAAGTTTTTTCTCTTTTGAAAACTGTTTGTTGCTAAAAATGGATACAATGAAGCCGAAAGGATTTGGTCAATGTACATAAACTTGCGGAGAGAAGATAGCATTTAAGTTATGGGAAACATTGCATTCAAACACTGTGGATACATGGGATCTATTGATCATATGTGTATGAATGCGTTTGTCTTTTCTTTTTTTTTAACTGCAGTGAATATTTTTAACTTAAAGTTATTGCTTTTACGTTCTGTTCTCCTGTATTGAAAGTATTTTTAAACGTAGTATATAGACCTAAAGCCTTGTGCGTATGTTTTCTTTAAACGTATACAATAATGTTTTCTCCTCCATAGTTCGATTCTTACGTACGTTACCTTGTCTTTAGCACTAAATTTACACTAAATTTACATTACACTAAATTTACACTACACTAAATTTACATTACACTAAATTTACACTACACTAAATTTACATTACACTAAATTTACATTACACTGAATTTAAATTACACTAAATTTACACTAAATTTACACTAAATTTACATTACACTAAATTTACACTAAATTTACATTACACTAAATTTACATTACACTAAATTTACACTAAATTTACATTACACTAAATTTACATTACACTAAATTTACATTACACTAAATTTACATTACAATATGTGGGTGCATGTAAATGTACCCACATATGTGGTTGATATAGACGGTAGAAAGCGATAAAAATTGCGTTTTTTTAAGGAAAATCTACTTAATAAATGAAGTATTCTAGTTGAGCTGTGGTTTACAAAAAAGTCAGTATGAGTGCCTACTGTAATGAGCATCTCAATGTACGTCCCGAAGCATTCCTCCTCCCAAAACTTAAAGGGAGTAAATTTACATATATCTAGTTTTCACATACAATCGCCTAAAGGTTAAAAATTCACGGTCGCCACTGGCCCCAGGGCAACTAAATATTGGGGAATGGTGATTAAAAATACGACTTCAGTCACCATCACACTCGCCACTTTATTGTTTCCCAATGCAATCTTGTCCATTTTGACTCTGCAGGGAGGTCTCATTCTGAATCCACAAACTACTTACTATTTTTTTATGAAAAATGTTGATCAAACAAACCCTCCTAAGGCTTCAGTATTTAAATGTTTTGTGGCCACGAGAAAGTGGCTATAACTTAAATGAAGTGGCCTCTAATAAAAAGGGCCCTGCTGGCTAGTGGTAGCTAATCAAATACCTGAGCTTTAAGCTTTACAATCGCCACTTCGAAGATTATCATTTACAGCAAAAATAGCCATCCTTACGGGAAATTTGATCTGGGTCTTTTTTTACAGTAAGAGTAGCAGTAAATGTCAGCTATTGTAGGGAGAATGGGAAACCACTTACCATTAGCAGAATGTCCATGGAGTTGATCATTACGGCCTTGGTATGGGCGAGCATCATGTATGATAACAAAGTACCTCTTCACATCTTTGCTACAAGTGATGCTACAAGTGATGCTACAAGTGATGCTATGTCAGTACGTTATTTTACCAAATTTACCATGGGCCATGCTCTTCTTTTCGGTGGAGAAAAAATGAGACCAAGATTTTGTTTATGAACCACAATGTTCGTCCACACAGATTAGCTCGTGTATCTAATATACTGAAAATGAAGATATTGAGCATATGACATGGCTTGCTTACTCTGTAGACTGGAATCACGTTTAACAAGCCTAGAACGCTGCGGTAGGCGAGTGGCTTGAAGAAACCATCTCCTCCCCTATCTCTATGAAGAGATTTCCTTGAAGTACTAATGGGATCATATCCCCACAGCTCTCTTTAACAGCTTAATGCAAAGCATGTCGAAGTGATGAAGAACGTGCAATAGCGTTCACGGAAGGCGTATTTCTTACTGAGGCACCTAAATCTTTCGTCATTTACGTGGGAGGGAACATTTTTTCGTGATCGTTCGAAGATGCTCGAAGGAACAGTTATTTGTTTTTGTTATTTTGTTTTTCCCTTGTACAAAATCTGTACCATTTTGCTTAATGGAGGTACCACAGTACTGCTCCTAAATATTTAGCAAGTTCTATTTCTTACGGTAGTGTCCAACATTAATTTCTCTGTCCCGTAGCAATTGTCAAGCATTGTACTTATCGAAAATCCGCGGCACATAAAAAAAAATCATATAAAAGCAAAACAACATATAAAATAGTCAGGTATTATACGTTTCAAAATTTTGGTGGCACATCTTTGGACTTCTCGTGGCACACCTGTTGATAAACGCTGCCTACCCATTACTTGTAAAGGTGGTGGCAATGTCGAACCAACTATCACTTAAAATCTTTAAATGAGCACAATTGTTTTCCCTATTTTTCGACACCCCTTTAAAGCTAAGTCTGCAACCTTATTTAATTCAAGTGCCAAAGCTTCTCTGTCCCTTGTTGGCTTGCGCGTAGCAGTTGTATAATGGCAATATTAGGACTGAATATTGGCAATATTGGGACCACAATATTGGTTTATTAAAACTGGTGATCAACGCACTGTGCGATACTTTTTATAAATAATACACTAATAAACACAATTAGCGCATTTGTAACAATTTAATATAACTTAAGCGATCTCTGATGGCTATTTCGTCATCTTCCAAGGAAGCGTTCATAAAAGCAGGCATGGAAGCTTATATAACACTTATACAAGTTTTCATGGTTACTGTTATGAACGCTGCTCAGGAAGATGGCGAAAAAGCCGTCGAAAAACGTTTAAAGCTACACTGGTTTCCATAAATTAAGCAACAAATGGAAAAAACGTGATAACTCATAAAATATACAACCAATTTGGATGAAATTTGGTGAAAATCTTTATCATACCATATGTAACTAAAAAATGTAAGAACATGTGATACAAAGCATTTACATTTTGTATAAGCTATACAAATAAAAAAAAGTCAGAAATACAGGTGTCACAATGAAATAGTAAAAAGTATCTCAATACAAAATGTGGTTACCTCAAACAGTAATACAGGCCCGACAGCGTTGTTCCATGCTGCTAACGATGTTGTCAATGAGCTTCCTGGGTAGCAATGCCCATTGTTCGCGCAAAGCAATTTTAAGCCCCTGGAGGATTCTGGGAAGGGTGGAGGCCAGCAACACGCCTCTCGAGAGCATCCCAAACATGCTCTATGGGATTCAGGTCGGGAGAGCGTGCTAGCCATTGCATTTGGACTATAGTCTCTTCTTCAATTTACAGCTGCACGAGACGAGCTGTGTGAGGGCGGGCATTATCTGCCTGCAGTACAAATGTATCGCCAATAGCAGCCGCATACCGTTGAACAACGGGGTCCATGATCTCGTCTCTATACCTCTGAGCATTAAGGTTGCCATGAGACAACACATAGAGGGCAGTACGTCCGCCTAAAGCTACGCCTCCCTATACAGGCACAGTACCTCCACCATATGTGTCCCTTTCCTGCATAAGAGAGGGCTGATATCGAGTACCAGCCTCTCTCCAGATGAAAATTCATCGAGAATCACTCTGCAAAGCAAATCTCGGCTCATCCGTGAAAAGTATGGACCTCCACTGATTTCGAGTCCAGTTCACATGCATACATGCCCAATCCAAACGTTCCCTCCTTTGGCGAAAAGTTCAGGTAACGCATAATACTGGTCGCCTAGCGTACAGTCCTTCTTCATGTAGCCTTCTGCGTACAGTCGAAGCTGATACAGTCCTTCCTGCAGCTGCAGCAAGCGCAGATCTGAGATGAGTCAGAGTAGCAGTCCTGTTTCGCCTTGCAGAAAGCCGTAAGTATCGATCATCTGAGGAGGTCGTAACCCTTGGCCTACCTTCGCTGTATCTTCGGGAGGCTAAATTCGTGTTTTGGAACTGCTGCCACATTCTGCTGATCACAGAATGGTCGACGTTCTGCAACGTCCGTCTACCGTTGGCCAGCTTCAAGTCTGCGTATAGCTGCGTAACCTAATTCCACTGGTAAATAACGTCTTGACGTTATTTTTACAAATTGGCTATCTCGAAATCTTTTCATTCACCATTGTACATTAATTGGCGACTCACTGCAAAACAGCTAGTTTTAAGCTTTTTCGCATTTGCATAAATCGACACCAGCGCCACTCGTTTGCATCCTGTATATCGATGCTACATGCCTTTTCCAGTAACATACGCAAATTCCGTGCATTTTGAACTACATTTGACCAAATTATCACCTTTTTTCCATTTGTTGCTTAATTTATATAAACCAGTGTATATTAAATTTCTACAACTGTGAAAATTATAGTCATTAGTGTATTATTGATACAGTTTGTTTATTGCAAAATTAAACAGTCATAATAAATAAAAGCATGTGCAATACATTTATTTATTACATATACAATAAACACATTGACAAAGTGGAATAAAACATCACCAGATAGATTTTTGGCACTGTCTATTTTTAACAGGCATATCGGTATCAGGGCATATTTTTGATATGAGATAGAACTTTTCTGGTTAGCCGATATCACTAAATGTAAAAATGTTAACAGAATAAAATGCATAGGTTCGGGACTTAGAGGACACATCAGACATTCTTGCGTGAAATAACATATTTTTCATGAACCTGTAGCCAGTGAGTTAAAAATCCCTGCCTTAAATCAACTGTAAAATTAAGACTCCTAAAAAAGTGGGGAGCTGGCGCATCCGCCATTTTGATGTCATCGTATCACATGATCTCATTCACTGCTGTGTTAAAGTTGAGTGATTTACAAGTGTGTTATTTTTAATAGGGTGAAATGGGTGCTTGTGCCGCTGTAAATTGTTCAAATCACTCGAGGAATAAACATAGAATGTTTAGATTTACAACAGATCCTGTACGAAGAAGAAGAAGAAGAAACTGGATTATTAATTTTCCAATGGCAAACGTTGTATAAATCATAGAGCTTTGCGGGATATTCTGCCGCGTTTGTTTATTAGAAACAACGTTTCCCTCCGTGCTATTCGGAGCATCCTCAGAAGTAATTGCCGACCAAGTTTCCCTCTGCAAAAATGCAAGATTTTCGTTGATTGCTCGGTAGAAAAATTTTTCTGCCGAGCGACTGCTCCGCATAGCGCAGAGTGAAACGTTAAGTGGGTTTAATATACAGGCGCGGTGAAGTATCCCGCAAAGCTCTATAATGTATATTAATAGACGCCGTGAAAGTCTTCGTGAATGTAAACGTTATGTTATGAAACTGGAAGTGCACAACAAAATGGCGATTGATGCATTGGCCTATAATTTTAGGGCTCTAATATACGTTCCAGATCCATAATTTATGACGGGAGTAGATAGAAGTATTTCTGCAGAAAGGTTAGTATCGAGCATACAAGATTTAGTTTGCATATCTAATGTCTTAAGCTTGTTAGCCTAGAAATCTAGGCGCTCTAGGCAAAATAAATGACTTTCTGCCTTGCAGGTCATTCATTAGACTATGTGATTTATTTACGAATGTTACATCACCTTAACATTGCACGCTTCGCGCATGAATTGAATGTTGCATTTCGTAATTTCCTAATTTACAGTAGGGAGAAAGCCTTCATCGCATGGAGCTTTGAATTAATTTTGCAGTGCTTTATCTAAAACAATCGTAATCTATATATCATAATTTGAGATGGTTCGGATTCTATTCCAATTCGTATTGCATTTGAAGAAATGCAATACGAATTTAATAATCCGTCGAGGAAATCCCTAGTCGACGAAGATAGGATTGAATATTTACTTTTATATTGCTAATTACATTACTTTATGCACTTGTTTGACCTTATAGTAATGATAATAGTATAGAAGGTACTATGCGCCATCCCCGGGGATAGGTGGGGCCTTGGCATACGGCACGCCCATTGACGTCAATGGTGACGTCAGAGGCCCTTCGGCAGTCCCGCCCATTCTTGTTCTAGGTAATGGTCTTGGTGGCGGTCACAGCTGATCCATGTTTTGTTTAACAATTTTCTTCATGCAAATAAATCAGTGTTTATTTGGGAAATTCCTGCACCTATTCAACTATTAATTAATTATTAATTAAATTATTTTTTAAGATATATTCATTAAAAGAATAATATTTTCTTGGATTTCTTCTCAACTATCTTTTATAGTCTATTTTCTGTAGTCTAATCCCTATGCATCATGCTTTTATTTAATTTAAAATGTTTCTTAATTTAGTATAATTTTAGTCCGCGCAAAACGATTCTTAAAAGTAATTTAAACCCAAAAATTTGTTTTCTAGAAAAATTGCATTGAAATGCTTCATTTTGACTGCTTATACAGTACTTTAAAGAAAGTTTCATAAACTAAAGTAATCAAATGTAATTTTTTTGTGAGTTCATTGTAAAAAATGGGAAATAAGCGAAATGTACTCATTTTTGAGTACATTCCGTGCGTATCATAGCTCCGAATACTTCGGATTCAATTTTGAAAAAAATATGTACTCATTTTCGAGTACCCCCTCCTTATATGTGCGTACATGCAGAGAGTCAAGTTTAAGAATATTGCGTTTCGCATTTGAAATGTTTATACTCATTTTTGAGTACATGCGGAGAATCAATTTTAAAAATTTTTAGTCTCAAATTAGATATAATTATGCTCATATGTACTCATTTTTGAGTACATACAGAGAATCAATTTTAAGAGTATTTAGTCTCAAATTGGATATAATTATGCTCATATGTACTTATTTTTGAGTACATGCAGAGAATCAATTTTAAAAGTATTTAATCTGAAATTAGATATAATTATGCTCATATGTACTTACTTTTGAGTATATACAGAAAATCAATTTTGCGTATATTTACACAAAATTGGGTCTCTGCATATACTAAAAAATGAGCACATACGAGCATAATTGCATCTAGTTTGAGATTAAATTAGGCAAATCTTTAATCCCAAAGTAGATGCTGTTACGTTCAGATTTTATATTTAATAAGTTTGGAATTGAAAATAAAGCTATGAACGTTTCTTAACATTTTATCTTCTTTACAATTTAAAAATTAAGGTCAATAAAAAGAGATCGATAAGAATAAGAGCCGATAATTAAAAATTCAAATGCTTATTTAATTATTTTAAATTTCAAAACATAGATGAAATTTTAAATGGATAATAATAAAGGTCTAAACATCATATTTTTTAGCGGGTTTCAATAGATATTGAACCCGCTATTGCTTTTGGTTTTTCTTTGTCTGCACGCAATAAAAAGGGTAAGGTAAAGGTCTTCCGTAAGTACAATAATGATAGCTGTTGTTAACGTTGAAAACCTACCGAGTTATTTGAGAATTACGAATGAAAGAGTTGTGGATTTTCGGATTAGAGACTTGCGAATTAGGCATTTTGAAAATAAGTGACATGCGAATTAGAGATTAAAGGGTTGGAATTTGGAAAATATGCTGCAACACACCAACTAACTATTCGTCAAATTCCAACTCACCAACAGTATGGGAGTTGGAATTTGGAAGTTTTGCGAGTTAGAAATTGACGAATTTAAATATGAAAATTGAATTACAATTCGTCACCTTCCGACTGGTCAAATTTCAATCGCCAACTTCCAATTTTCAACTGGCAGAAATTGAGAGTTGGAATTTGGGAAACAAACTACAACTCACAAACTTTCGACTGGTCAAATTTCAACTCACAAAATTTATGAGAGTTGGAATTCAGAAGTTTTGCGAGTTGAAAATTGGCTAATAGGAAAATAAACAACAACTCGTCAACTTTCAGCTTGCAAAAATTATATGAGTTGAAATTGGGAAAAATAAACTGCAACTTGCCAACTTCTAAATTTTAACTTGCAAAAAATTATGCGAGTTGGAATTTGGAAGTTCTGAGTGTTGGAAATTGGCGAGTTGGAATTAGGAAAGTAAACTACAACTCATCAACTTCCGACTCGTCACAGTCCAATTCGTCAACTTTTAATTTGCCAAAATTTATTAAAAAAAGGGAAAAACAATAATTGATCTAATGTTAAGTTAAATACAGACCTTAGGCGATTTTCTTTCTCTCACTTGTTATTATAATTAAAACACAGCTTGGATAATTTTCATTTATATGTACTGATAACTTGTTTATATGCATTCTCTTTTTGAGACGGTCCCTTGAAAGACGTATAAATGATACTCCACTGTATATGCAGAGAATTTATTTTGTGCATTTTTAGCAGGGTTTACATTTTCTGCATAACATAAATTTCAAGGAGACAGATTTGAATTTCACCTTAATATATATAACTGTAAACTAAATTTAAATATAACTAAGAAAAGTACAAATCACAAGAAATTTTAATTTTAAAATAACTTCATTTTTTTTTCACATTGCAAAACACTGACTAAAATTTTTAGTTGTGCACAAGATTTATGTCGCAAAGTAATATACAGGTTATTGTCTGTGAGACAATATGAGGTTCTAATAAGAAGGGTTATATAATTATATATTTCCCCTCAGATTTACAATATTAGTGTTGGTTACTAACCTACATAAGAACGATCAAAGTAGGTAGCTTCAAAGCTGTTATAACATACACATTTTCATTATATATATATATATAAACAATATTATTTATTTTTGTAAACAAAAACGAATCATCTTGAAAAGCGGCAAATAGTCATTTTTTGAATATACAGCATCATTGTAAGGATAGTACACACCAATACTTCTGAATTTTAATTCATTCCTTCTGTTTTGAATATGATCTTTCTGCTCTAAATTATTTATTTGAATGTAATTACCACTTCAGTTATCATAGAAATTTTAAAGTAATTTGAATGTAATACGTGAATCATGTTTAGTTGGTGACTATGTGCTAAAGTTTTTGCAATATTAATAAAATTTTCTGTCTATGGCGCACACTTTCTTGATGGAAAATGTTTCTCTTGTATTGCATACTCCGATACATCAAAAGAGGATAAAGTTGTCTTATAATTCTGGGATAATGTAAAGCAAAGTGCTTTTTTGGAGTGAGATGTTAGTGTGGAAATAATTTTAAAAGTAACTTACGATGATCTGCAATATTATCTATTGCTTATTCCTCTTCACCCCTTGACAAGCATTCTGCTTTAAAATTTGGTGATCATAAATATGCCAAACAATGAGTTGGACATACAGCTTGCTCAGTGTGTATTTTCAATATCTTAACTTAGGAAGATGCGTCATAAACAAGGTCCCCGAGATCTTTCCGAACGTCTACTGTAGAAATACTACAATTATTTTTTATCTAAAGTAACAGAAATCGGTTCGAACTGAAGGTTTTCAACATTTCTCTTTATACCCCCATGTACATAACTTTCTAGTTTATTTTTGCATTTATTATATACATTTCTATCTTCTTCAACTATCTGCATGAATATTGACCGGTTTTTAATACAACTCTCCAAACGATCACACATAGAATTCCAATATATTTTTCTTGGTAGATTCAATCCTGTGCCACTTAATTTATTGTATCTGGCACAAGCAAAATGATGGTTCTGAAAATATTTGGTGATTTGAATTAGGGATGCAACGAATATTTGGTTAGGTTAAATAGTTATCATAAAACCAGAGTGTAAAAAATCTGGTTAAATTAAAAAAAATTTCTGTGAAATACAGGATACTCTTCTGCTCTTTTAATCAGTTTTAGAATTAATGATTGAAATATTTTTAAAAATTGCCAGATATTTTTTAAATCGTTGCATAAATACATTAAAATGTCTAAACTTTGATTTTAGTTATTTAAAAAATATATATATATAATTAATTTTAATTAATTACATATACAAGTACATGATTCTTACCATATAATTATTGAAATAAATTATTTATTCGAAGACTTTGCAAGGTATGTGTTTACTCTGGCATGCAGTTATCCCAAGTTCGAAACCCTTCCCAAAAAAAAACATGTTTATGATTAATTGCTCATCGTAATCAGGAAGTTGGTTCTCTAGGCCTTAAAAGGTTCGGCTTCTTTGGAAAATTGCACATCCCAGCGCAGCATGACCATTGCTGTCCTTGTACCGCAAAACTCAAACAAAATTTATTCGGTTTATAACCGTCCCAACGTTCCTCAACAGACTGTTCACAGAAACTGGCTGCTTCAAATTTTTAAGCAATACATCAAGATAATTTTATTAAAGATAATCATCGTAAACATCAAAATAATTTTATTTTGTGGAATATTTTTAAGTGAGTTACAGAAACATTATACATAAAATACCTGAAATGGTGATGCAAAAATAGCAGTTTTTCAGATTTTCAGGAAGAACTATTATTATTATTATTTTTCATATAGATAG
>QLNU02003225.1:13302598-13350370 GCA_006491805.2 Dysdera silvatica | reverse complement strand
AATAGACACCCACAAAGACTACACACATATTGATGAAAATAAAGTGATTGACAAATTTTTCAAAGAAACCAAGATGGCTCGACTTTGCACTATAAACTTCAAATTTTTTAAAAAGTTGCTTGTTATAAAAAAAGTAAAATAATTACAATGTTTTTATAGTTTAAATTTAAACTTGTTCTATTAATTACATTGTAAATTATCGTTTTGGTTATTGTATATGTCTCCTTTACTAGGTTATCCTTCTGTCATACTTGACTATAATATGCCTTAAACCATATAGTTTAATTAAAGAAAAGACCATCTTTAATTCATTGTCTTAAATTAAATATTTTGGTGAGTATAAAGGAAGGCTAGTAATATAACAACATTTACCTAAACTATTTAAAAGTCCAAAATAAAAACTTTCTTAGTGGGGTGCCACGAAACCGCCCCCCCGTAATAATACTGTAGATCCGCCCTTGACTCTATATCTCCTATTTCAATGCATCTTACGCAGAATTTCGTTGTAATTTTCGCTTTCCTAAGGGGGGGGGGGGCTAATTTTTTCTACGGAAGGCTAAGCATCTTAGACCCAGCTACGCCACTGAATATTGCATATTCTTAACAGTTATTTTATATCACCAAAAAAGTGCATTTTCATCATAAGTTAGCGATTTCAATGCATTTCGTATTACATTACAGTTTCGATTATCCGTCATTAAAATTTCCATAATATCTATCGATTAGTCATCGATACTTCGATTACCGAAACTGAAATCGGTTCCGATAACTGAATTCCATATATAAAATAAGAAATACCTGTTTTCAAACTTAGTTCCGATAACCGACGTTACGATGTGAACGACATTCAAAAATTATCAGAATGCCGCATATCCATGTTCAATTTATCCGTAAATTTAAAGTAGTGTTAACAAGGGAACGAGTGGGAGTCCTAACTGAGAATTGAGACATATTGCAATTTATAGATTTTAGACCCCTAATTACGAATCCGAAGTCCTTTTTCTGTGAAATCCATATATAAATTTTTAACTAATGAATGAAATTTTTAAAATTGGCACAAATTTCAGCTCTTTGGCGAAATCCTTGTAAGAATTGGCGCAACTACGACCGTAATCTTCGATAAATAAAGGAATGTTTAAAATGATCCGTAAACATAGGCGTAGCCGGGGGTTGGGGTTGTAACCCCCATTGCAATGAAATTTTGTATATTTAACATAGGAATATATGAGTTGTAGCTCTGTAACCCCCCCCCATTGAGTCTATACCTCCCCTTCCTTAACTTTCTGCCTACGTCTATGTCCGTAAGTACCTCAAGTTGGAGAAACACTGCTCTAGATGATTAAATCTTGAACAATGCATTGATGAAAAATATCGGAAACCACTGGGCGCTATCTGGAGTCGAACCTACCCAGATTTTTCTCATAATAGATAAACGCGTTACCACCATTTATTTTCACACGAATCAAACGAATTATGAGAGTAAGAGTCGTTGTTTCAACCAAAGGGTTAAGATTAACTCTCAGCAAGGCCATGTACAAGGAAGCCATTTTGGAGGGTTAAACCTCCATTTGAGTAGTGATATTATCTGTAAAACGCACCTCTTTATGGAAGATTTCCCCCCCAACACCCCACTTTGTTTTCAAAACACATCTTTTTTTTTTTAATGTGTACGGTCCTGTCTCTCACAATCGCGCTCACCAATCACTGTTCCAACCATTAAGCGATTCTTCTCTCTCACTGATTCGATCAGTAAATGTATTCACATACCAATCACTGACTGAACCACTGAGTGATTCTCACTCATCTACAAGAAGAATCTCCCACTGATTCAACAAAAGTAACCAAAGGAGGTCGGCTATAAATTATAAAGAATATAATAGAGATATCATATGAATATCAGTTATAGCTGCCCTCCCTTTGGTTACTTTTGTTGCTGTATCAAAGCCAAAAGTGGCTATATTTGGCTGATAACGTAGCTAGAAACACGCATGCGCAGTGAAGAGATCCACCGTTCTACTACACACGTGGAGTTGTTGTTTTTTTTTTCTCTTTCACAAGGGCAGCTAAGTAGCATTACACTTTGCTGAAATTTGCAGTTTTCTAAGGAATCTGAACCTCTATATTATCTAGAAAATCAAACCTCGGTCTACAGTACGTAGAAAAACCGCACATGTTCTGCGGTACCATTGGAGCCGAACTTGATTACGAATTTGCATGTGACTTATTGGCTCACTTTTCATTATTTAGATTTTATATTACATTTAGCATTATTTTCTACAGTAAGGTGATATATATGATTATTGTACAAGGAGTCAAATAATAGGAAAGGCAAGCGATGAATGAAATGGCAAATGGCACTGAAGACTAGTAGATGGTAGCAATAACCATTTTTTTCCTCACTGCCACAGTCATGGGAAAATAATTATGACACATGGAAAGTAAAGATAGGAAAAATATCATCTATACACACACACACACACACACACATATATATATATATATTGTATCTTCCTGTAGAAGAATATATTAACTAAAATCTAAAAAATTGTAAAAGATTGATGTAGTTGATGTTTACAAAATATCTGTACACCCCGTTACTGAAATAAATTGACTTGATTTGATTATTTGGTAGGGTTAAGAAAGATGAGAAGGGTGGCCGCCGATGGCGACGCTGTAATCCCAGACAGGGGAAAATGAACTCGGATTGATGGCACGGCAAGCGAACGCGTTTCATCTACGTCACAATAAGAGATATGTCGAGATTTAAGGCCTTGGTATTTTTCACTTTTGAAATATAGTTTCACAATCCTGTGTGATATTCGGGACTTTTTTTCCCCATCTAACTATGTGGCGGTAAGGATTTCCCCAGTGTAAATATGTATAAATAACACGCAACTTTTTATTTGAAGAGTCAACGTTTATATATAGAGTAAGATTTATCTTTTTTGTGACCTGGGACACTAAACAGAGCCTTTTTAGTTTGTGTTCCTCAAAGTTAAGCAAATATGCTTATTTTTCTGACTCTGTTGCTTTTCGACCTTTAAATGTTCGCTTGTATTCATCGTTATTTTACATAGTTCAACAGTGCTATCGTTTTATCTATTTTAACAATATTATAATTTTACGTCTTTCGACGGTATTATCAATTTACGTATTTTAACTGTATTATCATTAACTATATTACAATAGTAATAATTAATTGTAATTATATTATAATAGTACTATATTGAAACCCTCAGTATCTTAGACACTCACTGGAGAGGAAAAATTGTCCGTAAAAAGGGAGTATTATATATGAAAGAATTTCTTACCATGGAATGTTTATCTAAGCGTGTAAACAAGGTGACCGTATCTGAAAGCTGTCCGTTAAGAGGGGGGTTTTACTGTATAAAATTTCATCGAGAGATTCCATAACCAACTACGTCATTTTGAAACTGGTGTAAGGTTTTGGAAGGCAAATTCTCCCTCTGTCAAATTCCATGTGTTTATTTTATTTCACTTAACATGGGAACTTATCATTTACACTTTTTAAGACTTATTTTACGCATTTTAACAGAATTACTTTACACATTTTAACAGAATTATTTTACACATTGCAACAGAGAGAATTAGCATTCCACGTATTTCAATTACTGTCATTTTAAATACGTATTAGAGCAATACCATTATGTCATGTATTTTAACAGAATTATCAGTTTACATAATGCAATACTACTGTCCTTTTATGTATTATAACAACATTATTATGTTACGTATTTTAAAGATAGTATCATTTTAGGAATTCGAATGTATGATCGTTTTAAATATTTTGATAGTATTTTCACTTTATGGATTTCAACATTATTACCATTTTATGCACTTAAAACTCTTACAAATTCATAATTCGAGTTTTAATTGAAATTCTTAATTGCATAAAAATTTTCCCGATGCATTTTAGTAATATATATACTCCACATCCGCGTTACAAGAAATTTACAACAATACTATTCATAAAAAAATTATTACTTTTTTTTTTGTAACTGTTGCGCCCTATAATGTATAATTTTAAAATACTTATTGTGTAATACTTTAGTAAATTACTTCTTTTGTGTATCTTCAACTTTATTTCAAGCGAGTGCTTTACATTCAAATTCTAGAAGTCAGAAAAATACAGAATTATACTTTTTTTTCTTTTTGTCTTTCTTATACTATTAAAACACACGGTTCCAGTTTAGGTGGGAAAGAAATTACGAATACTCAGGGAAAGTTATTACTACCGATCATTTTTGTAGCCAAGTTTTGGGGCCCCTTAAGAAATTTCCCCCCCCCAATTATTTTATTAAAATACGAAGTACAAACGTAAAATAGGATCTCCTGGGCTTTGCATACTTTTGTTATACGGTAACTACGCCCCTAGTACACATTATCATACATTCCATTGGATATTCCATTCCATGGATATCATACATATCCATTATCATACATTCTATCCAACATAAAAGTCACAAAAAAAAACAATCTTTTTATGAGTCGCGACTTTCTATTTTGCCTGAAAAACTATATCACGATGGGTGGCTATGATGTTGGAAATTTCAGCAGTGAATTTCAATTTTTTTTAAAATTGTTTATACATTAATAATGATTGTGATAATGATAAGAGTTATAACTATAGTCTTTCTCTTAAAGATAAGTTACAATCATTAAAAGTCAATATCGTTTATTAATAGATACAAAAACAGATGCAAGACTCATTTTACGATGTTGCTTAAACTATTTAGTGCGCTTCTCCGTATTTGCTACCTACTTACAAGTGCGCTTTTCGAGCATCTATTTAGTGCGCAAACACGCTGCTCGTGAGCAGCTCTAACTTTATTTATCCGCCATGATCCCTCTTAATTGACTTAGGCCTTTGTGTGAAATATAGAATTTTTACGCAAAGTATATTATTAAATGCCAGTGGTTTGTCGTTTTCTCCTTAATGATCGGCGCAGTATAGCCCAGATGCTCTTGCGCCATCAAAAAGTCAAACCTTAATGATTATGTAGATATTAAAAAGTATGTCAAATTATGATTAAGCTAAATTTAGATAAGTTAATAGCATTTGGAATGAAAATATTGCCGTAACTGACCTTAAGGTCTGGGGTGGGGAGGGGCCACTCAATGCACCTTACGTAGTATTCATTTATAATTTTCGTTTTCGTAGGAGGCTAAATTGTTTCTATAGAAAGCTAAGAGTCCCTCCCCTTAGCTAGAATGAAATGAGCGTACAGGTTTCCCAGGAAATTCCTTACACTTTTCAGAAAGAAAGACCATTAACTGGGTTCCTAGGAAATTCCTCAATAACTTTAGATAGAAAGACTACTGAGTGTACGCATCAAGTCTATAATAAAATAGCACTGCCCGATTGAGAACGACTTCAGCGCTCTTGGTGCAAAATTATGGAACTCTGGAATTGTAACTTTGCAACGAAGTAAGCTAGAAAAAAGCGTTAATTATAACATTGCACAGCATCGTCGAATTTCAAAGAATCGACACCAAAAATGCACTGAACACTCAATAAAAGTCAGAAATCTAATAGCATTAATAACTGCTTTCGGAGCACATTGGGCAATAACACTGAGCTAACTCATGTGCAACTATATAAAAACTCAATTCCTCGAGCTATTTGCTATAACCCTGAATAGGAACCTGAATATCTGTCCGCTATTAGGGAAGATTAGAGTGTAATCTTCCCGAATGGCGAAAAGTTTACACCCTAATCTTCCTGAATAGCGGACAGATATTGGGGAAGATTAGAGTGTAACAAGCATTGAGAGTAGGCATTGGAAAAATGTCCTTTGAATAAAGATGTCCGTTATTTTCGAGTATCCATTGTAATGAAGTTTTACTGCATTGTGTAGCTTTCGCACTTCAAAACATAAATGAAAAATTTGATGTGTGCTTCTTCCCTTAATTTTTCTGTATTAGTGGTGTAACAAATTTTTTGATGACTAACGCATCGAATGGGGATAATTCGTCTACTATACAAGGACGAATCAGAAAGTCTTTGCTCCTGTTTTTTATTAGCCAAAATAAGGTACATACAGGTAATTACAAATATACATACTATTTTATGTATCTTACACTATTTTTCCACATAATCCCCACACTGGTTCAGACATTTGTCCCATCGCATCACTAAATTTGAGATGCCTGTGTGGTAGAATTCGTCCGGCTGACTGTGGAACCACCGTCGGACTGCTGTATTGGCTTTATCGTTGCACGTGAATTGCTGTCCTGCCAGAAACTTCTTCAGCGGACCGAAAACGTGGAAATCACTAGGGGGCGAGGTCCGGACTGTATGCAATCAGAACCGTCGATAAGCTTTGGTCATTTCACTGGGAGAGTCTGGACCACCCACCATATAGTCCGGACCTCGCCCCTAGTGATTTAGTGCCCACGTTTTCGGTCCGCTGAAGAAGTTCCTGGCGATTCACGTGCAACGATGAAGCCACGACAGTAGTCGGAAGGTGGTTCCACAGTCAACTGGATGAATTCCACCACGGGGGAATCTCAAATTTAGTGCTGCAATGGGACAAATGTCTGAACCGGTGTGGGGACTATGTGGAAAAATAGTGTAACGTACGTAGAATAGTAGTTGTAATTACCTGTAGGTACCTTATTTTGGTTAATAAAAAATAGGGGCAAAGACTTTCTGATTCGCCCTCGTAGATGGGAAAACCCGTTTATGGAATCCTTCAATGAACGGTTCAGCACAAACGTAGTCTGTATTGATATGTTCTCAGTATCTAATTATAAGGATCTGATGCCACTTTTTCGAAGACCAAATACAAATTGTAAATTCGTGTAGTAAAGTTGAGGTATTGTTGAAATGAGGTAAATAGGCTAAACTGAAAAAAACAATCATGAAATTGTCGTAAACTTGACATCAGTTATTATGTGAAACCATCATTTTCAATTCTGAAAAATTAAAATAGCAGATTATTCAATTTTGATAAATAGGTCCAGAAAAAGAAAATCTGTATAGCAGGCCACACACACACACACACACACACATATGGCTGTGACGTCATAATCAAAGTACCTCGCAAAAGATGATTGTTTATAACTTCAGACGAAAACCATTATCCTTTGTTCTTGCTTTTTCTGCAAAAAAATATTCAAAAGAAAACCTTGAAAAAAATTTACTGAACTTTAATTAATTAAAACTTTTATAAATTAGTAACGGAGATCAAAGCTCTTAAGCTAAATTTAATTATTTGTCAAGTACCTCTAAGCTCCTAAAATCCATACATTTTCTGTAGAAGCTTTCTTTCAGAAGCTTAATGGCAAGTTCATCGTTTTATCAAACTTTTTTCATAAATTGAAAGCTGGTTAATCAGCTTATATGATACTAAAAACAAAATGGCACAATCAAAAATTAAAAACACACGATGTTAGTTTTATATTTTTAAAATCTTCTTAGAACAACATCTAAAAATAATTGCGAGATATAGATGATGAATTTATGCGCATTTTGCTTTCACGCTCTTGTGAAAGGGGCGAGGGAGAATCAAAATTTCATATATTACGTGTTTCTAACTGTGTAGTTTATGTTTTGTGTAACGAAATTTAATATTGTATTAGAGAGAGTCACACTAGAAGTGGACGAAATTATTCATTTTGGTGAATGAGTTCTTTCATTCTTTCTCTTTTCAAAAAACTCCCAGACTTCCGTATTTTATAGAGCATCTTCCTTTTTTTGAATCATTCGCGGAATGGGAATAGGAACAATTAAAAGTGACACATCATTGCCTAGTCCACAGTAGACGATTTTTTAATGATGATTTCCTTTTTGTGGGCTTTGCACCTACTTGTTGGGAATATGAAAACGACGTTGCCTGCAGCCAACTTTCCCATATCGATCTGTGCACAGTTGAATAATAATATTAATTATTTAAGACCCTTGAAGAGGGCTTGATAATTAATTGAAAGAAACAATCTATATACAACATGGACTGTGAATTTCTGCAATAATAATAACAATAATAAAAATAAATGTAGAAATTTCGAATCCAATCTAATATACAGTTCATGATATACCCAATCTAACGAAATGCAAAATGAAGCATGGGCGTAGATCATAAATATGGCAATACCCGGAGATTCAAAAATAGATGATAAACCATTTGAAAGGATCATTAAGTACAAGAATTAAATGATTGGCATAAAACGATTGCGGAAATAACAAATGCCAAAATCATACTCTTCATAATAGAAGCGTTAGATAAAATCCTAAAAACCTTTGAACACCATCTCAATGCGTTAGGAATCGATAAAATAATTCACCAATTACTAAAAGAAGCTTTACTTGGGACGGCACGCTTGCTATGAAAATATTTTTATGCTTCGGGAAGCGTTTCCCCAACATTTTTTTTCCCTCTCCCGTTCTGGGGATTACAGGCCTGCCTCCGGCGGCCACCCTTCCCAATTCCCCCAGCCCAATACATACATAGTTTTCTCTCTCTCGTGTTGTTTGATTAGGCTTCTCATTTATGAGTACACCCTCCTCTCATAACCCCCACCCATCCCCTCCGAGCAAAACTATTTTTATTGGGTAGTAGTGTTCTTGGGTTAGCTAAGTAATTAAACGACTCAAATTAATGACAGTTATACGCTTTTATTTTTGATTATACGCCTTCAGATTTATTTCGATTTTTTTTGTAATAGCAGCCTAATAACAAAACAAATAAAAACAGCATTAAAATAATTTTAACCACATTAACATATGATGAAAGTTCATAATAGTTATTAGTGGGTTTCAATCGACATTGTACCTGATATTGATTTCGATTTTCTATCTGTCTGTATGTATGTCCCTCCGTCCGTCCGTCCGCAATAAAAAGGTTGAAGTTACGGTCATCCGTAAATGCAATAATGATGGTTATTGTTAACGCTGAAAACCTACCGAGTTACTTGAGAATTAGAGCTTCGCGGATTGGAGAATTGCGGATTAGAGAGTTGCGAATTAATGTTAATTGAAACCCGCTAAATTTAAATATCGACCTTAGGCGATTTTTTTTCACTTGTTCGCTTAAATGTCTTCCTGCAAACCGAAAATCTGTAACTTCGTTTATGTATTTTCTTCTTAACCACTTATTTTTTATTGTTTTTCACCATTACTAATATAATTATCACGTACCCTCAAAAACAGTCTGCCGTGTACTCCCAGGGGCACGCGTACCACAGGTTGAGAAACACTGTCTAAGGACCAGATATTAGAGAATAACTAGTGGCGATTCTAGGCTAGAGCTGGGGGGTCATGCCCCCCCCAAATATAACCAGATTTCATTATATTGTCTATATGCACAGGCAGAAATTTGTGCCCCCAAATTTGTTTTGTCTAGGACGGCTACTGAGTATAGCTCCGGTCACCAGAAGACGACTGGCTGTGCGCTCATATCATAATAAAAGTAATGTATTTAAATAAAATTTTGTTGTTACAAAAATGATTACTTTATGTACTTTTTAAAAAAAAATAATAATAATAAAAAAACAAAATCAAATTATGTTGTTTCTTTCTACTTGACAACGAGATTCGTTTAAATACGGCTCGACTTATTTCAAAACAAAAATTTTAGGACTTCAATAAAAAAATTAGACGATGAACGTAACTATGGCTTTGAAACTATACATACTTTACAGCGGTAAAGACCATTATTTATTTGGAATGTATTTTAACACTGAAAATGGTTCCATGAAGGTGAATCGTTCCCTGTTAACATGTAACGCCACATTACTGATTTTATATACTTGAATTACTGAATTTACGTGTCTGAATTATTGAGTTTTTATATTTGAACTGTTGAAGGAACATGAGTTACTGAATTACTAAATTAACATGCAGTTTCTGAATTTATATGTCCGAATTACTACGTTTGCATATCCGAATTACCAAGTTTACATATCTGAACTGCTAAATGAATATGCAGTTTTTAATTCATATGTAATTGCTGAATTTGCATGTTATTATTGAAGGTACATGATAAAGCATTTTCCTTAGTTTCGTTCACTACTCTGCAATGGCTACATATGCTTGCTGGTTGAGACTTCGACAGAACACACTTACTTCTTGCACATTAAAGCAACCTGTACGCGCAATGTGTAACGCAAACATTGCATGTACATTTTGCTTCTGGTATATTTTATGTTGAAATTGCAAAATTTCTTTGCAGAAATTTACTAAACCATTCGTTTTATTGAGACTGTATAAATTATTGATTGGTGAACCTATCTTGCCTATGATACTTACTGGAGATACCAACTTATTTTTAAATTGGAGTATTAATTATTGTTTTATAAACATACTCTGTTGATTTAAAAAACCTATATACGGCTTAGTTTTGAAAATAGCTTTCACTTTTTCAAGTAAGATAAGGCTATTTTCACACTTTTTGTGAAAAATTTTGTAGAAAAAAAAAATTAAATTCCGTTTATTTTTGGTTTGGTAGGTGCGTCCGGAGAGTCAGCGGCTTGACTGGGAACTGTTTCTGTGTACAATAGCAGCGAATTAGGTCCTACATGAGTAATAAATCAGAACACAATAAAACAAATACCCTCATTAGAAACAGGTAAGTTATTTTTATATTTGAGAGTGGTAGAACATTAGAATGAATGCTAATGAGAGTCAATGATCCTAGACCATAATAGAAAAGATGATCCTGGACCAATGATCCTAAAAAATAATAAAAAAAGATAATCCTAGACCAATGAACCTTGACTCGGTAATAGAAAAGATGATCCTAGACCAATGATCCTTGACTCTAAAATAGAAAAGGTGATACTAGACCAGTGATGCTAGACTCAATAATAGAAAAAATGATCCTAGACTAAATAATAGAAAAGATGATCCTAGACTCAATAATAGAAAAGATGATCCTAGACTCAATAACAGAAAAAATGATCCTAGACTAAATAATGGAAAAGATGATCCTAGGCTCAATAATAGAAAAGATGATCCTAGACTCAATAATAGAAATATGATCCTAGACTCAATAATAGAAAAGATTATCCTAAACTCAATAATAGAAAAGATGATCCTAGACTCAATAATAGAAAAGATGATCCTAGACTCAATAATAGAAAAGATGATCCTAGACCAATGAACCTAGACTCAAGGAATCCTGTCTCTGAAATGAATGAAATGCTATTTAAACGTGTCATAATTTTAGGGTTATGTTTAGTATTTATAGAGAAATGCGCCTGGAGTATATAATTATCACCTCATTATTCATTAGGACATCATGACCGATTAAATTGTTGCAAGTTTAATGGAGATTAATTGGTTTTAATCGATTAGTTGAAAATCGATAACACTTTGTTTTGAACTGAATACAAGCGCTACATTTACATGCGAAATTACATTATGAACATATGTCCGAAACAACTGCTTCAACTGTCATTTAGAAATGCGTTCTATTAAAAGCGACTTCGCTTTAATATCAAATTTACAACGCAGAGATGAGAGTATGTTGTAATACTCACAATCACTTGCGTGTTTAAACTTCTGATTGGTTTTACAGTAACCGTCATGTCCCTTCAACTCTTTATGTCGGTCCCAGTCTTTTAGTTATTGAAAGGTCAGAATTAACACATGTGCAAATCTGTAAGGTGAAGTTAGTGTTCTTGGCTTCCTTGTGCTACTCGTTTACCATATTGTTTGTCCTCCAGCATCTCCAGAAGTACTCTTTAGGGATGTGGATGTTTCAAACCATAAACTTATTCTTCAGTCCTCTTCAGTATTCGTCAAACTGTTTTAATCTTTTCCTATTTTTATCAGTCTGTTTCGTACTTCTCCCCTTTTCTTCAATCGTTTTTAATCCTTTTTTTAATCTTCTTCAACCTTCTCCAATCTGTCTTAATCTCCAAACTGTGTTTAGTCTCTTCTGATCATCGTCAATCTTTTTTTTAATTTTTAGTCTACTTCAATATTCTCTTCTCTCTACTGCAATATTCTTTTCCTCGCTGTGTCTTTTAGCAACTCACTTCTTTCGTTTACTTTAAAATTTATTTCTTTTATCTTCTACTCAACATGCTTTCCCTTCTCCATTTGCCAGCAACGCCGAATATTTAAGAGCTTCGATCTCTTTTCATCTGTTTTATTCAGTGCCCATATTTCAATATTGTAAACTATATACATTATCGTGTGTTATACCACGTTTTAATACAGTGAATATAATTGTTTTCATCTAAGTTATATAAAAATTTTAGCCTTCCTCCATTCGTTAGTCAATCATTTTAAATCTATGAATTTTATCCATGCATCTAGCTTTCTTACTGTATTCCATATATACCACCATTCAATACGTACCTCATGTTAAGTAAAATTATTATTATAATGATTGAAATTGAGTTTGATTTCGAGAAAATTTGGAGGTTTGTGTTTCCATAGTAATTAAGAGATCACTTCAAGTTGAAAGTCCTGACGGTCGAATCTACGATGTTTTGATTCAAATCAGAATCATTTTCATTAGATCCGAAAGGAAGAGTGGCTAGGCGGAAGTTGAACTTGAACCAGTAGCCTTCTGAGTTGTAAAGTAAATTTCCATGGAGCTCAAGAAATAACCCCGATTTAATCCTCCTTCACATCCTGCTTCTGATTTCTAATATCTCCTATAGCAGAGATTATGAAGTTTTTCTGAATGAAAGGCCATTTTTTTTATCTAAAAAAGCGATGTATAAGGTCAATCTGAAACCTAAGGAAACATAAGAAAACCAAAAGATTGAAGAGGGAAAGTGCTTCATTGAGATGAAACATATAAAATTTAAAAATTAGAAAACGAACCAAATATCATGCAAGAAAAACTAATAGATCATGTATGGAAAATTAACAGATCATGTACAGAAAATTAACGCGTTGTTAAAATCTAACAAATTATGAAAAACTAATAAATTATAAAAACTAACAAATTATGAATAACAAATTATGGAAAATTAAAAAATAATGAAAAACTTACAGATTATATAGTAAAAGTAACAAATTATGTAGGAAAAACTATCAGACTAACAAATTATACCCACAAATTAATAAACTAACATCTTATACACGAAAGTCGACAAATCAACTAATTTTGCAAGAAAATGCACAAACTAACGAATTATATACGAAAAACTAACAAACTAACATTATAAGCATTATACACGAATTAATGCAAATGTTAAAAAACTTCTTGGGCGAGTCTCTTAACATCACGTGATTTCACCGCATTTCCCATCCTTAAATATGTTGGAGGACTTTTTAACGTTTAAACAGTTTCTTATTCTACTTTTAATTTACTTCATGTTCGAAAGTATTTGCTCATGAAAACACGTTAAACCAAAAACTGAGAAACGCCCAAACGGAAATATTTTCAAACTGATGTGTTCTTTAAACAATTCTATTCATCAACCACCACTTAGCCTCGCTTTGTTCACTTATTTATCTTCTTTAATTTGTGTAGAATTACAAGGATAGCGCTTAATTTCAGTTTTAAGGTAGTTTAGTTTTATACTGTTTGGTATTTTTAAGACTTCCAACTCAGTTTTAAATTACGTTTCATAAACTTAAGGGAAAGGGCAAAATTTTTTGAGGAATCACATGTTAAATCGCAGTGTTGTAGATTCAAAGAGCATCAGTATTTTAAGTCATACAAAATACTGCACTTGTACATTCAAGGAATGGCATTTGAACCTTTCAAGGAGTGGCATTCATACGTTCAAAGAGTGACATTTGTAACGAAACAATACAGAGTTTCACCAGGAGATTCCATAACAAACAGTTATTTCGACACTGGCGTAAGGTTTAAAAACACGACGTTTCGGGAGCCAACTGCTCCCTTTGTCAAGTGAAGGCAGATTCTGCCTTCACTTGACCAAGGGCTTGACAAAAAACCTTACGCCAGTGTCGAAATAACTGTTTGTTAGTGACATTTGTACTATCAAAAACTGATGCTTATACATTGAAAGAATGATACTTGTATATTCAAAATCGAAATTTTTACGCTTAAAGAGCGGTTAACCTCTTTGGTGCAAAAACAATATTTTATCGTCTAAAAAACTGTTGCTATATGTTCAAAAAATTCAAATCATATGTTCAAAGAGACCCAGTTTATGTTCAAAAGGCCCAGTTTTACGTTCAAAGCCTCAAAGCCGCAATTGTATGTTAGACAAAAATAACACACTACTAAAACAGTTAAAATTTTAATTAGTAAATGTTTGACAGTTGTTTCGCAGGAAAAAGGGCCGCCATTATCAAAACCCTATGTTGTTTCAAATCGCGTCAACACCACAATTGTCGTATATATATATGGAACCGTGCTGCCGTATATCAGGAGTTGTTACTGGAAACTGAATAGTTTTTTAAAAATATTCGAAAAAAGACCCATTATTCACACAAGGTTCATTAACAGCGAAATTATTCTTAATAAAAATATAGTATGCTTCGAAAAGTCCAAGTCTGATGGTGAATTAACCTTGGCGATTGTTTTGCTTCTGAAAAAGCAAACTTATGTCCGAAATTCAACAATGTTTTGCTATAGCCGAATTTTGCAGTTCCTAGTTGCGAATATAATTTTCGTGTTCTTTCAGTCTAAAACGTAAAGCTTTGCGCGTCTGTCCAATGTAAATTTTGCCACACTTACATCGAACATTGTAGACGCCCCAGTTATTTAGGTCCCAAATAGGACCTGAGTTGAAAGACACCAACCTTATTGATTGGTCTGAACACAACTCAGAAATTAAATTTCCGAAGAATAGCGGCGATTTTCGAGAGCAGCGTCGGAACAAATAGGATATAAACACACACTTTGTGAGGAACACGAAAGAACGCAAAAATTATATTCGTAACTGCAAAGCTCAGCCATGGGAAAACGTGGTTGAAATTTCGGACAATAGTTCGCTTTTTCAGAAGCAAAACCTATTTTTTATTAGGAATAATTTGGTTAATAGCCCTTGTGTCAATAATTTCGTTCCCAATATTTATAAAAAAATATTTACCTCCGAGTAACTTTACTCTTGATAGATGGCAGCACGGTCCCCTATTATTGGTCCCTCACCAATTATGGCGTTGACGCTATTTACAACAGCATTGGGTTTTGAGAATGGCGGACAGTTTCTCCACCGAAAATTATCAACCATTTACTAAGTAAATATTGAACTGTTTTGTGTGTTAGTTTTGTCTAACATAGTTTTTGCACCGTGACTCACAGTAATAATTACAGCAATTGTATGTTCAAAAATCCAAAGTAGTAGGGTAAATGTGACGCAATTTTACCATCGACAATGCGTACAACACGTACGGCCCTCAGCATGTGCGGCTTTCAACGTGTAATGAAATAATTTTAAATTTCCTTTTAAAAAGCCGACATTTTTTTCTGTTCAGAACTCCCATTATTTTGCGGAACTCATGTGGAAGATTAGGAGAACACAGTTTAAAAGCTGATGCTGCAGATAGAAATATTATGATTATTTCAGATTTAAATATTATAGTTATTATTATAGATCATTCTATCTGTATGTGAATAAGGAACAAGGAAATTGCATGATTCGTTATTAAGAAATAATCTAAATTAACACGGATGCAAGTAGCAGTTTTGAAAACCCGAACTACATCATTATTCCCACTTCAAATTAATTTATAACTTTTCTTCATGTGCCGGGATTTGTGGTACGCTCGGAGCAGTATCTATAAAATGGAGAATATCCAAAACTTCAATGTTCGTTGTTTTGAAATGTGTAAATATTTTACCCCAGTATTTCTTCAGGTACTGTTTTCTTGCCTTCGTGTAGAGTACTTTACTTCAGGAAAGGATGTTTACAAGATGAAACAGGTCAAATAAATTGTATCTATCATTCGTCTAGATGTTTCGTCAAATTTAGATGGTACAAACTCACAAGCCTTCCCATCCTCATCCATTCCGTGGTAGAATATAAATTTACCCAATTAGAAATAGAAGCTCCACTAACAGATTCTCCCCACAGGCTGAGATCTTCATTTCTATTTGGCAATTACAGAATTCTGAGATGAAATCTTGTACATTGTTCGAGTTCTCATCATTTAATTCGTTGAGTTCTCTTGCAGCAACAAATTTCAATATCTTTCTGCTTTCGATGATTGCAATTAATCAAAAGCTGAGTCCTTTAGCACTGCACTCGTAGAAAATTTTATAATTTAAGATATTCAACTTATTTTGAGGAAAATACAACCAAAATCAAATTAGGGTTCTGGTTTAAACATGCTTATTCTATGTGACATGCGTAAATGTGCATTCAAAGCAGAGGAAACACTGAGTTCTACTACATCAACATCCTGAGTTGTATGACTTAAGCAACAGGGGATTTCCCAGGAAATTGTTCAAGTTCTACACAGCATTACTTCAACTATACTGGCGTTATAAAATACGAGTAAACGAATAAAAAGTTCTACTAATCTGTAAGAAAAAGACAGAGTTGGGGGAAAATAAAAATCATATATATATAATAACCTATCTATCTATCTATCTATCTATCTATCTATCTATCTATCTATCTATCTATCTATCTATCTATCTATCTATCTATCTATCTATCTATCTATCTATCTATCTATCTATCTATCTATCTATCTATCTATCTATCTATCTATCTATCTATCTATCTGTCTGTCTGTCTGTCTGTCTGTCTGTCTGTCTGTCTGTCTGTCTGTCTGTCTGTTTATACACACACAATTTCTGGACATAATAATATAAAATATAGATAAAAACGCCTAAAAGAGAATTTCTTATATATATAATTATGCCTAAAAAGGTTCTGAATTATAGATCAATAGTTAAAATGTTTAGAACTAGCAAAAAATAATGAGGTATGGTCGGTTCTCTTTCTCTTACACAATGGTATAGTTCTAAAACGAAGAGCAGTCTAGCGTTCTTCTGAATCAGGAGTGGATCCACGGGAGGTGGGGATCAGTGAATCTCCTAACCAGTCAGTAGTCATTAATCTGATAGGGGCAGAAATTGTCATTATATGTATGTGTTGTTGAGGTGGCTTTAAGACCCAAAAAAATCTTCTCTGGATCCGACACTGCCTACAGTATATAGCTTCGGGGTATATAAGCGTGAAATAATAATACCGTGATACAAACGCATGAGCCCAAGCCGAACTAAACCAGGAATGACCTCTGAAGTGAGATAATAAAATAAAGAAAACAATTGAAAAAATAGCCAAAAGTCCTCCTTTTCGCCCTTGTCGCCTTCATTGTGTCAAACAGCATTGTGGTTTTTTATATTTTCGAAACATAGTTTATGACACGTGTTCCAAGCTGTAATTTCGTTTAAATTCCCACGATTCTTAGTTGATTTATTCAAAATTTTAGGGTCATTGCTCTAAAACACAATTTTCTTAATAAAATTGTAGAATCCACATATAGTTTATTTACAGCTTGAATAGAATTTTGTTTGTAAAAAGTATGATTTCCTAAAATTTTGCCCTTGTGCCTCGTCAACACCCCTGCTCTTACATATTCTTACATTATAAATAGCATTAACACGTTTAGTCTAATCCATGAAGAAAGAAAAATTTGACATTACAGTCCTTGACATTACCAACATTACAGTAAGTTTATAAATTTGCATTGCCTAACATTATCCTAAAAAACAAAATACGTAAAAAGTGGCAAATATATCGAAAAATATTGAAAATCATGCACATAACATTTTCCGTCCTGTTGAGTGCTTTTAAATTATGCATTTACCATGAATTATATGTGAGGTATGGGGTCATTAATAAGTTATTATCCCCAATAACACCATTGTCGCCTACTTATTCGCCAATACCAAGTGAGCAATGTTGGCCACTACTAGCTTGGACAGTAGTATTGCTATTATTTTCAACGTCGTTACAGCTAATAGTAAATTACACTGAAGTAAGATTGAAGTACAATTAGGCTAGTACAATTGAAGTAAGATTGAAGTACAATTGAAGTAAGATTGAAGTACAATTGAAGCTTTTTGCCAATTGAAGTAAGATTGAAGTACAATTGAAGTAAGATTGAAGTACAATTCGAAGTAAGATTGAAGTACAATTGAAGTAAGATTGAAGTACAATTGAAGTAAGAAAGTTGTGAACCGTTATGTCTAGAAGACATCTTATGTATAAATCAATAACAAATCAAATCGAATCACTGCTTTATTTATTCTTCATTTGTAAAATCATAATAGCAATATACTGTTTAACTACAGCGATAATACCGACAATATATACTAAAAGTACATCATATTAGACTCTACAATGAAAGGTCTCAAGAAAATATTAGTAAGGATATAACATACCTGGGACCTTAAAATTACAATCTGATTCCAAAGATGACACACAACTGATTGTGAATCACTCATTCTTTCATTATGGTTTGTTTTTGTTTTTTTTGCATGCAGATGTGATTATTTATTTTATCTTAAAATAAATTGCATTAGTATTAACTAGGCAATGTACACGGTGTGCATGGAGTCATTATTATTGCACTTGAAGTTTTGAATTGTTTTGAGATGTTAATGAAATGCATTCAAAAATTATGTTTTACCCTATTTTGCATACTTTATGGTATAAAACAGAGGTTCTTAAACTGTGCCCATAGGCTGCGCAGAAGCATTGAAAATGAAAGGGTACTTCCAGAAAAAATTATTCACTTTCACAGTAAAGAATAAATAAATGACCCAAAGTTCTGAAAAATTATTTTTCATTACATCACAATCACTACATTATTATCCTAATATCCTATTTTAAAAATATTAAAAAATCACTAAGCGTCCTGGGAAGTAACACTGAAAGCATATCACTGGGTGATAAACCCATTTATCATCCTTTTGAAAAACTAGTCTGCCGGGTATCAACGGCTTATAAGTGCCTCATGGACAGTACGCCAGACAGCGTTTTGAAAATTGCTTTCTAAAGTAAGTTATGTTCTGAATTTCGGTTAAGTTTAAAGAACGAATGTAAACCACTTTCCAATAAAGCGGAAGCATTTCTTCTTCTTCCGTTTGCCACAATATATTTGTTAGAATCCGGATTTTCTGCCTGTACAACAACTAAAACCAAATACAGAAGCTGCTCAATGCTGAACATAACCTTCGTCTGTAGTTACCCTCCATTAAGCCAGACGTTGGCGAACCATGCAAAACTGAACAACCATATTCCTCCAATTAGTTTCTACATTTCAGCAATGTAGAATTCTAAAAAAATTATTGGGGGCCCCAAGCACATATTATGTACATTTATACATTACAGTATATGTAAAATTGCAAGTTATTTAAAATCGTTGGAGGAGCTTGGCCCCCACAAGCCCATACCTATGCTACATTTCATATTTAAGGTAAAACCTTTTTATTTTGTATCTGTTATTTATTATTACGAGGGCGAATCAGAAAGTCTTTGCTCCTATTTTTTATTAGCCAAAATAAGGTACATGCAGGTAATTACAAATATACGTACTATTCTACGTACCTTACACTATTTTTCCACATAGTCCCCACACCGGTTCAGACATTTGTCCCATCGCAGCACTAAATTTGAGATGCCCCTGTGGTAGAATTCGTCCGGCTGACTGTGGAACCACCGTCGGACTGCTGTCTTGGCTTCATCGTTGCACGTGAATCGCTGTCCTGCCAGGAACTTCTTCAGCGGACCGAAAACGTGGAAATCACTAGGGGCGAGGTCCGGACTGTATGGTGGGTGGTCCAGACTCTCCCAGTGAAATGACCGGAGCTTGTCGGCGGTTCTGCTTGTGTAAAGTCCGGACCTCGCCCCTAGTGATTACCACGTTTTCGATCCGCTGAAGAAGTTCCTGGCAGGACAGCGATTCACGTGCAACGATGAAGCCAAGACAGCAGTCCGACGGTGGTTCCACAGTCAGCCAGACGAATTCTACTGCAGGGGCATCTAAAATTTAGTGCTGCGATGGGACAAATGTCTGAAGCGGTGTAGGGATTATATGAAAAAATAGTGTAAGGTATGTAGAAGAGTATGTATATTTGTAATTACTTGTATGTACCTTATTTTGGCTAATAAAAAATAGGGGCAAAGACTTTCTGATTGGCCCTCGTATAATAAGATTTATTCTCATAGGCCGTACATAACGAATATATATTAAAATGAAAAAGTGTCAGAGGCTTCGCGATCAAAATTTTCTTAAAAAGAGTTCCACGAAACAAAGAGTTTAGAAATCAGTAGTATACAACAACTGTTTACAATATTAGGAACATTTTAATTCTACATGAATTTTAGTATCATAGAGCTGAATATAATATTATATTTACTGTTATTAAAACTGTGTGAGTTATTAAAGCTATTTTATGATGACTATTTACTCTAAGAATATGGATTTTGTAAATTATTTGCATTTTACTAGAAATTTTTGTATGAAGAATACAGAAGATTCACACATTGTCTTTTTCGTTATTTGGCTACTGTATTTCATTGAAGTTGATTTCAATCAATTTAAGGTGCGATTCACAAGCTTTATGAAGTTCAAAAAATTAATCGTTATACCTAATATTTTTATTATATGCATATCCTTTGCTGTATTTTCCTTTTGGCATGATACGTGTTCCTCTTGTGTCTTTTCCCCTAACCTGGCAAACTTTCTTCTGGTATGATGCACGATATCACCACTTTTTTATGCATTCTATACCTCTACTAAATAACCAGCTCTTTTGTCTTATTTTATTTACTTATTTATTACTTCCATTTTCACTAATTATATCCTATTCTGGGCAGCAGGTGCTTTGTCAGACCCCAAAGTCTTTACCTTTCGCTGACTAGACGGGTTAAGAAGCTAACTAATGAACTGCAAATTGTTATCACCTCATGTAGAAAGTTGTATCCGTCTGAATAAAGTTTGATTTGATTTGACATTTACCTCTGACATAAAACCTTTGCCCTCTATCATGTTAAAGATTCATTGTTAAAGGTATTGTAAATTTTCCTCTGACATATGTTCCTCTGATGTGATATATTTCATTTTATTTTTCTGTGACACGATAGATTTCATTTTATTCTTCTATCATAATAATTTTCTTTCTTTTCTTTTATGACGTGATACATTTATTCACATATGACATACGAGTATTTCATTCTAATATGATATATTTCATTTTAACATGTTACATTTAATTTTACTGTGATATATTTTATTTTAATATGATATATTTCATTTTAATATGGTACATTTCATTTTAATATGGTACATTTCATTTTAATATGATATGTTTAATTCTAATATTCTTCATTAAGTCAAGTGTCATATATATTTGAGTTATTTAAGCCTGATGTATTTCATTCTACAGCGTGTGCGATGCATCTACCTTTATATGATGCATATTTAGATCGACATAAAATGATTCATATTTCCACTTTGCTTAATTAGATTTATTAGTCAAAGAGATGGGGTCAATATCGTTAGAGAAATGGTTGTCGTTCTATCGTAAAGACATGTTCGCTTTTTTTTATAAGTTTAATAAAATTGCTTTAGTTTCAAATATTGCCAGTCTGTCTCTAAATTAACAATAGCTTTTTATCAGCTATTCTCGTCTGCTCCTATATCTTACGAGAAATGGTTAAACGGTCCGAATGGCTTATATGACGACAACAGCCTAAACCTTTCGTGCTCGGGATCAATTTAGCTCTAGATGTCACGTATTTCGGGAACAAGAAATAAAAAGCGTTTTGGTCTATTAGTCGTCACCAGATCTGACTTTCTCCAGCGCTAACGTATTCTAGCGTCTTTAAAGACAGTCTGGAAGGAAGGCAAGAACATATTTGTTCAGGTGCCAGCTGCTCAAGACAGTTCTCAGAAGATTTATTTCCATCTTACAATAAATGTTGAGTTGCATTGTCAAAGCTGAGAAGTTGAGCCAAAAATTTGGCGCGAGAAAAAAGCATCATGGTCGCCAAAGAACACAATTAAACCTGCAAGCTGATTGTAAAGGGCTGCTGCAAAGACCAAAGGACTTGCGCAAAGAATTACGTAACCAGGAACATGTATTTCAAGGTGTGCCATCCTTAAAGAGCAATGCCCTTGAATCCCTTAAAGAAATTGATACTTCTTCAATTGTTTCATTGTGAAACATAAACGTGCTTTAACATTTCCTCCGACTTAGAAATTGAATTTGAATCGATGGTAATCGAATTAAAATTTTTAGTTTAAACAATATGCGAAAATAGATTCCCCATTTCCCATAAAAAATCCTCATGCGTTACAAATAATCGAAAATCATTAGCGCTGATTAAGAGAGTTTCTAGTGCTGATTGCGATTATGTATAGGTTATGAAAGTGTAATGTCATGAAGTGGCCTTTTTCGGGATTTCAAATTATGATGGAAAGCTATGGAAGAACTATGTGCGATTTCTACAAAGAATTCCACAGATTACCACAATTCTACCTTTAGACGCGAAACTGAACACTCTTCCCTATCTAATGCGCATAGATTAATGCGCAGAAAGCGTCAGAAATATGATGAAATTGGTTTGTACGATTTCTACAAAGGATTCCACAGATTACCACAATTTTACCTTTAGACGCGAAACTAAATACCCTTCCGTATCTAATGCGCACGGATTAATGCGCTGAAAGCGTCAGAAACATGATCAAATTGGTTTGTGTGATTTCTACAAAGGATTCCACAGATAACCACAATTTTACCTATAGACGCGAAACTAAACACCCTTCCGTATCTAATGCGCACGGATTAATGCGCAGAAAGCGTCCGAAACATGATCAAATTTAAATTAAAATGATTAATATTCCACAGAGCATGAAACATGTTTCTACGACTTTTGCAGAAAGCACCACAAGTGACCTTAATTCTATTTTTGGACACGGAAAAAAAAACTATGCTGCACCTAACGCATCTAGATTAATGCTTGGGAAGCGTTGGAAGCATGTTCAACTTTAAATTAAAAGAATGGACCTTGCGGTGATGCAGTGGTAACGCGCTTGTCTAGTGTACGATTATTCCCGATTTGACTCCAAATTGTTCCGGAACAATGCTTACCGATAGCTACTCACCGTAGTCCGGGGTTTGGTTCCCTAGGCCATAAGAGGTTCGGATTCCTCGGGAAAATATGGGTCCCGATGCGAAACGGCCCTTACGTCGTAAAACTAACGCAAACACAAATTCAAAAAATAAGTTGAAATATTTTTTGAACAAATTCCCCATGCTTCCCAAGTAGTAATCTAGATGCGTTAGATGCAGCATAGCTTCTATTTTGTCTAGAAATAGAATTGAATTTTCCTTGGCTCCCTTTTGCAGAAATGGTTAGAAACGTGTTTCTTCCATAGACATCTATTAAAATTTAAAGTCCCAAAACAAAACTACTTGCCGCCGAAAGCTCTACAAATTCGTATTTAGAGTCAAAAAATAATCTTAATTAGGGCTAATGATTTTTGATCATTCTCAATGGGAATTTTGTACAAGAAGTGAAAATCGCTTTTCGTATATATATATCATGATCATCATGATGATTATTTATTTATTTATTTATTTATTAAAAATCTTAATATTTGATTCACATTTGAGTTGTAAGTCTGAAAAAGTCTTTATGATTTTTTTAGTTTTCGGCCGATTTATGTTTCACATTGCAGTAATTGATAGTAATTTTACTTATCACCAATGCCAATTGTTACCATCACGTAAGTTACATGTTTATTGGTTGGGAGAAAGAGGAGTTCTGTGCATCTATGGCGTCGTTTCTTTTTGTAGAATGAAAATACTTTTTCCATGTAGGTGATAAAGTGTTAAGTAATATTTATTATTAAAATTTTTTCGACTGAATTTAATACGCAAATCTTCACAAAATTAAGTCGAGTAGCAAATAGACTTCCTGGATGTTGTGCTTTAGAAATGAGATTTTATGGTCAAAGTTTTACGAACATTTTACCAAAGCAGATTTATGAAATTCTTGCTTCATGACATACCATTCATTCACTTTTAATCACAATGATTTATTTCCTTCGCAAAGCATAGTTAATTGTATTTGCGTTGGTATGTTATTATTTAATATTGTGCACCAAACTATTACACCAGCTTAGGTTTGTTAACTTGAATTCTTAAATTTTTATTTCGAGTGAAAATCAGTAAATGCAGATTTAGTCTTTACTTCTTTATTAATCGATTTCAATTTATTGGAAAAGAACAAGTTTTCCCGCCTGTCTTTTCGCATGGGATAACAGTCAGCTGTCACGGGCGGCGGTTGCATTTTAGGGGAGAGAATTTTTTGGTAATTTGTGTGTGTGTGAAAATATTGTAGTGACGCAGTAATTTTAAAAACTTCCCTTTTCACTACTTAAAAAGAATTCATGTTTGCTCGCATTCTTGAAGTTCATTTGGCCGGGAGTGCTGATACTAAAAAGAACAACCGCTCTCGGTCGAATCAGATGGTTTAGACACAAATCTTTTTGGTTTATCGAAAAAAAATTTCAAAATTAAATCGCTTTTAAGTGGCGAAAACATTTTTGAAAGCCTAAGCTATTTAAATAATTTGACGAATTTTCGAGAGAAATAAAACGCTATTTTCATGTTAAAAATGAAGTATTTCGCAGATTTAAAATCTGTGACACTTTGAGAGTAATTCCCTGTTGAAAATTTGCTAATCCCGATCGTAATCCAATCTACTGAAGTACCAACTTATGGAGCTGCAATTATTTTATGCTAAAGTGGCGAATTTATTTACAGAACGAAATAGATTTTCATTTACTCCTTTTTGATTCGTCAAAAGCGTTATTAATAATTTAGTAATTAGTTATTACTTTATTTCTGTAATTATTAATTATCATTTTAGTAATCATTAATTAATATTTTGGTAATTAGCAATTAATATTTTAATAATTGGTAATTAATTCTTTAGTGATCATTAATTAATAGTTTGATAATTATTAATTTACATTTTAGTAATTATTGATTAATATTTTGAAAATTAATTATTAATATTTTAGTAAAATATATTTGACATCATTATCTTTTTTCTTTTTTAATGCTATAGAAGAAGAAAAATTTTTTGTTTCTTGACTTCTAGAGAATTACTCAAATTGTCGCGAAAACGTTAGCTATACTATCTATTAATATTGAAAGCAAAATGAAATTAATGAAGTTATGAATAGATGAGTGATACGCTGCGCAGCAATAGTATCAGGTTCTTTCTATCCATATACATGCGTTGGAAAAGGAAATTCTTCACACTCAATAAGTTCTGGAAATTTGTAGTCAAAGAAATTACTTCATTTAAGCTAAACAACAAATTACACATTTAAATTTTTACATATACGTGCACTCCTGTTTATGTACGCTTCCGAAATCTGAATTCAATTCCTTTATTGTTGCCAAATATGAAAAGTTAAATAATAATTATGTACAACATTTGTAAACACCAGGTAAAAGAAACAATTGGGTTATTGCTAATTTTAGAAACTAATTATTCAGGTTGCGTTTCCTGGTCTCTTAAGTGGCAACAACCGGTGAAACCAGTAAGACAAAGAATCAGTACTTCTATTGTGGAAGCCCCAAATGTATATATATATAGAGCGAAATTAAACTTAATAATATAATTCATTTGAATAATACAAAATACCTAACGAGTATATTAAAAATTGAAATCCATATAAACGCAGTTTATTATGAGCTGGTACACTTTTACTATTGTTTCGACGGGAAGATGTCCTGCCTTCATCAGAAAATCTTCCAGGCTCATTCATTGCCATCAAATTAGGCGTTAGCCTCTCAAAACGCGACAATTATGTGGCGCCATCTATTGTGAAGAAATCGAAGCAAAAATGAATTTTACAAAGGGTTGAATAATGAATATTTTTGACTGTCCGGGAAAACAGAAAATAACCCTTTAATTAATAGAAATATAATCGTTGTACCAGCTCACAATAAACTACGTTTGTGTGAATTTCAATTTTTATATGTTAAGTTAAGTTGTTATTGCAAATTCCGAGAATATATACAATAAATTCTCCCGTTAACGACTTTTAATGAATGAATGAATGAAGGAAGGAAGGACGAACGGACGAGAAAACGACTTTAAACAGAGAAAAGATGTTAATTGGAACTAGTGGCGTAGCACTTCACAACTCATGGGGGCTCAAGTAGTTGTGGGGAGGCTGAAGCGCTTTTAAAGAGGATTCTGTGATTGTGTGTTAGAAAATAATGCGTTTTGATATCTAATGGGGGCAAGATCCGCCTGAGTTCCTTTTTTTTTTATATACGCCACTGACCGGAACATATGTAATTCTATGAAAGAGTTCTAAGAACAGCAAAATATACCGTCCTTAAAAAATTAATTAGTATGTCATTATTTGTGGGAGGGTATTGCATGTCCTAAAAGACATGCCTCATGTCTTAATACATATACTGAAGCTTGATGAAAGAGGAACAATTGAATTAAACAATTCCATGCACGACTGTCATCAAATTTGTTTTGCAAGGTGAAATCCAATTTATCCAAGTTAAAAGCGAGCGACACAAACTCATTCTCATTTAATATTGCCAAGGATTTCATTGATATTATGAGACGACTAAGGGATCGATAATTTGGTGAAGTTGGTGGCTTCTATTTGGCGATGCCTAAACTCGTTCCAAATGGAAATTTAATTGAAATTTGGCGAACGATGAGAAGATTGCTTTGAGCACTTTCTAATATCAATCTCAGTGAAGTTCATAATGAAAATCGAGAAGTCTATTACAAGTATCGGCAATCAATAATTGCGAACATTTTCCTACCGTGAAGACACACTGGTTTCAATTTTTTTATGTACGCCACAGTCGACTTAAAATTTCGTAAGCCGTCCTTGTAAATGAGAAAATAAATAGAATATTAATAATAATAATAATAATATATAATAAGGTAAGAATATATATAATAGCATCATCACCATCGTCAACCATTTTCAGTCCATCGCAGTGTGAAGGTCTCTCTGTTATCACATGTACATGTAATACGGTGAAAGAAATATATAGGAAGCGACCTCACGTTCATCACGTTGGCCAGACGGGTTGTCAAGCTGAACCTACAATTTAACGAAGATTCCGAACTTCGGTCACCACAGCCAGAATCCTGCGCTAAAGCGGGATTCATCGTGTCACCCTCCTACGGAGTGAACGCTCCCGGGGCTGCTTCGAAGCGGCGCTGTGACAAGTACCAGCATTCTTTGCATGGACCAATATTTTGCACCTTTGCGGACACGGGGATATATATGCAAATATACCTTACTTGGTATCCTCAACGACCCCTAGAAGTTTGTCTCATGAATTCGGGAACACTTTGTGTGTGTGTGTGTGCGTGTGTATGCAGCAAGCTCTCCCATTAATTATGTTCAAGGGATGACAAAAAACCGTCGTTAAACTGAAAAGTACGTTCATCGGAATGAAATTATGTGAAGCATTTACAGGGACAGCAAAACATCGTCTTTAATTAAAAAGTTGTTATTGAAAAATTTTGCTGTATATATGCGTCTGTGTGCGTATGGCCTAATGGCTACAGCCACCGCAGTATTAATCCCCAATAATAATGTATAAATACATCTGGAAAACCACCTCGACGTATTATGTAGAGAGCACGTGAGTGGCTCAATGGTAAAGCGTTCATCTAACCGGCCGTTAATTCGTGTTTGACCAGACTGAAAAAAAACAAACTTACCTACAAACCAGATCATTGCAGCCCAGGAGAGGTTGATTCCCTTAAGAGGTTCAGATTTCTCGGGTAAGTGCAGGACCCTACGGTCAAGCACGGACAAAGGGTGGGTGGTCGCAGGGGTCACGACTCCCAAAATATATTTTTTCACTGTAAAAAATTCCAACTTTCATGATAAATGAAGGGTGTTATTCCAAGACCCTGGCAAATTCTGTCCTTGACCCCCCCCAAATGAAAGTCTGTGTCCGCTCCTGCCTACGGTGCAGTGTACTGAAAATATACTCGTCCACCGTACAATTAATACGGGTTCAATTCCCGATGGGGCCGTAGATCGTGTGCTTTTTTCGGCCCACCGTGGTCCAGAGTTTGGCTCCCTCGGAAGCAGAGGTGCGAGTTCCTCGGAAGACTGTAGATTCCGTCGTAGCATGACCTTTACTATCCGTTTAAAAAACGAATCCAGATCTACTAAAATTATATATTATAAATAAGATAATGGTATCCAGGTTATGGTTATTAAAAGCACGCACTCATGTGATGTTACAGCACGGGCGCCGTTAGCGGGGGGGAGAAGGGGGACCCATTCCCCCCAATGTTGGTGTTAGGGTTCCATATCTCCATTCAATTTCAAACAAAATGCCTTCTACTGGCATATTGTCCCCCCCCACCCAATATTTTTATGTCGTCGGCGCCAATGTGTCACAACAAAATAACAACAACGAAAAAAATAAATTAACAACAATCTCTGTTTTTCTCACATCTCGGCCATACTGACCTTTGTATTGTCCCGAAGTTTAGTGCAGTCCATTTTTATACTCACACGCTTTCACTATGTTCACATTATACGCACTAAATAAACACATTAAATACAATATTATATTTACAATATCTTAATCACAAACACTGTATATCACACTTCCTTTTTCCTCGTTTTCTGCACGTTTAAACTTAGCTTTCTACAAACACAGCGCGATTTGTTTATTGATTTGCATAACATACTCGAGTCAGAATTTGATGAAATTAAAATTGTATTTGGGGACAGTTGGATCACTTGATTAGCGGTGACACCACACTGCAGATCTGGAACAAATAACTTCGGTTTCGGAAACTTTCTGGTCACCTAAGTCAACTTCTGGTAGCACTTGTTCTTTCTTTCTGAGTAATCCACTCGTAATATTTGGTCATGGAACTTGTTTCGAAACATTATATAGTTCTCTTCGGCTTTTTTCTCAGTTTCCAAACTCCAGAATACACATGCTCTGTAGGCTATATATTTGCAGTCGGCGCGATTTACATATTGACACTAACCATAAACCCTAATAAAGTTATCAGTTCCATTTCATTTTCTTCATGATCTTTATAGTCTTTGCTGCTTGATTCATCTATTTCATCGTCATTCTCCTCTTTTTTATCAATGTCGCCGTTGTAATCTATTTTGTTAGTGTCATCGTCTTTGCCACTTTCCTTAAAGTCATCGTTGTCATCTTTGTCGAAATCATCGTTGTCTTCTTCGTCAAGGTCATTGTTGTCCTCTTCGTCAAAGTCATCGTTGTCAAAATCATCGTCGTCTTCTTCGTCGAAGTCATAAATGTCCGCTTCGAACTTTACTGTCTTCTTCCGAATCAATATTCAATTGAACAAGTGTGAGAAAGTCTTCTACTGTCGCCTTTTGTCGGCCTTCCTCTTTGTCTGATCTTCTTTCAATTTTGGACTCAAGTTTTCATGATTCTAGCTCATTGTCAAAATATTCATCAGCTGCACTATCTCGCTGCCGCCTCTTGACTTTCTTGTCAGATTCCCCTGTCTCGCTATCATCAGTTGAGCCATCCTTATACGAATATACGTCACTTACCGTTGAAACATTTGTTGTATTTTTAACAGCTTCCTCATTTTCACTAGGCATGTCATCTTGATCCAATTTGTTGTCTGTTTTTCCTACATACAGCATTAGCTGTTTATGTCTGTTTTTCTACATACAGCATTAATTGTTGATATCTGTTTTCCTCACATACATACTAAAACAAACACGTTCTGAGAAAATACACTTCAAAGTTTTAAGAACTCTTAAAACTGCGTAGTTCACCATATGTATAAAACTAATAATATGTTATATGTATAAAACTAATAATATGTTATATGTATAAAACTAATAATATGCTATATGTATAAAACTATGTATTCAGGTTTCTCACCTGTCGTCGCTTAATTATAGACGGATTAACTCAAATTTGTTATCAAAATAGTCCAATAATGTAAACTGTTTTTTGGAATGATAAAATGTATTAGTTTTTTGAAAGCTTTGAAGGTCCTAGGTCCACTTAAAGTTTTTAAAATGATGGTAAAGATTCTTATGTTTTCGTTCATAATGAGTGTGGAAGTGCAGATGGTGGTGAATGTGTGTAAATGAAAATAGTTATTTTCCATGTAGAGATTTGATTATAATTTTTTGTATTTCAGCAACCAAGCTCCTATTGCAATTGTGGAATGTGTGGAAGAAGGCCATCTTTCGAGTGAGACCGGTTTTATGGCTGCGAATCCACCTAGCCGACAAGTTTCATTATCGTGTCCTGCAACCATGAAATACAGGTATGAGCATTTTCAACAAATAAGGGTGGGAACTTATTTTGGTGTAATAATAAATATTTTTCCCCTAATTCCAGTAAATGATAATTTTATATCCACTGGAAATCTTTAATCATCATTGGAATTATTATTCATTTCTATATGCACTGAATTATGAACATTCTGATGCAAAATAATTCGTACCTGACACTAACGTAAGAGGACGTGATCTTCATATGAAAATAGAATATATAAAAAGTTTAGTTGGATTTTTACAGTGAAATGAGGGTAAAGGTATTTTTGGACTAAAGGTTTGGTTGTTTTAACTGATTGTGAACATATAGGACGTCATGAGTATAAAGCTAAGATTACAAACACGCGACGAATTGGTGCGTTTATTTTTAAGTCTACGAAGTTTGTAGTTTACTCTAGAAGTGTGAGGGGCAAGAACAAAATTGCGAAACTATCAGTCGACAAAAGAAGTTGAGAGAGAGCAGCTAAAATTTGGTTTTAATAACCAACGTGATTTGCTTTGTCAATGGAGACTGATTCGTCGCCATTTCATAGTTGACTCTCCATTAATGTAGTGCAACCGACAATGATGTCCGACGTGACTGTTACAATCTTGCAAAGATAGGATACAGGCAGGGGAGGACTAGGGCGGTGCGCCCTCCGAAAATCCAAGATATGCACTTTATTTCTATCTTCGAGAGGACCCAGTCCGCCCCTGAATACAGGAGCAGAAATTTCATAACGTGCCTTGTTGACATGAATCAGTCGATGTACACCATTTGCCAAGTGCCAGTAGCATGTAGACAAAACAATAGAAGACTGGTGTGGTTTGACGAACCACCTTTCATGCTACGTTCCATTGATAATTGAGTCTAATGTCAACATCATGAGATTTTGGATTCACCTTATATGGAATTGTAGGAACTCATGAATCAACGATCATTGATACATGAACCCACATTTCCAAAAGGTTTAATCATGATTTAATGTTCACCATTTTGTTTCCCCGCACATACGCTTTTCCCATCCAGAATCCAGATGGACCGACTCATCAGCGGTTCGCTCTGTTCCCGGCGACGGAAAAGACATTGGCTGCAGGCGACGATTGAGTTTAGTGTACAACACGGTACGGTGCAAGGATAACTTAATTGTATTTCTTCAAACTCCTTGACAGACATTTCCTGCTTATAAGTACCCCTACTGGACATGATGATTACGACCCTCCGAGTGTGACACCACGAACCCTTGAGTGGAACAGCAAATCATCAATTAGTGTTAAAGGGGTAACCAATGAACATTTGCGTATGAAAAGGGTGAACAGCCAATAAGATCATTGCGAGTGTAGAGACGATGAGGCGAACACCAATAAAAGACATTCTTTCGGTAGGACTCTTAGCGAGATGGTCACGCTGCCCATGATGTACATTCATAATGTCTTATAATAATAATGTCAATTCTTAATCGTAACAATTTAAGTTATTTTGCTATGTGATTGTAAATAAATTGTTTAACCCAGAGACATGCTGTCTACATGGTTCATCTGTATCTTGGTATTTCTGACTCAATTTCGATAAGGTTCCAGGGTAACAATCCACGTGAGTTGACGCACGTGCTAAAACCCTTCTGATATAACTTATAAGCTATCGGTGATATTATGAAGTCTATCACCGCTCCATCGTTCTGCAATCCGTCATAGAACGATAACCAAATCTATAAATGTAGAAACCGCAATTGGTAACCCTTACATAATCAACTTTTCAAGTCAGTTGCAGCATTTGTATGTAATGGAACATACTTAGCTACACTATGAACGTATGGTACAAAGCATACTACTATGAAACATACTACACTTAGCTGGCATGAAATGGGAGAAATTATTCTTTTTTTTAGCAACGTCCCTCAATGTATATCATATTGAAGTATGGCTGACTATTCTATGATAATGTATTTGGAAGGAAAATGATGTCCCCTACCTTATTATCGGGCATATATAGTGAGAAAATGGTACGATGAACACAGAACTTGTATAAAACATATTGAATGCCCCAAAAATCACCTGATCTTCTTTACTGAACGTTTGTGGGACACCATAAAAAGATAGGAGGGGAAATTCAAACGATAATCTAATTCTATTCCTGAATTGTGGAAGTCATTTGAAGCTCGTTCATTGATCCTTCACAGCAGTGTAAAGACATTTATTAAAATCAATACTACGCATAGGCGTATGCAGAAAGTTCGTAAGGGGGGTTATAGTCCCAATGGGGATTGCAGAGCTACAACTCACGTATTCCTATTTTAAATATATAAAATTTTATTGCAGTGGGCAAGTTATAACCCCATCAACATCCCTGCTTACGCCAGCTGATATCACGCCATTGTAAGACCATCCTTACAGCAAAGGGAAGGCCAACAAAATTAGGGCCGTTTCTAGGTTTTCTGCCGTCCCCCTTTACTACCATCATTCATTTGTCTATATCCCCCTCTCTACCACCACCAACATCCAGCGGTACAACAATGTAAATTTTCTATTATACTTTTAATCATTAAACCCGTTAATTATATTTATATTTTAAACTTATATTAGTTATTTTGTAATATTAGAATATTGTGAATAGTAAAACAATTGCTACATGTTATAATCGTTTAATTTCAATATTTTATATTTTTGAAAACTGAAATATTAAAGGAGTAATATTTCAAAACACAACGTTGTAGTGTCAGATCTTGAACGTATTTAAATGTATTTAAACGTAATTAAATGTACGTATTTTTACGTTTAAATGTATTTAAACGTAATTAAATGTATTAGATATAAAAGAACTTGTGTGCAAAATTAAACAATGAAACACATCAAACATTTTTCAGAAAAAAAAGTTCAAGTAAAGGCTTATTAAGTAATTGTTCCGTATGCTTTTGAAAACAATTATATGTTTTAATTTTTCCTCTTTTTCATTTTTTCTCCTCATTTGCTCAATTTTTTCTTTGTTTGATTTAAAATTAATTTTTTACGCCATTTTGCCGCCCTAGGCAGTCGCCTACTCTGGCCTAATGGTAGAAACGGCCTTGGACATGATAATGAGTAACCAGCCTTGATTCAATGGACAGTCAGTACATATCAAACATCAAAACTGACTAATTACCTTGGAATTTATAACAGATTAATGATGAAATTTTATTTATCGATAACCTTTATCGAAAAGAATGAATGTTTCTTGCTTGACGTGGAACCATTTTGATTGCCTAGAAGTTGTTCCTTTCTCTGTTCATTTAAAACTACAAACACTTGTACAACAAAAAGCGTTTATTCAGTGTGCAATGATTTTTTTTATGTAGTAATAAATAAATTTAGTAATAATAAATATAATCTAGCTATACAACAAATTTTAACATCTCTAATAGTCTCGTGAATTTTGCTTCCTAGTCATTAAAAAAAAAAGGTTTGCCAATTATTCGTTTTAATGCGTCAGCATGGTTCTTTTTCCAAAAACAAAATTAGTCTTCTTCTATGTTCAAATACTTTTGCAAGGATTTCGGCATATCCAGTCGTTGTATACCGAAGGGCAACTGCCAGTTTTCATTAAGCCTTTTCCTAATACTGCACCTGCAAAGATGTTTCAGCTTCGCTGGCTGTGAGGTTCTTTCCAAGAATGCCGGAAGAAATCCGTTATTGCACAATCCGTTCAAAAAATGCCAATACTCGTGATCGAAATCCCAATATCTTGATCCCCACGATAAGATCCCCTCCGGTGTAACCCTAGGCCATGTTAGAGCATCGGTTGTGTGATGGACAACGTGCTGTGGGCAAATTGGGTAACTAGAAAATGAAGATTCAAGTTAGTCATTTACCAAATCATAAAATATTAAATTCATATTATTAAACACTCGGTTCCTATAAGCGTAAGTTCAAATACGTTGTTTTACTTCAGTTGGGGTTGCCTAAGTAAAACCACCCAAAATTCCCGCCAATATCGCCAATTAATCATCGCCGAACATCGTCTGACGTCAGATTTCAGTAACTTTCCAAATTCCAGAATAAAAGCCAAATGTATAAGTTAGGAGGCATATGGTAGTCTTGAATGATTCTTGGCCTAATCAAATACCCCATGCTACTCGGGGATTTTGGGCTCCGAGCCAGGTATACGCTGCGAAGATCCTGTTAAACTAGGGTTGTCCAACCTTTTTGGGTAGCGGGCCACTTAAAGAATTTTCACGGATCTCGTGGGCCAGCGGTTTCCTTAAAGAAAAAAAACTAACTTACACTTAAAAGCCTTTCTTCAGAGTTATTTGTTTGTTCACTTGCGATATAAAAAGGAGTCACCTCATAGTTTTTCCTTATTTTCGAAAAAAAAAAGTCTAAAATTTTTTGGGGGAATTTTTTTTTTTATTCTAAACAGTTGTCGGCGGGCCTATTAACACTGTTCGCGGGCCGGATTGTGGCCGCTGGCCGTATGTTGGACAACCCTGCGTTACACGATTATTTTTAGATTCAATTCAAGCCTCTGTCCACTTCACGCCCTTTGACCATTTAACTGGTAAAAATAAAGAACGCTATCTCCGTTTGAGGGGCGATGTAAAACTGATTTTACATCATATGTACAAGTAAAAACTTAATTATCCGGACGTGCTGAGCTCTTTTTTTTTTTTTTTTGAACAAGCGCCCCGTGCGAAAGAGGAAAAGGATAGAGTGAGAGAAGAACAGCTCCCACGATAAAGGAAGCCCCTTCCACCTGGCGCAGTGCCGACTGGTCGGAAAGTTCTTGTTAAGTAGTTTAAAATCTTTGAGGCGTCATAATTTTTTTAAATACGTACAATATATTTAATGTACATTAATAAAGTTGTCACACCCTTTTTAGTGTGGGGTTTGTTTGTTTTTTTCAAGTTTTCCCTGGTTTTCCGATAGTTTATTTATTCATTTTTTTAATTGCATTCAATTATCCGGATTTTTGCGTATCCGGATGATGGTCCTAATTATTCCGGATAATCGAATTTCTACTATATCACCAAAAATCGTGCATAGGTTAAAGAGATTTACCGTTGAGTTGTATTGAGGGCCAGCCCGGTAGGTCTTTGCTTCTTGTGGCATGACGCCTGAAAGGAAGGTTAAGACGTCATGCCACTAGAAGGAAATAATGTAGAAGATGCGGAAAGCTGGTGTTGGTCTCCGCCATCTAAATATGAGGCACGGATTCAGTGTTGATATATGAAGTGCGATATAAACGGAGGCAATCTTGCGATGACGCAGTCATGACGCGTTCATTTAGCATTCCATTAATCTGTCTCCCAACGACGAAAAAAAAACAAAAAGCAGATTATCGACTAACAGTTCATTGTAGTCCGAGGGTTGATTCCCAAGGTCTTACAAGGATCCGATTCCTCAGGAAAACGGTGGCGTAGCTGCAACGCATTCATCTATCGTGCCATTAACCCAAGTGCCCTTTTTCTACCCATGGTAGCCCGGGGTTTGGTTCCCATGGGGGGGCAAAGGAGGTTAAGATTCTCGGTAAAATAGTGAATCCTGACTCAGCATAACTTTAATTGTCGTTCCACTATCAAAAACATAAACAAAAATGTAATCAGAAGCTTGAACTGATGCAAAATATCATCGTATCCAGAGGCCTTAATGTTACTGCGTCTACCTTTGTAGCAAGACCGTACGTAATCAGGATTTCATTTCTGGTGGAAGTCAATAATTTTTACAGCATGTGGCGATAAAATCACAGCATGCAAGGTCGTAACCAAATCCCATTAAAAATTTAGTTTTGGGTGGGGGGGACCGATACCTAAAATTCCCCTCTCTGAATACAGGCATGCCTTCTAGGTTAGTGTTTCTCAACCGCCGAACCCTAGCATTAATTATATCCCCCCACCGGGGGAGGCGAAATTTGAATTCTTACACTAATTTTAACATTAATTACGGGAAAATTCGCCAGTCTGATTGGCTGCTATCGAAACCGCGTCATGCTATATTGGCGAAACAAATAAGAGGGGGAAAAAAAAAAGTTCGCCAAACACAAATTTTATTTGGTCAATAGATAAAGCCTCGGATAGGTTTTATTTTTGTTGTATTTCCGCAATTTGGTATCTGGAGCGATGACGTCATCATCGATAATAATCAGTGATCCAACATTTCAACTAATTTAGGCATAACTCGAAGTCTATGAAAATAGACAGGGAGGGGTTTACCCCGAAGCGGAGGGCGAGGTCTCCCCCCACTACCTCTTCTCTGATACGGGTAAGAATAATTTGTTTTTAGGTATGAATTTTGTAAAAAAAAGTACTACAGCAACCTAGCGATCTTCAATGCGCCGAGATAACACGCGGCTCAAAATTTGGAATTTTTCCGCCAATACAGTGTGACGTGGTTTTGATAGCAGCCAATCAGAGTGGCGAATTTCCCCATAATGTTAAAATTGGGGTAGAAATTCAAACCTCGCATACCGGCAGCGGGATTTGCTTCTGGTATTTGTTATCTTCGTTTTCTAAACATTTTTTATCGTGGAAATATTCCGAAGATAATAACAATAGCGAATGATTCGGAAACCTCAGACCCAGAACGCCTAAATGCATATGTGCAGCAACTGAAAATGACCAGGACGTGTATTTGTAAATATGTGAATATTCAGGGATGATCGGAAATTTTCAATCATCAGAATCTTTTAGCATCCAACAATGGGATCCAACAATCCAGCAATCCAAAATCAACAATCAAACAATCCAACGATCTCCGCTCATAGAAAGTGCCTAAAAGTCGATTACCATAATGTGCGATGCATCTTCTTTTCTTGAAACTGAAAGATATTACATCTTCGTTGCGCATGTCAGTGACCAGTCAACAAAGAAATGTACCAGAAAAGTGTGCATTAATAGAAGGAATACACTGATACTCTTTCTGGTTTGCCATAATTAAGTACTCATACTTACGATAGTTTAATGTATGAACTTTAAAAACTGGAAGGTATTTACAAGTAATTTTTTGAGACTGGGTCCTCTTTTTATAGAAAGAGAATTTACCAAATCATTGTCTCGTTAAAGGAAAGAAAGAGAGAGAGAGGGAGGGAGGGAGGGAGGGAGAGGAGAGGAGGAGTCAGCGGGCCGCAGCTTTATAGAATACGAGAAGCACTATTCTATGTAATTAGGTTCATGCACTCACGTTCTTTGACTCTGACTAGAACTATTTAAACCATAAGAGTCGGAACAAAAGACCGCCTCTCATACTAGTATCGATACACCGACTTTCAGGTCGATATCCTGATGTCAGGTCCACTAATTCATTGAGACATAGCTAAAATGGTTTTGAAGAGTATGATTTCGTGCTCATATTGTCACTTTCAACTTGCGTATTAAAGGGAAGTTCATGAAGTAATTGATTAAGGTTAATTAGTTTCATACACTAAGTGCGAGCTAAAAATGACAACGTAAATATTAAGATCGCGTCAGCTGCATCTCAGTGGCATGGTGGGAAGAATATCAAGAAATAAACCAGGAGGTCGCTGGATTAAAACAAACCTCAGGTGTGACTTATTTCTTCTCCTTTTCGACTCTTATGGATGAGTCAAAGAACTCCAATCTGAGCCGAAAAACGTGGGAGTATGGTAAAAATATTCCTTCAAATATTCCCTACAAAATAATTTCACCATATATTTCACTAAAATGCATTAACAAATATGTGTTTTATAAACGAAATATCCTTTCTGAACCCTGTCCAGGCTTTTTCATTCAGATATTCCGCATCGAAAATTATGACTATCGCGTTTCTCATACAATTCCTCCTTATTATGAATTGCTGAACAAATTTGATATAATAAATCAACCTCTTTTAACTATTTTATATGAAACGCCGCTTTTGGCCGTCTTTCAGAAGATTTAACTCCTTTGAACATCTCGAAGTACTAGTATAACACAAAGCCTTTTCTCAAAAGTCTCGAATATCACAATCGTGATTAAAAAAAACTCCCTTAAAAATCTACTACGAACATTTTTTATCCCCGTAGAATCCTCTTAAAATTTTGATTTAAAAAGCAAAAAACTAGGGCTTCACCATAGGACATTTCCAAATTGAAAAGGGAAGATCAAAGGCGAAAATATCCCTTTGATAAAACTACTGTTCAAAAATTCCCTCTCTCTCTCTCGCTCTTTGGAGCCAATATTTTTTCCCCTCTCTCTCTCTCCAAAAATCAATCTATTAGAAAGAGCCCTTATACAGCAATCGATGATAATAGAATTTTGAATTTCCGATCAAATGTTGTTTACGTTTTGACAGATAATGGTTTTATAATGGATTATAAATTTATTTTTCAAAGAATTTTGGCAGATATTCACTTTCATGCTAACTTTTCATTCCTAATTTAGACTTTGGGTTCATACTACGAAAGGTTGCAGTTCACCTTTTTTTCTAACTTCATTTCTTTTCAATTTCTCCCTTCTCTTTTAACTGTTCGTCTCCAATAATTCAAAATAAAAGACACTACAAATTAAGATTTTTTTAATAAAATTTTGCTTGCTTTCCAATGGAGTTCATATCAGTCTTTGTACAATGAATACATTTATTTAGAGGAAAAGGAGTCATTTTTTCGTTTCATTCATTCATTGCAGTTGTGGAAACATTCGTTCATTTCAGGTCATTTATTCTATTATCATTTCGTAGGGTTTATTCGTTCAATAATTTTTGATCATTTATACTATTTGAGAGTATGTGTACTCATCCATTTAGTCATTGATCCGTTAATTAATTAATTTATTTATTTATTCATTCATTCGTTCGTTCGTTGATTCACTCCTTATTGAGTTCATAACAAATATTTTTATTAATTCATTAATTAATGATGTCTTTTTCACCGACAGAAAAGATCAGAATATGACCATAGAAATGTTATCTTGATTATGCGGCAACTCAGAAAATAAATTATTTCTCCTTCATTATTTCTTCATATTAAATATCCTAATTTATTCGGTTGATCTCTCTCTCTCTCTTATTAGTTTATCTTACCTACATTGCCACAAATACATAAATTTTACATTCCATATTACACATAGTTTCATGTTGCTACTTCATCTTCAGTAGCATTGCCAAATTATTATTTTATTTTTATTTTCCTTACTAAACTGGTGTTTTTTTCCTTCCTATTCTTTTTTTTTATTTCGTTATTATTGCTTTTTCTCTTGTTCTTTCTACTTTATTGATTTTCTTCCACTTACTGTAACCGAGCATTATATTATTATATTACGCTCTGTGCTAAGCTAAAGGTTCAAGAGGTTTACTGCTGCCGTGATATTAACTAAGTCTAAAGGAAATACTGGAATCATTTTATTTATGATATATCATCATCATCATATTCAACCATTATCTATCCACTGCTGGATGAAGGTCTCTCCAAATGCTTTCCACACAAGTCTATCCTGGGCCATTCGTTTCCACGTCACCCCAACCTCTTTTCTTATTTCATCCACCCATCTAGTTTGAGGACGTTTTCTAGGTCTTCGGTGGTCTCTTGGAATCCAGTTCAGAATTTCTGTTGTCCATCGTTGATCAGTTCTTCTTGCAATATGCCCAGCCCATCGCCATTTCAGTCCTTTTACTTTAACAATGATGTCCTCTACTCTAGTTTGCTCTCTCACCCAAGTGTTTCTTTTTCGATCTCTCCTAGTTATTCCAAGCATGCACCTCTCCATGCTCCTTTGCGTTGTCTGTAACTTTCGTATTGCTCCAACTGTTAGACTCCATGATATATATATATATATATGCATTGTGTTTTTAAAACGCAAATCGACAATTAAATAAATTTAGTTTTGCTGAAAAAACAACTGTTACGATATTAAATTGCGCTTTGAAAATGAATTCTGTAAAGCAATAAGTTATTTAGAAGTATTTTACGAAGTGACATACTTTAATATTTCTCGGCCGAGTTTTGGAATGCAGCGGAAGAGGAGATTTAAAATTTTAAATATGTCATCAGTTTCTGGAAACAGGTTCAATCTGTTAAAGTGGAATTCAGCAAACGCGTCCACGTCGTACTGTTTTCGTTTTCTGGGACGCAGCTTATTAAATGTTAAACGCAAGGAACTGAATAGCTTTCGCACCTATAAAAACACAAATTAAATAATAATAATAAATTGTAAAAAATAAAATAATAAAAAACAATAAAAAATAAGCAAATCTCCGACATATTTCAAAATAAAATACAAAATAATAGATTGTTTAGCCCGCTAACCATGTTGTATTGTTACATATTCTGAGCAGTCGTTGAAGTGTGTGCACCGAATTATTTAGTTATTAAATAAATTAAATATTAGTGAGTTAATAATATATTAAAGTAATTATCATGTCATTACCAATAAAATAAATGAGTGATTTATAAAAAAAACTGAGATAGTAGATTAGAATACACAGACGGCAATAGAGGTAGTATGGTAAATTGATTGAATTTTATATAGTAATCATGCAATAATTACAATATAATATTCAATCTTATAAGACTTATAATATGATATACCGACTGTTCTTGGAACCATTGTTTATATGCTTTATCCCTCTCTGTCTTGCTTTGGAACTTTGATGCAAAGACGCTCTTTTCTTGTAGAAAGCCCGTTAGTTGCAGCTGGCATCCATGCTGAAGGAGAATTTTTACTGTCGGCACGTTATGCTCATACGTAGCTTCAAAGATAGGACATGTACCATGGATGTCATTTAAGACGTCCACGAAACGATGTCCATCGATTTTTTGACGTTGTGCGCACGAGTGTTTTAAGAAGTATGATTGCGTGTGTGCGTCATCATGCACTGAGATAAATGGATGCAATAATTCAAAGGTTCTTAATCTCCTCTTGGGTCGAGAAAAAATGCAAGAAAAATCTTTCAAGACCGCCCAAGAAAGCTCCAGCACCTGAAAAGAAGAAGAAGACGAAACCATACAACTTTCCTTCTATTTTTCAAATTTTTAAATATCAATTCATAAATATGCGCTTGTTCCAACTAGAATAAGACTTCCATATATCAAAATAATGTTGTATAAAAAGTTTGATATAGAAACTTTGATATGTAGAAAGAGATTTAGGTACAATGAATAAGGATAAATTCATTAAAACTTCGATACATAGAGACATGCAGAAGTTCGGCCTGTTGAGTTTTACTTTCATTACAAGAACCTGTGTATTCATGACTTCAGATCAGCTTTACCTGCGATGTCCAAATGTGTACGCATTTCTCCATACACAGCTAACTAATGGCGGAGTGGTAATGCATTTTGCTTATATGTGAAGAATCTGGATTTGATTGCAGCAGATATCCAACACTTGCTGGGGTTTTTCCTACAGATACAGTGCATTTTGATTCCCTGAGTGAAAGAAGTTCGGATTCCTCTAGGTTTGGAAAGTTCTAAAGTATCAGAGAACCTTAGGTTCTTGCTCAGAACTACCTCTGCTATCCTTGCACCGTACAACATATATAAACATTCCCTATGCACTCATTTGAGTACAAGTCAGTTTTGCCCATGTAGTTAAAACTGTCCTGTTTTAACGAATTGTTCTTTTCTCCACGCTACAAGGGAAGATTGAGAGAAACCTGGTTAGGATCGCACACATGGTTGCTTTTCACAGAAGACGTGACACGTCACGTGTGTTTACCTTCGTCTCACACACACACACGCACGCACGCACGCGCGCACATTTATTTCCCCGTACCGTTTTAACCCTTTAACTACGTGTAATGTACCAGCCGAGAAACCGGAGAAATGAGGACATGCTTGACGAGTCTATATACAGGGTCTTTATAATTAAAGTTCCACTTTGAAATGGCCATAAAATGAAAACTACTGGACCAAATGTTATCAAACTTGGTAATAGCTTACAGGAGGTCATGGGATTTTATTTTCCGTGGAAAAAAATAAATAAATAGAATAAATAAACTAAAAAAAATATAAAATAGAAATAAAAGTTAAAAAATCACCACCAGCGGAAATGGCACTGTATGCAATATTGTTAAACGAAATAAGACATGAAGACATCGTTTTAAAACGTTTTTAATCGTTTCTAAAACGTGTTACAAAGCATGTTGAATGTGGCGTCCACCATTTTCTGAAAGCAAGTTAAATCGCATTACTGCGTTCTCAACAGCAGCTCTTAGCATATCAGGAGGAATGTTGCGGACATGTCGGTGTATCGCATCTTTCAATTCCGCCAAATTGTTTATGTTATCACCATAAACAATTTGCATAACCCCCCAAAAACGGTTTCGTTTTAGAAACGATTAAAAACGTTTTAAACCAATGTCTTCATTTTTTTTATTTCGTTTAACAATATTGATTACAGTGCCATTCCCGGTGGTGGTGATTTTTGAACTTCTATTTTTATTTTTTACTTTATTTATTTATTTATTTTTTTTTTGCGGAAAATAAAATCCCATGACCACTTGTAAGCTATTACCAAGTTTGGTAACATTTGGTCCAGTAGTTTTCATTTTATGGCCATTTCAAAGTGGAACTTTAATTATAAAGGCCCTGTATATTATAATGATTTAAACTTGACGTGCAAGCACGTTAGTAATACAGGGTAGATGGTGTAGCTATTCTCGACGTAGGTAACCGTGAAAGAGTTAATTCCAGGAGCGAAATATACCAAAACCAGTATTTGATATCCTTTAATCTTGCTGAAACCTCTAAATTTAGGGACTTTACCATAACTTACTTGGGACACGAGCGAGCTGTTTTGAATTTGGTGCTTCATGCAGCAGTGTAACAATGCATAAGGCACATCATTCCATATTTCGTGGTTTTGGAGTGGATGGAAGTTTATAGGGCAATTATTTAATACATCTTTTACAGCTGCTTCCGCATTGTCTGGTATTGAGAAAGCCAGTGTTATAAGCGAATCTTGAATCCAGCCTTGCAAAGAAGTTATTTGTTGCATTTTAGCCGTAAAATCTTCCATTTCTGTAATCTTGATGAAAGTCTACGATTGTTTTATTTCTTCTTGTGTTATATCACCTTATTTCACCACTGTTATGTAGCTCAGTATCAAATACTTCTAACGCGATGCAGAATTCTAGATGAGAACTTATTTATTTTTAATCGACATTGTAAATTTAAGCTTTCAACAATGCAATCATTTTCGTACAAAATATATATAACAATACTCTCAGAGTTATTAAGACACGAACGCGGTTTGTTAAATTTGTAAATTTTATCTTGAAATACTTCTGAAAAATAAGTTTGGTTTGTTGGAAATTGAACAATTGGATTTTATGCGAAGTACAGCTGCAAAGAATACCGAAAACTTGTATACAGATATCTGAAAAATACAGAAAATCTTTATTCAAAATACATGATACTGTATCTAAAAAATCAGTGGTACCTATCATGAAACATTGAGTTTATTTCTTTAATTTTGAGTATTTATATGTTACTTTACGTTGCATGTTAACATTATATATTTGTTATCTTATGTTTAGTATATATTGTACGTTTACTATGGCATTTTCTATTGCAAGATTTAAACCTGTATGTTTGTCGTTTCAGAAACTTGGGAAAGTCTGGCCTGCGGATCTCGGCGTTGGGATTAGGTATACGATGAATTGTCTTCTCAATTAAAGATAAATTGTCTTCTCAATTAACGATGAATTGTCTTCTCAATTAACGATGAATTGTCTTCTCAATCAATCATCAATTGTCTTCTCAATTAATAATGAATTGTCTTCTCAATCAATGATGAATTGTCTTCTCAATTAATGATGAATTGTCTTCTCAGTTTAAAATTGACTATAAAAGCGGTTAACAAATTCTTTGATACTCTTTCTATTTTCAGGAACATGGGTTACGTTTGGGTCTCACATCTCGGAACAGGTAAGTTGATATTTAGAAATGAATGAATTAATAATTAATATACTCTTTTACATATAAGACAATCATATAATCGCAAGCACCCAAGAAAGCAAGCAAGGAGCCAAGAATAGACATCATAATAAAATCAATATTATTGGAGTCGTATTTAGCCAAATTATATTCCCATATGCTTTACATAATTTTTCTTTCTATACAGATATTTATTTTTAATTTTTTTTCAATGCTAATTTTTAATATGCATACATATTAATCATTTCTCAACGAAATCTTATTTTATTAAATTTAATTAAATTATCAATTTTAATAAGCTTGTCAAGTTATAATCGACAATGATTAAAATTTTAGTTTATTTAATCGTCTTTTAATTAATTTAATTTATTTATGTAATCAGGCTTTCGAAACAATTGTCTAAATATTCATAGACGCAGTTTCATGCAGTTCAAGAAGAAAAGACTTAAGTACACGAAAAAAGAAGGGGAGTATTTAGCTTAAGCACTTGAACACAAAAAACTATAAGGCTTATCAAGCTTAAGCACTCGTAAGAAAAACTATTTCCCAGTACACTTAGGGAGCAATCGCTAAAACAAATGATAAACAAAAACAAGTGTTGTGTCTTACTGAAGATACTTTACTATATCTTGTGGGAACGAGCTTGAAGGCAACATTAGGGCATCTGCAATACTCTGTAGCTTTTTATAGCAGCAGCGAGAAAATCCTTGATGACTATACTCCTACATCTACGATTATGAGTAGTTTATGATGATTATAACAATGACAACTACAATTATCTTTCTGCTGTCTGTCGCCACTTGTATTCTTTAAGGCGGTCGCAATTAGTGGCGTAAGAAGAGGGGGGGCTCAAGCCCCTTTTACTGGATACTTTTATATCGTCGATGATGATTTTTCCAGCAGTAAGCGGTGATGGAGAACTTGAAGATGGGGAAAATTGATGATGGAAAATTAGATGGGGAGATTTCCCTCTAACCTCTTAACGATTTTATTTTTCAATTTTAAATGAAATGCACTGACTGAAAATAATGCAAATATTTCTGAATAAGCCACTCCCTCATTCCCCACCTCCCATTTCTTCGAACATAAAAGGAGAATGAACGGGACATATATAAAAGGCAGCGTTTCCTTTAATAAAATTATGCAACGTTATAATAACAGATAACAATCCATATGATACTGTAGTGACGTTACACAAGATTACGGCAACTGATAACGTTGTATATTATCTTTATATAACGACAATGCGCAGTGGTCTATGTTGAAACGTGTCTGGGGCGAATAATGTCTGGGTCAAGACGAGTGTGGGTCGAGACGTGTCTGAGTTGATGGATGTCTGGGGTGATGGATGTCTGCTATAACGTGAGCGAATGGATAGCTGAACTAGCATCTATATCCTGACATGAATCCCACGAAAATGATGCATTGCGCATGCCCACGGACTAAATGCCGATGCTTTTGAATCTTTCCTTAGTGGGGGTGGTATAAGAATTGCGGAAACGTCGTACTTCGATTTCACACATAACGATCGTATTGAATTACGACATTTTGGCAATTTTTAAGGGAGATGATGGTTAGATATTAATACAATAGCGAGTGGCGGATCCACGTGGTGGGGGAGGTGGGTATTTCATTGCAATCTATAAAATTGCGGAGGAAATCGGTTATAACGAGGGCCGCATATAAGGACGGTATTTTTACAAAAAGTTTGATTCGCCTCCCCCCACCGAAACAGTGGCGTAAACAGAAAGTTCATAAGAGGAGGGTTATAGGCTTAATGGGAGGGGTTACAGAGCTACAACTAATATAGTACTATGTTAAATCAACAAAATTTCATTGCGATGGGTGGTTACAACCAAGGGCGGACACAGGGGGTGTGACAGGGATCATGACCCTCTCCAAAAAATATTTTTTTGCTGTAAAAGAAGTTCCAACTTTCATTAATAAAGGGTGTTATTCCAAGACCATGGCGAATTCTGTCCTTGTCCGCCCCTGGTTACAACCCCCTAAAACCTTCCTTTGGTTACACCTCTGAACCGAAATCCCTCTCTAGATTCACTTCTTGCAGTAACAAAGAAACTCTGTAAATATTAACGTTAATTTTTATTATTATCATAGTCCCAAGACATAGGCGCAACTTGTGGGGCTTAAGTATAACGTAAATTGGATGGGGCAAAGAAAAAACTCAAAATTGTATGGAGGAAAGTACGAGTTTGACTCTTTTCTACAAAAACTGAGGGTGGGGGACAAGAGTTCCTACCAGATTACGCCAATATCTTAAGGTACGTATTCAATGGAATGCATTTACAAATTCAGTCACATCGTAACACTCATTTAAAAAAAAAAAAAAAGAAGGAAAATGCCTAACATATTGGGATCCAAAGCAGGATAAAACGTCAACACTAATTTACTATTCTTCTCTGTTTACGATTATAGTCGTAATGTATTTATCAAAGAACAGGGTTTCCGCAATCCTTATACCACCCACTAGAGAAAGGCTCATGAGCATTGGCATCGAGTCCGTGGGCATGCGCAATGCGTCATTTTCCTGGAATTCATGTCAGGATATAGATGCTAGTAGTAGCTGACACCGGGTCGAACTTGGTCCGAATTCCGGTTTTAGGTTGGATCCTAAAGATATAGTTGGGATAGTCCTAAGCCACCAGAACTATCGAGATCCGACTCAAACCGTAGGTTTGGCATGGTGTTCAACGGTGCACCGGTAAACCCTGGACTCTTTAGATCTGGGTGGCTTCCCTGGCAACCTGGGGGGTCTGGCTGGTGCCCATCCTAAATGGGGGTCGAGCTGGACTGACCCAAACGTTATTCGACCTAGACACGTTTCGACATAGACCGCTACTCAAAATACGCCACAAATCGGGGGAAACGTACTAAAAAAGCATTTCTTATTTGGAACTTTGTTCTAACTGAGCTATAACGCCTCTAATAGTACACACATATCTTTGAAACACTGTCTACAGTACCTCTCTAGAAGATTCGCACTGAAAAAGCCCAAGTCAAAACATATAAAATGGCTGGAACAAGCTTAGAACCTACTTTGTCCTATATCTTAGAGCCGCGCAATTCCCGAAAGAGGTGCCCATTGACAACTTTGCTTCCCCTCACCTAAGCGACAGTTTGGCACAGGTTTCATCCGTGTACGCTCATGGGCCATTTTGGGCATCCTCCTTTGTTTAAGCATAAATATTTGTTAAGTATTTACGCACTGTAACATTTTATATTAATACAGAAATTTAAAAATTTCTGTATTCTATTATAAATTTAAGTAGCTATATATATATTTGTGTTTCAATAGCAAAGTTTGTTTTCCGTGAAATTCATAATGAATAAAGCTAAGAGCAGGCATCTTGATTGACATTATAAAGGTGAAAATTTACGTGTTTTTAAATGTATCAGTTTCTAAACAAATTATGTTTTCATACATGTTTCACCTTTATTAACCGTGAAAAGTTTACGTTGAAAATTTTTAGAGACAAAGTATGTAAATGCGTCAAATTAGAGTTCTAACCCTCTAGACATTTGTCTATATAAATATTCATGCGTATATATATATATCGCACCTTATCATTTCTGAATTTTTTATAAATTGTACGGTAAAATAAATTAACGCAACATTTCTATTTTGGAAATTTATCAATTTCTTAAACTTATTTATACAACCTCTGTCCAGAAAGTTCGATGAATGTGT
>QLNU02003225.1:13268944-13302498 GCA_006491805.2 Dysdera silvatica | reverse complement strand
GGTCGTTCATGTTTCGAAGAATGGCAACACACAATTGTTTGTTTACAGTGGTTTTTTCGTGACGAAGTACACGTGCCTTGCACGAAATGCATCGAGTTTTTAATTATTAAATACGTTTTATGCGCATCAAACGCATTATCGTTGTTTTAATTATCAAATAAGCTTTATAAGCATTCGACATGCTATCTGTATTTTCATTATTAAATAAATGTTATGCGCATTCAACGCCTTATCTTTGTCTTAATTATTAAATAAGTTTTACACGCTTTCAACACGTTATCTTTGTTTTAATTATTATATAAATTTAATGTAGTTATAGTGCAATGTATTGCAGATGGCGGAAGATATTGTGTCCTTAGCTTATGAGAATGGTATTAACTTGTTTGACACAGCAGATGTGTACTCTGGTGGAAAGTAAGTTTTTTAGATCCGTTTTGTTAGTATTTTCATACTTGCACTGCAATAATGAAAAAAACTTCAATAGTTGCGCGAGTGTTTATATGTACTCATAATCTTTGAAATGCGATACAGGAGGGACAATTTATAAGAGTCCGCATTTAGCGAGGAAAATATGTTTAATGTTTGGCATATAGATGAAGTGAAATGCAGTTTAATCGTTTTTAGCGAACGAGATCTTTCTCGGTCGGCTTATCTAACAAGAAAAAATGGCGAGATTTTTTAAACAAAATTTTTAATGACATTTTAAAAAATTGCTGATCGGGAATGCACTTTTAGCTGAGGTGAATATGGTGAATCACCCTCGTAAATACTTGTAATTACTAATGTACGTTCCTTTATATCTTTTTTTTAATTCACTCTACTAAAATTCAAGTGGTGATATAATATTTTGTTCATTAGCTTTTAAGCATAGCCGAATATACAGTAGAACCTTCCTAAAGGGACCACCTTTGGGACCGGACAGTAATGGTCACCATAAACAACAAACTTTGGTAATGGCATAACTAAGCCCCTACCAGTTCCCTCTTATACGAAGTGGTCAATGTGTGTGTGTGTGCGTGCATATATATGCAGCATGCACACACACATTATCTAGACGGACTTTATTTTCAGAGTTTGAAATTTTCAGTTTCAAAATGGATTTTGTGAGCTGTTGGATTTGGCAAGCATTTCTGTTAAGTTCCCTCATTATAGCTCGCCGAAACCCTCATTATATGTGAGTCCTATTTAATAATAGGCTAAAAATAAATTAAATATCATTATATGTGAGTCCTATTTAATAATAGGCTAAATGTTTTAATATTGACACGAAAAATATTGGACCTGGTTTATACATTTAATCATTACATTTCTATTTTATTTCCGTTTCTTTTATAGAATTTGTTTTTCTTTTACTAAAGTTTCATATTGGTTATGTTTCATTTATATATATATATATATCATTCGAGGTTTTAGAGATAAGATGAAATGCTTACAGCGACCTTAAAATCACAGTACATTTACACCCATTTAATCTTACTTAAATTCAACTTAGAACCCTTTTATGTTCCTAATTAAAGATATTTATTTCAATTAAAATAATATATGATTTATATTCAGTTAAAAATATGAGAAAAATACATAAAAATTATAAAAATTTTAGGCTTCATTTTTAAACTGTAGTAAGAAAATAATACATTATTTCTTTTGCAGATCTGAAGCACTGCTAGGTAGAATATTAAAAAAGAAGGAATGGAAGTAAGTACAATTAATTTGTGAAGAATAATTAGTTGAGGAAAAATTAATCTAGATTGAAAAGAGAGAGAGAGAATTACTTTTTTAGAATTTTCTGTTCTCCTATGTTATAGTATATTATAAAGGCATATCTGAAAACGAATTATGGATATTTTTTTGATCAGTGTATCATTAGTTATCTTAATAAATTGCTTACATATTCAGTAATTGTTAAATTTTACTAATTACTTTAATTAATTTCTTTTCAATCCCTTTTATTTCAGGCGATCAACGTATAATGTTGCCACGAAGCTATTTTGGGGAGGAAGGTAAAAAATTTAGTATATATTAAATTTTAATTATTTTGAGTCATAAATACTTAATTGAAGAATTCAGATTTCCTGGCAAAATTTATATTTACGCTGATATGTGTTTTATGATTTAATATGAATTACAGTTTCATTATACAACTAACTAAATACGAATTACATTGACATCTCGATAATCTGTAATTCAAGATATGATTTCTCGATAATCGATAATTCAAGAGATCAAGAAATTATGACACCTTAAATTCTAAAAGCGGAGGTCTATGTGTTACAAACATAGCTTCTAAACACTCGACTTGCATAGCTATGTTCAACAGTAATCATACATGAATAGCATGTACAGAAAAAAAAACCCCTAGCTATCTAAGCCTCTAAAAATAAAACAAACGTGATGTCCAAAGGGTTCATACCGTGCTGTTAGCTATATCAATATATAATTACAGTGACAGAAATTGCTAAAACACTACACATATACGAAGAGATTCACATGTAATTACAGAGGATGGCTGTTATTAACTCATCAAGGAAATCTGGTTTCTAAATGCAATATTCGCATAAGTGACTGAGAAGATTGATAGATTTGGTTATTGGACAAAACCGCTTCAATCCTTCTAGGTCATATAATAACCCATTCGGATCTGCATAATTCTAGTACATCCACATCTTCACAAGCAATCCTTAATATAATAAGTGATTAAAGCGACGTGGAATAATTACACTACCATTGCTTTGCATAGAAATATGAGGCTTTAGAATTCATATACCTGCTACAAATTGCATCTTCAGAACACTAGAATTAGAAAATAGTGATCCGTAGCGTACATGCTCCAAAACATGTTATTGCTCTAATTAGAGAATAATATATATATATATATATAATTCACAATACATGGAAAAAAATCTAATCATATTTAATTGTTAATATAATTGTGGTTTAGAAATACACATCTCAACTTCTACGAGAATGGATTTGGTCTCCCAAAGGGCATAAAAAATCATAATATTTATTCTTAACAACTACATAGCTGTTTTAGGCCATCAAACCTTTAGGATACTCTGCATGAAATAATTTGCTTTGCATCCCACCTGTTCCCTTTGGTATCGATTATCCTACTTCCCTACCAGTGCAATGGTTCCCAACCTGGGGTGTCCTGACCGTCAAGATGGTCGCGAACTGGTTTCTCAGGGTTTGCCTCAACTATTTTTAGTTGTGGTTATTTTTACAAGGAATTTCATACCAGATGTTTCCAACACTTTTAAATTCTTATATGGCTGCATTGCAATACTCTGCTAATAGTTGTTAACATTACATCTATAATTAATATATATATAATTTTATATTTAATGTGTTTTCTTTACTTCGTTAAAAATGCTTTTATTATGAAAATGTGGGTGGCGAATAAAGAGAGGGGGAGGGTACAGATCTTTTGGTTGCTATAAAACGGGTCGCGGATTACTTGCTACTAGAAAAGTGGGTCACAGCTTGAAGAGGGATGGAAGCCACTGAACTTGCGGCTGTATGAACCGGCGAACTTAGTGAATAAGTAAATTTAGTAAACAATTCCTATATTAATAGTTGAATCAATTTTTACTTATACATTTGGAATTTCTGACAGAATATAATAAGAAGCTCTTTTAATTTTTTTTTTGATATATGGTATTTAAGTAACAATAGTAGTAAGAATAAATCTATTCAGCCTATTTATAGCTTTTGTGATATATTCTGTTGCACACAATGTACTTCTGCTCGCGGTTAGAGGGCCACTCGGAGATACTGCCGTTTACTATAGATCAGTATCTCGGGGTCCTGAATGCCTATAACCTAAGCCAAAGTGAGATCGTCCTGATTTCTGAATGGCACCGGGTTTATAACGTCGCAAACGATCACATTGGGTGGATACAGGCTATAACCCCATTGTAAATAGCCATCCGGTCTGCGATGGAAGTAACGCAGCCAGTGGCCGTATACTTCTTTCCAGTTATTGAAGCTTGCATGAGTTCTGTTGAAAATAATGAATCAATGAATGACGGATCTGTTACTGGAAAAATCAAAAAATGAAGACTAAAATGAACAACTAAACAATAAAACTGAAAAACAAAGCAATGGAGATGGTCATCGATCACATTCTGCAGGCAGCAAAACATTCAATTCCACAAACCTCGACCCAATTTCTGAAAATACCAAAATCCTGGTGGAACGATGATTGCAAAATTGAATATAAAAAACAAAAAAAAAGGCATGGAGAATCTTTCGCTAGTATCCCATGTAAACAAACTTAATTATATTCAAAAGCACCAGATGTACGGCAAGATTCACCCTAAAAAAAATCAAAAAAGGCTTCTTGGAAAAAATATATTTTTACCATAACATCTGCAACAAATTCAATAGTAATTTGGGATAAAATATATATAAAAAAAATGGCAATTACACCTCATATCCATTCTCTTAGTCTCCTGCTGTATAATATAATAATAAATAAAGTATAATTATTTTAAAAAGTAATGGGATAAACAATCGGTGATGTCCAAGGAATAGACAGTACATTAGTCACTGTTTTTTCTAATGTCTCAAGTAGTGCTAACTAAATTCCCTCATTCCAATCCATGAAAGGACATCAAGAAAAATTCTAAATTTCCGAGAGAATGCAACATCTCTCTATAACAGGGTTATCCAACCGTTTTGGGCAGCGGGCCACTTAAAAAATTTTCACACATCTCATGGGCCAGCAGCTTTAGAGAGTTTCATTTAAAAAATAATAAAAAACTATGTTTTCAAAGTTCATTCCAGTTATTTATTTGTTTACTTACAGGAAGGGTTCATCCATGCAGTTTTCCCTGATTTCTGAAAAAAAAACTAAATTATTTTTTTTTCATTTCAAACAGTTGTCGGCAAACCAAATTAACACCGTTAGTGGACAGGATTGTGGCTGACGGGCTGTGTGTTAATCAACTCTGCTCTACAATATCCCATTTACCTTCTCTGAATTAAAATATGCATCACTTTGGTCCAAAAATACTACACTTGGAGCTTATCAAATTCATCATGCAATGATTAGGAACCTTGACAAATCCCTTGAAAATATTTTAATTTTATTTAATAAGATTTAGACAGAACAGTTATTCCCAGAGGTGTAGTTTGTTTGTTTGTTTTGTGGTTTTACGGCTCAAAGACTACAATGGTCATGCTGCGCCGGGACCTACTGTTTTCCGAGGAATCCGAACCTCTTATGGCCTAGGGAACCAAACCCCGGACTACAGTGAGCAGTGCGATCTTTTTATGAGATCTCTGAGTAAGCGTTCTTTGTACACTGTTGGGAGTCGAACCCGGATTAACGGCGTACTAGGCGAACGCGCACACACTGCACCACCCAGAGGTGTAGTGAAAAGTCTACTTTTTCCCAGACTAAGCAGATCCAAAGAATTCTTCAAATTACTGATCTATTGCCCTGACAAGTTGCTTTTGTAAATTAATAGAAAGGATGGCCTGCAGTAAGTTAATGTACACTCTTGTCCAAAATTAAGGTTACATTCAATGTTATTTCAATGGGAGAGGTACATATTTTGCTCTGTAACTTTTGATGTGCTTGAGTTACGAAAAATCATTTTTTCAAAAAAATTGAAGAGCTATAAACACTTAACAGAATTGTTAAAAAAAATTTTACAATTCTGTTAAGTATTGTAAATAAATTTTTTTCAGATACACTATGAAGAAGAATCCACTATAAAAAACGGTACAAAAATTGAAGGTGAAAAATAAAAATTCGTAAAAAACAGAATTCGGGTAAAAAAAAAAAATAGCTTATGTAAACAACAACGTTTTCTAATAATTTTGCATGTTTATATGGGAAAAATTTTCATTCTAAATCTGTTTTTTTTTTATGAATTTTTGTTTTCTACCATCAATTTTTGTACCATTTTTGATCATGGATTCTTCTTAATAGTATACCTGAATTTTTTTTTTTCAATTCTGTTTATAACTATTTAATTTCCTGTAAAACGATTTTTTACAAATCAAACACATCGAAAGTTACAGAGCAAAGTATCCAACCCCTCCCATTGAAATAGCATTGCTTGCAACTTTAATTCTGAACACCAGTATATCATCAAGAAAATGGAAATCATTTACCATCATGCCAGAGTGATTTCCATCGGATAAGATCAACAATGGATAATCTTTTAAACAGAAACCATAAGAGAGGCCTTGGTTAAAAAGGAACACCTGATATCTATGTTTTTCGATATAGAAAAGACATGCGATCGAACTTGGAAATGTAACATCCTCAGGGATCTTCACCAATGTGTTTTTGTTGTTTTGTTTGTTTGTTGGTTGGTTTGTCGGTCGGTAATTATCTTAAGATAATTAAAATACTAAACTTATTAAACATTATCTTCATTTTAAAGTTCTTATTTGTTTGAAAAGTAGATTAATTGTACAATAATACGCTTTTTTCTTCTTTATCTTTTATTACAACAGAGGAGAAACGGAGAAGGGTCTGTCTAGGAAATTTATAATCGAAGGCAAGTTTGGGTAAATGCTAAATTCACCTTCTTTTTGCGGTCGTGCTGCCTGCTGATGTAGTCTGTCAACATGTAGTCTGCATGTCTGTTGTGATAAATTTGTACACAATTGATAAGCCTGAAAGTCTTTGAGCATAGTGTATTAACATGTGTCATCAAGTGTTGCTCTCTGTCCTTAAAAATATTATGCTTCGATGTCATGTCCTTAAAAACATGCCAAAATTAATCAAATGTCAAAATAGCTAACATTAGGAGAGAACAAAAAACAAGCAACTGAAAAAAAAAAGATGTCTGGACTGTTTCGATATTTGTGGTACATCAAATGCAACATTATCTAAATATAAGAAGACAACTTTGTCTAAATACACTACATGACAGTGAAAATGAAACACCAAGGAGTGGGCAAGAGGCAATGAAAATTGGCAAATAGAGAGAAAGGCAGCAACGAACTATAAGTGATGTTCATTGCAACATATACACCAATACACTGGGTGACACCACCATCTTATCAGTAGTTTATAGGACCACCGAGGATGCCGATGCAGGCAGCAACACATCTAGGTACAGACTCAATGAATGGTGTCAGTGAATGGTGTCCTAAGGTATGGATGCCCTTTCCCTGTCAACCATTTGCCAGAGTTCGTCTTCTGAACAACGTGGTGGTAGAGCATGCAAACGACATTCAATCACGTCCTGCACGTGTTCGATTGGTTAGATATCAGTGGGGGGAAACTGGTGATCAGTGAAGCACCTGGATTCTTTGCAAGACATGTTGGCTAATGCGTACCGAGTGCGGTCAGGCATTAACTTGCTGGAAAATGGCATTGGACATGCTCTGAAGGAAGGGTAGTGTCACTGGCCGCAGCACTTCATCCATGTATCATTGGGCCGTCCTAGTACCCTCAATATGGACCAGAGGTGACCTTCTATCGTAGGCGATTGGGCCCCAAACCATGATGCCATGTTGTCACACGGTGTGCCGTTCCACAGATGCGGCCGGATTGGACCTGTCGCCACATTGGCTTCAGACTCGTATACGGCGACTGTCATTGCTAAAACGGAAGTGTAATTCATCTGCGAATTTTAACCCTGTGCCATTCCACCGTCCACATGGCTCTATCCTGACACCATTGCAAACGGAGGTGTCTGCTGTTGGATCAATGACAGTCTTCTTAAATATGCCATGAATACAGGCCATCGGCGGTTAATAGTCCCTGGTCGATATGGAAGCATCAAGGATGCACATGCTGCAAAAGAGCAACAGAAGTGGCCTGTGGAGCTGCCAACACCTGCTGGCGAATGCATCGGTCCACACATTCTGACGTCGCTTTGGTCACATCAGCACCAGCACCTCCTCAAACATGCCACATCCCTTGTTCCAACCATAGGCGTAGCCGGGGGGGAGTTTTGGGGGTTATAACGCCCCCATTGCAATGAAATTCTGTATATTTAACATAGGAATATATGAGTTGTAGCTCTGTAACCCCACCCATTAAGCCTATAACCCCCTTTATGAACTTTCTGCCTACACCTATAGTTGCAACCATCTTCGCTGAAACCATTGCACCATAGACACATGTAGGTGCCTATCCTCTGCGATTTGACGTATGGACCAACCTGCCATTCTGAATCCGATTACTATTCCTCTCATGAAATCGTCTGTCTGCTAAAACTATCTTGGTTAGTGACTGCCTGACATTCTCTTCTACTGCTACACGTTTTCTCTGAAACCAAAAAAAAAATAATAAAATTGCTAAATTACAGACAGAGCGGCACAACTGTTGCCGATTCTGCAGGTTCCTTCCCTTATATCGCACTCAACGTGCACGGGACAGCTGCGCATTTTCATCATTTACATATCTCGGTGAGCTACGTCTACCCTGCAATTTGCATTTTTTTCTGCCCACTCCTTCTTGGTGTTGCATTTTTATTGTTACATAGTGTATATAAAGACAATATGATATTCATATAGTGAAAGCCCAAAACTCTGGACCAGTTAAGAATTCCATTCATCAAAATTAAAGGTTTTTTTTTTTTAATTTCTAGGTTTTTGTGAATGACAGTGCATGCTAACCTATAATCAAGGCTGAACAAAAAGTGACAACACCAAAAACATTTTAAAATACTTTATAATCACTTTAATAAATATAGCTCATTCTATGTTTGTTACAGAATAAGCTAGAAAATATTGCTCGCTCATTTATTCTTTATTCTTGCTTAAATTTTAGTTTTAAAAATATTGCCTAAAATCTTAGATGACCAAATCCCCGAGTTGTGAGGATGTTTGGACTTCTATTGTAATGTTACTGAAGAAACAATATTTTTTTCTGATGAAAAGGAATATTCCGAACCAATATTATTATTACCAATATATATAGATGCAATTATAAGATAAGAAACCAACAAGAATGTATTATACTTTATTAAGCTAGGTACTGAAACAAGAGTTGTAGTATGACTGACATTAAGAGCAGCCTTGGCCTTTTAGAAAAAATGCGAGGCCTGGGGCAACTAATATTTTAGAGGCCCTTCAAAACTGACACACACACCCATCTAACATATAACATGCTACCAAGTTAAGGCCCTTGATACCACGAGGCCCGGGGAAGCAGCAGCCTGTCCTTCCTCTAATAGGCCCTGAACGCAACCATACTGTTGATTAAATTAATAGTTGAATTGATTCATAATAAGTAGAACAATTTTCAGACTTAGAAAAAAGATTTTTATTGCTTAAAAGCTTGACGTTTTGATTCAATCTATGAGAGTCATCATCAGAAAAAATGAATTACATGTAGAAAATTGAAAATTGCCGAATGTACATAACTTGCGGATACAGTATTTACTCATGTTTAAAGGAATTATTCTAAAAATTGTAGAGATAAAATTAAATGGCCAAAACAGAAGAAAATGAAATAGAAAAGTAAAAAACAGAGATTCGCACTTTACAATTTGTTAGAATGGGTAGCCAAACAACAGGAATGGTTTTTGCATCGTCTCTATTGAACTTATTAGGATGCTTGATGATCCCTATTGCTTCTCTGTATAATCTGGGCCAAAAATTAGTTGATTTTGCGAGAACTTTAGTATGGTCAAAAAGGATTAAATGGTTATTTAAAATTGAATGTTCTGCTATTGCCGATTTTGTTATCTGTTTATTCCTCACGAGGCTTTCATGCTCCCGTTTTCGGCACGCAGTGGATCGACCTGCTTGCCCGATGTATACCTGTCCACAAGAACAAGGAATTTGGTATACATTGATTCGTAATATATCGTTAGTTTTTATATAAATATTCAGTAAAGATATGAATTGATCATTGCTAAAATGTAATGGTATCAGTGACGTGAATATTAGATAATTCGCGTCCTTATTTAGTTAAGTCATTTTTATATGCCTTTATGTATTACATGTACTTTTCATTTTTATGCAAATTTCTCTCCAAGGTGATCTTAGAGAATTTGTTTTTACGTTACTTTCACATTATACTACCAACTCTCGATTTTTAGGTAATTCTCCACCTTTATGTGACCTCTGCATTCTTTACAGCATTGTTAAAACCATTCTCACATACATGACAGAGATTACTATATTCGAAAACTGTTCAATACATCAAAATAATATTCAAACTTCAAGTAAAAAATTGCTTCATATGAAAAATAATTCCTACCTAAAAGGTTTTTTTACTAAAAAAAATATTAAAAGAGTTAGTAAAAATGACTCTACTATGTAAAATAAGAATAAAGGACTCTCTCGTTAAAATAATTTATAAATATGAATGCTCTTATTAAAAGGATTGATAAAAAAGCATTCTGCCATTAAATAAAAGTACTCTACATATAAACAAAGTAATAATAAAAGAATTATCCCATAAAACAAACTAATAACAAATTACTCTCCTATGAAATAAGCAAAAAGGATTTTCCTATTAAAAGGACTAATAAAAAAGGACTTGTACCTATATAAAGCAATGATAAAGCTTGCTATCATGTCATGGTTATGTTTATTGACACGCATGTTCTGTTTCATACAGGTTTATTTATAAGTTCATAAGTAAATTTTATTTCTATTGAGATGTCATCTACATAGTAAACACAACACTTAGAAATAAATGGTGAGATAGTGGAAAAATATCGGTGAAGTATTTCAGTATTTTTCATTTTTCGTACTTCTCTCCTGCCCTTCCACATTTAATAATGGATGCGTGCTGTATGGTACATAACTGCTATCTATTTTAATACTTAACATTATCTTCGAATGTCCCTAAACAATAATTGTTGACTGATAAAGGAATTCCAGGTTTGGTATTATTTTTTTAATTCTTCTATTTATCATACCAATATATTTCCTAAAAATGAAGAAAATGATCAGTATAATATTTAAATTATGTCCTTTTCAGAAAAATGAATATTGACTTCTTTTAAGATAATTAGATTTGACAACACAAGCAATATTTTGAGGTGGGACATTTTCAAAATTGTTACACAAGCGATGTAGATGTGCATAGGTCATAAAATTATATTTATGTATGAATTTTTCGATACTGGCTTACCAAATAAATATATAAACATAGTACTAATGCTGTCAACTAAAATGATTAACACGTATAGAAAGCAGTTTATATTCAATTTAATGCACATTAATATAATTTTATATGCTGTTTATTATATATGCAGCTTTTCTAATATATATCATTCTTCATATATTAATTTTTAAATGTCAAAAACATAACACGAACAGTTGCAAGCATTCAACTGTCCTGAGTTATGTAGTATCTGATAGGAAATTACTACCATATTTAATATAAACCAATAACATATTCTACGTGAGAAATTTTTAAAAACAATTTCGTTCCATTCTTAGTTTTTATTGGTTAAAAAGAAAAATCTTATTTATATAATGCGATATAAAAGCTGTATGTTCGTATTTTAAAATAACCGGAAATAGCAATGGTATGATTTTACATCAAATAAACATTTTATTTCATTATTTCCAGAAATCTGATAAATGTCGGTAAGTTTTTCATAAAATATTTTGTTGTTTTATATTGGGTTGAAAAATGAGTAGAGATTCGGAAATTGCAGTAAATTAAACAACTCTGCAATGTTTCTTCACATTTGAATCAAACTTTTGTTTAAAAAATTTTCTTATGCACGTAGTTAGGTATGACAGAAATAATTGTCATTAACATTGGACGCTTAATTATCCAACCAAGTAGGAGTGGAGATTTGTCGGATGATCTGAGAGCTTTGTTTATTATCGTGAGGTGATGGAAAGTTTATAATTCGATTATATCAACCTTTCTAGGACATGATATAGTACTTTTAGGTTATTCAAGATTATTTGTTAAATTTTTAAAAGTGTAAAGTTTTTCACATTGACATTTTTAGGATAAATTGAGTCTTTGATGCATTTTGGTGTACAGGTTCCAATATTACCATGTAATTAACAAGATAAGAACACATGATTAGGAGAGCAGATCCACTCCATTAGATCAGGTTAGATGAATTTGTTTGATGCAAGGACAGCATACTGCATCAGCATGCCTCTCCGAGACAGGCTTTAAATATACATTCGAATAATTAACTTACCATTATAGATATCTAACAATTCAGAGTTGCACATAGTAACCGTGTGCAATTCTTAGAAGCACATAGACTTGCGCCTCTCAAATATTAAATGAGAAACACTGTCTGGTGGGTACTCATCGCACTATAGATAGAAATGTAATTTGCGTTATTGTTGTTGTGGTACTACTCTTTTATATAAGCAGCGCCAATGTTTAGTTGTATATTTGTGTCATAGCATTAATTGCCAAAAGTATTTTTTTACTTGTGATTAGCATAAGCAGGAACAGCGCCACACATTATATATTTGCTCTAAAAATTATATTTTACTGAGCATTGATATTGACAAAAAAAAGAAAACGTCTGGTAAATGAGGGTGGAAATCCAATTAAAGAATCGGAAACTGGTCATAGCCCAGTACCAGATCAAAGTCCACTGTGCATTAAAATATAAGTATGTAAAAATACGAATATTATAATCACTGCATGAAATTATGTATTGTATCAATTGACGATTAGTCACATCTGAAGATGGAAAACTTCTCATCCATCTCCAACGATTTGTAAATTGATATGTGAACACTTTTGACGTTATATGCCCTTTGTATATAATACATACTAAATACTCTATATTATCGTCATCACTATTTCAGCCATAATCAATTGACTGCAGAATGAATGCCTCCTCAGCAGGCTTCCAATCAAGCCAATCCTGGCGTTCTTGTTACCAATTGAGGTATAACACGCATGATAAAATCATCGATCTGTCTCGTTTTTTGGCCTTTTCCACGGGGGTGTAATGTCCAGTGGAAATCCATTCTAGGATTCTTTTAGTCCATCGTCTCTCATTTTTTCTAGCTATATTGTCTGAGTATTTCCATTTTAAAGTTTTTGTTTTCTTAATAATGTCATAAACTTTGGTGTGTTCCTTGATCCAACTACAGGTCTTTCGATATCATCAGGTAATACCAATCGTCTGCCGCTCCATGATTCCGTGTATTACTTGTAACTTTGGGATATCTTTCACAATTAATGTTCATGTCTCACTATCATAAGTTAGAACAGGTAGGATACATTGATTAAATACCTTAAGAAACTATGAGTCTGTTTTTAAAAACTATTTGAAGTTGGTAGAATGCCTTCAAACACCAAGCTTGACACATTATTCAATTTCTTTGTTTGATTAACTGTACGTATACTGTAATATACAGGGTGGACCACTTAAGTTGATGATGTAAAATACTTTAACAAAAAAGCGTTTTGCTAAAAAATGTTTCAAACAGAAATTGCTTGTTTCGAATGGTGAAAGTGTTTTTCATTATCTATATTTCACATAGGGGGGAAGTCGTTTTCAAGGTCATTTGAAGGTCAAGCTGTTTGTGTTTTTTTTTTTAAGGGAAACCTATCTTGTTTTTTTTTTTTTGTTCGTATTCCTTGTAAAAATAAACTTTTTCGAACATTTTTTTTTTTTTTGATTTAGCGAATAGTTTCTGAAATACTTAAAAAATAAGTTGCTTTTGTTTCTAACGTTTTTTGTAAAACGCTTATTTTTTTTTAGATATTTTACATTATCAACGTAAGTGGTCCACCCAGTACATGTAATGTTGAAGTATTTTGTTATGCATGAGTTGCATGCTATTTAAATCTGCATTTGCATGTTTTCACTGTTTTTACAATTTTTTACTGTTTTTTTTCAATTGTGCGTTTATAAATACTTGTAAACTTGTTTCTTTCCTGGTATAAAATTGAACCACATTGATATAATGGTAAATTACACAGTTTTGCACCAGTTAACAACATTTGAACCATTGTCTTTCAGAAGTTATATCATGTAACTGATTTCACACACATCTTAAATGATATTATAATCTTATGGGTAATCTTGAGTTAAAACTTGCAACCCAATGCTGTTGTTAGCATCGACAACCGTTCTTTCATTAATTTTACTTATGAAATTCCCTTAAGATCGTGCGGACCACTTAATAGGCCACCACGGACCATCTGTGGTCTGCGGCCATTACTTTGAGAAACAATGTCGTATATCAGTGATTTTCAACTGGTATATTGCAGGAGATCCACAAGTGTGTCGCAAAAATTTTTCAAGCATGCAATGCTTGACTATTTAGTCACAGATACTAACCTTGTTTCCCAGAGAATTTCAAGCAAAAAAATGGCAACAGTTAGCACAACCATAGCGTATAATGGAATAGTGTTCAACTATTCCAGAGAACGTAGTAAATTAGCAAATCAACTGAGCTAGCAGTCCAACAGATAGTGCACCGCCATATCTGAGAAGACCGAGATGTACTTATTATATAAACTGCTTAAAGATACTGCTTATTATTAACTTCATGTAGATCACACAAAATTATACATATTTTTTATTTATTTATTGTTATTCATATTTTTTTTTTTATCAGAGCGGCGAAAAATATATTTTTTCGTGTGTTGTAGAATTTTAGTAATTAGTTTTGGTATATCGCGAGATGAAAAAGGTTGAAACCTGCTGTCGTAGACAATAAATTTTGAAATTAATTATATAACATGATAATATTGTTTTTTCGTAAAAAATACTTTAGTAATAATATCCAATTGTGATCTTTTACAAGAATTAAAAACTCTCTTCCATTAACAAGTGTGCTGTTATTTTCTGCGTTGATTTCTCAAACACTATTTATTCACCTGTAAAGAAATTGCCCGAAGAATTAAATAAATACGCTTCAGCAATTAGTTAATCACACGTAAATGTGCGACCAATTCGCCTGAAGATAAATTAGCGCAGCAATAAATTGACCACAGAGTAAATTGAACGACAAATTGACCTTCAGCAAAAATCGATACGCAACAAATTATGAAAACCCCACAATTTCTCAACATCATTACTTTTGTAAGTGTTCACTGAATTTCTCTGTTTGAGGTAGAATCACCCTTGCACCATAAAAATACAACCAAGGGAGGATTCAAGTATTATGTAAGCACTTTTGGGAGAGGGGAAGGGCTTCTGTTGTGCTTATTTTCCTATGTTAGCCAATGTTAATTTTTGCTTATTTGGGGGGAGGGGTATAAAATGGCCAAAATATTGCTTACGTAATACTTGAACGCTCTCTAACCAACCGACCATCTTTAGAATTCTCAGCCAGTAATTTGCATTCCAACTGTAAAAAGGAAGCTTTTGAACGTTTTAAGCTATTTATTTGACCAAGCAAAAACATTAAAAATTAGCTTTCAATCAATAACCATTCCTTTATATTTCAAAACGTTAGTTTAAAAATTTTCAATCAGTTCATCTTACCAAGCAGACATGAAAATAAAACCATCCCTGAAATTATTACCAAATTAGGCTCTAAATCTTACTAAAATCTGGCAACAATTTAAGAGAAATCGATGAAGGAGTATATATATAAGAAAACACGCATACGTGCACGACAAACCTTCTATATATCGGAATTCTCTATGAATCCAAGTTTTGATAAACTCCATGATTTGAAGTGCTCGTCTAGTACATCGAAAAACTATTTTTTAATATCGAGATTTTTCAACGGAGGTTTCAACTTCGACATGTGGTAGTCCTAGTGTATCGTATTTCTTCAACGTTCACCATTTGCACCCAATAGTCAAGCTATCATATTCAAACAAAATCGTCAGCCGTCCATTGTAATATAGTATTAGGCAACTGACATCATCCTGTCTCACAAAGAACAATCAGTTTGGAGAAATTTAAGATAGTTTATTCTTTTACTGCGCAAGGGTTGCAAAGGCCATGCTGCACTGAGATCTAGTTTCCCAAGGAATCTGAACTTCTTGGGGACTAGGACACCAAGCCTCGAACTGCCGTGAGTAGTTAGTTGGCAGTTGGAAACGGAGGCGTGGCAATTCAGTATGGGAAAGCTTAAGCAACTTTAAAAATGGTCAAGTGCTTCTTCTTGAAGGAGAACAATGTAATTCGTCTCCCAATGGAGAGGCTTAATCCCCCCTGAGCCTCTCTCCCTTTTCTATATCACTTGTTGGGAGTTGAATGCGGGTTAATAGCATGGTAGGAAATTGACGTCATCCTGCCTCATAGAGAACAGCCAGCTTAGAGGGTAATCACCCTCTCGATATCCGACCACACCTATTATTGCTTAAGTTCAGCGATTTGAGAATCAGCATTCACCAACAATAATTGGCTGTGGACCTCCATATGAAAGTATCTCAAAATAGTAAATAAAGTATCTTACGCTGTATAATAATATCACAATTTCCTCTTTATGAACCTTTATGTAATCGTCAGCTTGTTCTGATGATTAAAATTTACTTTGAGAAGCTTTGAATTAGAATCGATGATAACTCCTGGCACTCCTTATTAGCATGTTGTTTGCAGTGACAGATTTGCCAATAAGCTGAAGCCCATAGTAGCAAATTTTTGACGGAGGCAAATTTTCGATGAAAGGTTTGCCTCTGAGAAGGCGGGGCTGAATTTTTTGGTGACCAATTGCATTATAAATTTTAAATTATGTTCAAAGGCGTCAAATTAAGAATTTGAGAAAAGCTCCAGAATCTCAGCCGTGCCTCTGATTCCGTTTGATAAGATTGGGTGGCAAAATATTCCAGAGCCTACAAACAACAAAATCGTAAATCCACCTCTTGTTGTTTGTTGTTTCAACAAAATTTTTTGCGGGGAGGTCTGCCATAAATGGTGACATTGTATTTGCAAAAAGGGGTGTATAAATATTCGAAGTGAACAGGTGTTGGAATGGAATCTGCTTAAAAGCAGTGGGGAGAGATGGTTCAGATCTCATTGTTTACTCCCATTGATTGTAAACAATACTTAGATTCGTAAACAGGAAAGAAGCAAGTTGTTGGTGTGCAGTTGCGATATATAATGATTGTTGAACATGCTGTTACAGGTCTACAGTCATCGTTAGAAAGGCTACAGCTCAATTACGTCGACATAATTTTTGTAAATAAAGCTGATCCAATGTGTCCAATGGAAGGTACTTACCTTTTATATTTATTTATCATGTTTGTTAAAGTTAGTATCTGAAGGTAGGAGGATAATAAACTTTTACACATGAGGAATCTTGAACACTGAAAGACTTTTTATTATATTTTAGTTAATAATTACAATGTTAAGTGCCATAAATGCATTTGTAACACTTATAACAGTATATAAGAAGTATGTCTCAATTATATTCTTTTAAATTTTCCCTAGCGAGTGATACTGGAAGATTATACTATTTAACATGTTTCAACATGTTTTAACATGTTTTTTGCCTTAAAAATGTTTTAACTGGGTAATTGTCAATAAATTTATGTAACATTTCTAAGAGTTCATTACATATGGATCAGCCAAAACATTGGAACTGCCTATAGGTATACAGGGATTTAAATGAAAAATTTGCGAACAGGCAGTTATTACTAAAATGGGCCATTTGCATTTGTTTTGGTAGAAAAAAAAATGGTCTGTCAACATCAGAACGAAAATTAATGCAGTTTTTCTCTGTTGTTACTAATCATAAAAAGTAGAAATTATTATGGATTGATACTAATGATGAATTGAAAAATTTATTAATTTTCATTCTGATGATAGTGGACCCTTTTTTTTCACCAAAATAATTGCATACGACTTATTTTAGCTACAGCCGTGACTGTTTATGAATTTCTCATCTAAATACATTTTGCACAGTGTACTGCGCCTGTACTATTACTTCACCTATGAGTGGTTTTAAAGTTTGCTATATGAATAATGGCACAAACCCATTTGCGTGTCATAATTGGCACATGAAGGGTCTGCGGTTGTGGATACCCATATCAAAGTGCATTCGCTAAATTGTGCACTCAGACATATGGAACCGTTCTCTATGGTTAAAATTATAATTAATGTCAGCCACAGTAGTCCTCCTGTCGATGCAGACAAGAAAAGATGGCCTATGATGATCCCTTTCATAAATGAGGCATACTCCTTGACAACGACTTATCATCATCTTGTTTCTGACTACCTTTGATAGATACAAATTGCTTCATCGAATGAACATTTGCTGTGTTGCTTCAAAGATACTCCTACCATGGCAACATGTCATAATGATCTGATCTTTGTCCAAACTGGATAAATCCTTTGTTTCCCCCACCCCCCCAACATGTTACATGAAACGAAATGCTGGCTAACAGCTCTGACCCATGATATCGTTTGCGATCCTGGCACATTTTAGTTACGGGCGTGTTAATTTACATGATGCAGAGGTGGTTTCAATGTTTCATCTGATTAATGTACATACCTCAGATATATTGCAGATTCAGTTCCAGATCATCATCATAATAAAGTGGATTACACAAATTTTCTGGTCTCCCAGTGTATATAAAAGCTATATCTGCACTTTACTGTAGTCCATTAAATATGCAATAGAATACGTTATATGCAAAGTAAAACATATCTTAATTAAAAAATACGTTTTTCCTAAATGATTCTAATGATTGTCTAAACCTTCAGTGAGCTGTTGAAAAAATTGCATTGATAGACATACATCACTAATGGTTGCCACAGATCTTCAATTTTTCAAAAATGCAACATATACGAAGAGCAATAAAGCAAGACACGATGCCTTTGAAATAAAAAATATAGACTGAGTAATCACACTTTCTCACCCTCTGACTATTAAAAGTCCACAATAAGTAAGGAATGGCAAAAATGTTTTCAAATTTAATGTTACTTCAATTTTTATTAAAAATATTTAAAACGAAGCAAACAAATTAAACTTGCAAAATTTTTCTATTGTCGTGAAAGCTATTTTACGTACAACAGTCATTATGATTTAATATATTTAACTAATGATGAAAATTTTATCTTTATATGGATTTAATATCAAAACTCATTTTGTCGAAACAACCACTGATTGCTTGAGAAGGTGCAACAAATGGCACCTAGTTGTCCCACTGGTGCCAAAACATGCCAAGTTAACCAGATAATGCAAATGAACCATTACGTATAGTGTGCTCCTAATGTTATTCTTTCACTACTTTGCAGAGGTTGTACGTGCCTTCACCCACTGTATAAACCAAGGCATGGCCATGTACTGGGGTACTTCCAGGTGGACTGCCATGGAAATTATGGTAAATATTAATGCTAATGTACAGTTGAACCTCTGTTTAATGAAGTCGCAAGCTTCCGCCGTAATCGTCATTAACTGGAAAACATGTAAAATTATTGTTTCCGAAAGCTTTTGAACTCCGGGATATGTTCTATCGCTTCGACTTAATCAAAAACCTTTTCAAGAAAATAAGAAAAAGTGCTAGAAAGCGGAAGACAATATTCCAACATACTAGTGCAGTTTCCAACATACTTGTGTTGCACAATATTTTTTTTCCTCCCACGTATATTTAGCTCAAGCTAGAGCTTTTTCGTTTTAGGAGAAAAAGAGACGCCGTCCTCATCCTGGATTCGAACCAGGGTCCCTCCGTTGAGCCTGCAGTGTCTTGACCGCTAGATGAATGAGGACAAGAACAACGCTCTCTTTCTCCATATATATGGATGTTAGGTATTATTACCCTTCACAGGGATAACACAATTGCTTGTAGTGCTCAATACAGAAAAGCCTCCGGGGTGAGTTTCTTGTGTGTCAAGAGCGGTCAAGACACTCAGGGCTCAACATAAAGACCCTGGCTCGAATCCGGAATGAGGACGGCATCTGTTTGTCTCCTAAAAACAAAAAGCTCTAGTTTGAGCTATATATATTATTGTCCAAATTAGATTGGCCTAGACCAAACTAGTTTATCCTGTGTGTGTTAGAACAAACTAGTTCAGCCTAGGCCAATCTAGTTTGTTCTGTTACACTCTGGTCTGAACTAGTATGGCCTAGGCCAATCTAGCTGATCATAGGCCAATATAATTTGGCGTAATTTTATTGATCTCTAAACTTTAAAAATAATTCAATATCTATATAGAACATATTTCATTCAAAATAGTTATATTTTGTTAAAAATAATTTTCCTTTCTGTGGAGCAGTCCACTTAAATATGTCTGTCATAAGTGAAATCTGATAATCACCTATTAGTTTAATCCTTTTATGAAAGGATGGCGAAGCAAACTGCCAAAAAAACAAATTGCATAAGTAACAAACATCGTTTTATTTATAACTTATTACACATTATAAAGCTACTCGCACCTTAATACATTCTTAATTATTATTGCAAGCTAAACTGCTATGGACTTTGAATTATAAACTAATGATTTCTTCCTATACCAACGTACCAACTGAATGTTCGATTGCAGCACTCATCAAACAAATTTCATTGTCTTTGATAACTTCTCCTCCAGACAAAAATGTCTGTGCACATATGTCAAATTCCGTTGTAAGAGGGAATATAAAAGACTTTAAAAAACAAAGAAATCTCTATGTGATATATTTGATATTCTGATATAAAAAATAAACTTTTTAAAAAATTAGCTATATTGGGGGCAGAAGGGGGCATGTATCACATGTGATACAATGGTTTCTAATGCACACAAAACAACATAGCGTAAAAAAACATTTACTGCCTGCTTTAATACCCGTATATCATATGCTTGCTTGTTAATTATTTCAAATACTCTGTGTCATATTTCAGTCTTCCCTAAAATGGGATACAAATGTGAATATTACTGCCTCAAAAATTAGAATTTTTATAAAGATACTTCGTCGCTTTAAGAATTTTCTTCCTCGTAAAATTATATTGATTTTATATTACTCTAATATTTATTGTTATCTCAATTATTGTCATATTATTTGCGGGCATACAACACAGAATAATATTAAATGATTATTTTCATTCAAAAGCATTTTTTGTGACTCTTCTCTCCTAACACCTCTTCTTTGCAATTACTCAATGAAGATTCTATTTTTTTGTTCCTAATACATACGATTTTACCCTAGGCCAATTAATGTCTCGAAGAATAAATAATAATTACTATTCAAATATTATTACTCTAATAAAATTTTTCCATACTTGTAATATTTGAAATACCAATTTTCTTTTGCTTTGTCGCTCTCAAACGCATTTGATGTGTAATAATAAAGTGGATTCAACTGCCTCAAAATTATTGAACGCTCTTCCATCGGAAATGACACCGTGGATTATAAAGTTTAACAAAAAAATATAAAAATAATAATAATATACTCAATTTTATTTAAAGCAAAAAACTGTTGCTTCTATATTATTATAATCCTATTCAATCAATAGCATAGATAATGGGGAGGTCCATAGAGTCTTGACTGCCCCCCCACACACACACACAAAACGGGATAAATTATATTGGAGGTCGCTTTACATTTTTTTCTTGAGTATAAGCGAAAATATGAAACTACCACATATACACGTCTTGGTGACTAACACGGGAAACTAAAGAGTAAAGGATGGGATAGAGGATAGGGGTCATGACAATGTTACTATTGACTTAAAGTTTAAGCCCGATTGGCGCCGGAGCAGTCATTTGGATCACTAAAATTACGCCAAATTACATTGACTTAGAATAAATTAAATTGGCCTAGGCCAAACTAGTTTAGACCAGTGTACAGCAGGCCATACTAGATTGGCCTAGGATAAACTAGTTTATCCTATGCGCTTTAGGACAAACTAGATTGGCCTAGGCCAAACTAGTTTATCATAATGCACATAGGATAAACTAGTTTGGCCGGTAACATATGATATGGGTGGCAAAAATTATTGTATAATAAATTCCCCCTAGGAAAACTCACAAAAGTCTCGCCCCGGAGGCTTTTCTGCGGAAGACATATCTGCAGTGGACATATTGACCATTATGTGGCAATTGTGTTATCCCTGTGAAGGGTAATAATATCTTACATACGTATGTTTTTATAAAATAACCTACTTTAGAATACACGATGGTGATTTATTTTGGCGTTATATCCAGTTTTGTGAAAATTTTATGACATAACAGAAGAAAAATAACATGTTTCCTATGGGAATAATGAGAAAGCTTCAGAATTTTGATGCAATAACAGAATGATCATTATAACCATTTTCGACTGCATATATCTGAAGCTTAAAGCATTACAAAACTTTAGTGTTTAAATGTTTGTTAGTTACATGATATTTTCTCTGACTGTTGCTTGTTAAGTATTTGGGTTTTAATTTATTAATTAACTGTTTAGCTAAATATTAATTTGTGATTTGGTTCCACAAATTTGGATAGAAATAGTTATCATAATTACACAATCATAAAAGTTTTTTAAGCATATGAAAAATATTTCTGTTTCGACCAAATGTGCATAGAAATTTTTAAATTATTTACACTAAAACTGAATTAATTCTTTCTGTTAGGAAGCCTACACGGTGGCCCGCCAATTCAACCTTATTCCGCCCCTTGTCGAACAGACAGAATACCATATGTTCCAGAGAGAGAAAGTTGAAATACATTTACCAGAATTGTTTCATAAGATAGGTAAAATATTCTTGATTCTTTTCTTTGCTTGTGATAAATAAAAATATATAAAGAAGAGGTGTCAAGATCAAAGCCTGACTTTCACGGAGATGAAACAATGAAATCAGCAGTCTTTCTTAAACTAGTAATAGATATTGAGAAGGAAAGGATTCTCACTATTTCATATTATGCAGTTATTTTATTGTGCAATGTTCACAACTATTTGATGTGCTACAACATGGGTTCTCAACTAAGGAGGGAGATTCCATTCAAGGGAGGGAACTGCAGAGAAATTTGGTGGAGGGGAATTACAGATTCAATTTGGTGAACTCAAACTATAGCAATATTGATGCTGATGATAAAAGATTCTTAGAAAAGGGTGAGAAAAATATGATAAGACATGGTAAAAAAGGTGCAGAGGCAAAAAAAGAAAGAGTTGAGAACCAGTGTTCTATAGTAACGATTTTAAAGCTAAAGTTACATATTTGCCTTACACTGTCAAATTTTTTCCCAATGTCGAAATAACCATCACCAAAAAAAAAAGCAACCTTTGCCATTTTGGAGTGTGCCTAAAGTCTCCCGTTGTATTAAGAAACCATACAGGTGAAAATATCAACAATTTGGCGAAAATTTTGGGACTATAATGTCCATATTTTCCCGATTTGGCTCAATTTTAGTATGCATTCTCCATTTCCTACTCCTTAATTATAATTCTGTTTTTGTTACTCTTTTCCAGGTATCGGAACAATGACCTGGTCTCCTCAAGCCTTTGGTATGTACGGCGGCAAATTTGATGAAGGAGTCCACCTTCTGTCGAGAGGTTCTATCAAGGTCAGGGTTGGTATTGAAGGACTCATTGCCCTTTCTCTGCTTTCTAGGTAGCGTAGGTTGACGTAGTAACTACAACGACAGAAAAAGCATGAACATAGGCCAGATTGTGAGTTGTAGTCATTAGAAGATCGAGAGTTGCCTGCTCCGTTGATTATGTGTGCTCTCCATAATCGAAGATTATTATGATTGTCTCGTTGCAAAATCCAAGATATGCGAGTTGTTAGTTGTGTGGCATGAACGGTAGTGATATTATAGACAATGTTGCATTGTGTTGTGTCTCTTTTAGTACAGCGATACTTTTGGTTTGCATTGATGTCATGTAACCTGTATAACTCTATTTGGTATTGTCATAGGTATTGAAATATAGCAAGTTATTAATTGTTGTCATGTACATCGTGTGCTCATAACTGTATATATGATTTGCTTAATACTGATGAAAGTTATTGCCTTAAAAAAGAATTTCTTCTATTGAAGTAGTTGTTAAACAAGCTGTTCCAAAGTATGTTTTTTTTCTTTCATGTAGTAATGAAAATTTATCTCTTTTCAACCAGAATTTCACCATGTTGCATGAGAAAAATGTTAGTACTGAAGAGGGTCGTAGTCCTAGGCATCAGTCAAAGCTTCAAGAGCTATCTTCTTTAGCAGAGAAAACTGGCTGCACTCCAACACAACTCACAATTGGTATATCCACATTATTATGACACTTATATTTTTGAATGGAAGTTGTATTTCAGTGCATGTTTTGATCAAAGTTCTTGTTGGATATCCTGAAAGCTCAAATAATCAGAGGCATGTTTGTGGTTCTGGTCTGATGACTTAAATACGCTGGGCATTTAATATCTTAAAATAAAGTTAAAGGAACAGTAGTTTAGCGCATATAATATATATTGCAGTACTGTTATAATAAAATACAGTAAAACCTGCCTAAAGTGACCACCTTTGGGACTGGACTGCAATGGTCACCATAGACAGGTGTTCACTATACACGAGTCTTTGGTATAGGCATGGCTGAGTCCCTACAATTTCTCTCTTATAAATGTGGTCACTTTATTCAGGTGGTCAATTTACTAAGGTGGCGACTTGAGCAGGTTCCGTTGTATTCTGAAACGAGTAAACAAAATATTTGATAAGATGCCTTAAGTAATCTACTGTCACAGCGTTCTAAACATATCTAATAGCTGTAAGTAGAAAATGTTATAAACGTAAATTAAGGTTGAAAAGTTCGTTTCGATGTACGTTTCTGCTGCTTTTGGCTGTCTTTTATGAAGAACAGAAAAAGGAAAAGGGCCTTTTATTATTTTTGTGTTTCTGACGAAAAGCAGTCAAGCCGCTCAAAAATGTGCATCGAATCAAACTTTTCAACCTTACTTTACACTTATAACATTGTACTTTACTTATAAATCTTATATGTGTAATGCTATATTTATTTTGCATAGATCAAAAATGTTTTCATTTTTTTTTAAAGTTAAATTAAAAAATACAAAGCTGCTTTTTGGTCAGCATTCATAGTTTGAAGTGTTTTACCTTCCTCCCATCTTTTTCTTTTTTAAACTGCTTTATTTTGAGCACATAAACAAATTACATTGTGCAACCAAATACATCCAAACGCATTGATCGTCCTACAAAAGTAACAAAATTCAGTTGGGTAATTGCGGTCATATACTTGCTGATTGACTGCTGACTGTTGTCCCAGGGTGGGGTGGTTCCTTATTCTTTAAAAGACTCATATTCCTCCGGAAAACTATGTCCACTGCCCTATAGTGATGTAATAGTTTGTACGCCATTATTACATCTGGCCAACAAATCAACCCGGATTTGATTTCCAATGGTATTATTGAACACTTATCATTTTTCTGCTCACCATAACCTGGAGTTTGCTTCCCTGGATAGCAGAGCTTCCATTTCCTCGGGAAATTGTAGGAACCTGCGGGTCGTAACTTTTACCGTTGTTGCGCCATAAGGAAACAAACAATTTCTCGTCAAATTGAAAACTTTTTTCTGACTCAGAAAACTATCCAATAAGCACGTCGTTCTAATTAACAGCTATTTCTGATTAATGCTTTTTCTGTTTAACGACGCTTATGTCTCCGCCCCTTGAAAGTCATCAATGGGAAAGTGTACTGTATTATTTTTATTGTAACGAGCGTACTGTATTGTTTAGTGTACTGTATTTAAGTTTTATTGTAACGAGCTTAGGCAAACGTCTTATTTTATTTTTCTTCTACTTTTAGCTTGGTGCTTAAAAAACGAAAGTATTCACTGTATCTTAGTTGGAGCTTCAACGCCTGAACATTTGTACGAGCACATACAGGCCCTTCAAGTAAGCTACTCCAGAATGGCGATTATGACTTCGTTTCCTTTTATAAAAAGTGTTTAATAATTATTTGGTAATATGGAATATTCAAGTGTAAATAAAGGATATCTGGCTCAAAATGACCCTTGCACCATAAAATACAAGCAGCTAAAAGGATACCTGTCATCTATAATCAAGCAACACAACTTACGATTTGCTATTAAAATACAGGGTGTCCATAAAAGAAGTATACAACTTCAAATTTTATTTGCATCGAAACTACAATAGCTGGAAACTTTATTCTTTTTATATATTACGTGGCAACAGTCAAAGTTTTTTTTTTTTTACAGAATAATTAAATTATCTCCACATGTCAAACAGTGCATGTGCATTCATAGAATGTAAAAAAAATGAAAACAACACTGATGGCATTGGGTAGCATCTGCTTTATTACAGAGATGAGTGAACGTTTAATGTGTCCGGCACACATCACAGGAACAACTAATTAATGATGGGGTAACTAAAATTCTCAACTGGATTCTAAGAGACCATCGAAGACCTAGAAAACGTCCTCAAACTAGATGGGTGGATGAAATAAGAAAACAGGTTGGGGTGACGTGGAAGCGAATTGCTCAGGATAGACTTGTGTGGAAAGCATTTGGAGAGACCTTCATCCAGCAGTGGATAGATAATGGTTGAATATGATGATGATGATATATATATATATATATATATATATGTAAAATCTATCAACCCTTCAAGCTCAAACCAACCAACGTGAAAACAACCAATTTTCCGAAGGTGGAACGCAGAATATCACCATTTCACAAAATATACCTAGTGTACTTAAGCACATATAAACAACATTCCATCCTTGGTTCTTTTAGCAATATAAACAACATTCCATCCTTGGTTCTTTTAGCAATATAAATTTTAAAACGTGTCGAAGTATAACGTTAAGGAAACAGAATAAACTCGTGATTTAAATAAAGTATAATACAGTTATTATTCGTTAATAACGTTTAAAAATTTCAAACTCCTGGAATGCCGCTTAGCAAAACAATTAAAAATTTCATCACAGACGAGTGATATTTCCCTTCGAATGTTAAGAAGTGTTAATCCAACAAGTCGATCCTCACTCTCATGATTTCATTCGTAACCATGGAACTGAACGAAATTTGAAAAAAAAAAATTTTTAAATAAATACTTAGTATTTATTTTAGTTCAAATATATTTTTGTAGAAGAGACAACCCATGTTACGTTAAGTGAAATGTACAATATAATTTTGTTATATTTTTAAAATTTTTAATATTTTTATGTCATATATGAAATTTTTACAATAGTTTTAGCTTTTTCTTTCTTTTTTCTTCAATGGGGGGGGCCCGTCCCCTGCCCTAAAACCGTCTATGGGAGATGGCTATTGTTTATCAACCCATTCATTCTCTTTATGTAACATGTCATTCTCAAAACCAGAAAATTCTTCTCATAAATGAAAGTTGTGTCATCATCATTATTATTATTTTTTTAGTGGTTATGATGTCATTATTTTCGTAAAATCTACTATTGTATAATAGTATTATGTACAGGGTGATTCTAAATTTGTAAGAAAACTTTAGTGGGGGTATAAGGTATGCTAAAAGAAATATTTTTTGTCAATTTATATATGTTCGCAAATGTTTAATCACTAGAGGGTGCTGTTTGGCACTGGAAAGTCATTCTTAATTACTTGCATATCATTTTTGAGGGAGAAAGATCGGCCAAAGTGTATCTGTCACTTAGAAACCATGACCACCCGATTATATCCAGTCTCAATTTCGTATAGGGACGTCTGGTGAGGGGGGGCCCTTGTGTACAAGATTAGCATTGCCTACTCTAAAACCTCATCACCAGGTACTGTTGTTACTAAAACTGTTTGAGAAATGCTTCAGTCTTTGATAATGTACACCAATTAAGAGATACTGTCAAGCATGTATTATTATTATTGGTAACTGCTCCTTCAAGAATTTATTGTAAAACAAAGTAAATGAAAAATGTGTTTCATTTCTTGAGCAATTATTCTATTAACGTTCAAACGCAACCGTTGCTGATATACCGCGTTTGACAGAAAATATTTGTGTTAGTGTATCCTATCACACCTTTGAGTTTGTCCTATGGACTTAGAATCACCAAATGTTCATACACAGTCCATCTTGTTTTGACGACTGGACTTATTTTCCAATATCAGGTCATTCCCAGAGACCTTAAATATATCAGAAATATTTTATTAGTGTGTGTTAATTTCCCAGTAAGATGTACTTTTGTAGTTGATTAATTATCATATTGTCTTTATTTAAAACAAATTACGCACAAACGCGTAATTTGAGCAGGAGAAACATTTTACAATTGTTTCGGTGGAAAATCAAGCGTCCACCATAGTCAGAAAATTCGTCCAAACTGATTTGTTGCCACTAAAACAAAAACAAAAAAGTGAAAAAGGCGAAAAAAGGTAACATAACAAAAAGCCTGATTTGTGTCGCCATCTATTATGCAAGATGCTAAGTAAACGGAAAAGGAACACTTATTGTTTTGAAGAAGAAATTATGTTGGTTGAAAGAAAGGTTTGTAACAAGAGGGGAAAAAATTGTTCTCAGATGGCTCGTTGACTATTGTACAGGAATTATTGAAGATATGAAAGGCCTCGAAAAAATTGAGATCTGAGGGTGAACGGACTTTTTCAATTATTTTAGCATCGGCAAAACAGAAACGATGGCCATGTTTCCATGAGTGTTTTGCAATGGCCGATTTTTCAAAATCTTGTTTGTGAACGTACGATTGGTGCTCTTTGAGTCTGAAACTCAGGGCTCTACGCGTTTGGCCAACGTAGGACAATCCGCATTCACAATCTATTTTATAAATGCCAAAATTATTGTGGTCAGGAATCTGGTCTTTTAGTTGGGTAACACCAAGTTTGTTACCTGGCTTGAAAATAACACGGAAATTAAATTTGCGGAGGATGGAGGAGATTCTAGATGAAAGATTTGGCACAAACGGAATGCAGATTGTTTCTTTGGTGGGAGCCGTTTCATGGCACAAAGTGAATGTGAACTTGGGAACTCTGGATAATTTCTTTACTGCGAAGGTCGATCACCGACGGATGATATCCCCGGTTTGAGGCGATGTTGCGTAAGTGTATAAGTTCTTTAGAGAGCGCTTGTTCGGAAGAAGACAATTTCAGAGCCCGGGAGGTAAGCCAATGGAAAGTGCACATCTTTTGGGATTGTGGGTGTGCGGATTTGGCATGTGGTGGTAGGCAAATAGCACCCGGTTTGTGATGGATGCTGGTTTTGTAACCGGTCTCCGTTCGCGTAACCATCACATCCAAAAAGGCCAATTTGGAGTTTTTCTCCTCCTCGAAGGTGAACTGGATACAGTTGTCAACCGATTAGTACCATACGATTAGTGGTACTAATCGACCGGCAACAATACACTGATGGTGTAGACAAATTGTTAAAAGATGGTCCTTATACAATCGTTAAAAAAGATCCGTCGTCCGTTCAGATGCAAAGAACCAAGAAAGCCATTCACAATAGTTCCGTTATTGATGTTCGTACTAAGAAAGTCATTACACCATCCATAGCTAATGTCGCCCGATTGTACGCTCTGCCAAAAATACATAAAGCCAACATACCCTTCCGACCGATTGTTTCAAGTATTGGCACAGCCACATATGCTCTTTCAAAACATCTGGTGCATTGTTTTTCCCATCTACTTGAAAACAATTTCTTTACAGTCAAAAACTCGTTTGAATTTACCACGCGCCTTAAAAACTGCACCACCTTTTCTTCAAAAATCATTTCTTTTGACGTGAAAAGTTTATTCACTTCTGTACCGTTAAAGGGAGCTCTTGACGCTTTGGCTAACTGTATGAGGGAGTTCCATTACTCAGATTTCGAACTTCATGAACTTTTACATCTCACCGATCTGTGTGTTAATAATACAGTTTTTTCATACCAAAATAAGTTTTTTAAACAGATGGATGGCCTTGCCATGGGAAACCCCCTCTCTCCCTTACTTGCGAATATATATATGCACTACATTAAAACAAAGATTATGGACCTTCTCTCCTTCGATTGCTGGATCAGAAACTTGACGATGTTTTCGCGATCTTGACTGTAATGATCACATGGCGTTAGGCTGGGAAAGTGAGACTTGTAGATCTTCTTTGTGAAAAGGGTCGAGAGGAAATAGTCCGGATGTGGGTGCATAAAATTGCAATAACTCTCGTTTGCAAGGCCCAGATTGACATTGCAGAATATTTATGGGAAACATGTGTGGAACGGGGAGAAGGGTCACATCGGCCAATCAGGTGTGACCACGGTCTTAAGACTGACCAATTATATCATAGTGGAAAAAGAGTTGGTTGCGTACAGTGGGTAAGAGAAAGGGAGATCGAATTAGGCAGAGGAGTAGGGCGGACACACGTGTGTGTGATTTCTGGGCCTGATTAATACGTTGGAACTTAGGCGGTGCGCCTATAGTTGCCTTGTCTGTGATGTCAATGTATATACTAACCACCTTCAATAAATAGTCTTAGGTTGTTTCTTCATTCTTGATATCTACCTGACTCTTCATCATCGACCTTCTAGTTTTCTACATAGAAAACAGGAATAAAGAACCCGCCTCACGAAGAGACGTATATTGCTCAGCTACGAGCCGAGCTGGTGGCAGCACACGACTACCTGCACACACGCTGTGTGATCGCATATATATACCTGACTATGACATTGACTGATCCTAACACAAACCTTGAACTTGCAGCTGGAATTTTGAACTCGGTTGACAACTGTATCCAGTTCACCTTCGAGGAGGAGAAAAACTCGAAATTGGCCTTTTTTGGATGTGATGGTTACGCGAACGTAGACCGGTTGGAAAACCAGCGTCCATCACAAACAGAGTGCTGTTTGCTTACCACCACATGCCAAATCCGCACACCCACAATCCCAAAAGATGTGTTCTTTCTATTGGCTTACCTCCCGGGCTCTGAAATTGTCTTCTTCCAAACAAGCGCTTTCTAAAGAAATTATACACTTACGCAACATCGCCTGCCATGTAGAGCCCTGCGTTTCAGACTCAAAGAGCACCAATCGTACGTTCACAAACAAGATTTTGAAAAATCGGCCATTGCAAAACACTCATGGAAACATGGCCATCGTTTCTGTTTTGCCGATGTAAAAATAATTGAAAAAGTCCGTTCACCCTCAGATCTCAATTTTTTCGAGGCCTTTCATATCTTCAGTAATTCCTGTACAATAGTCAACGAATCCATCTGAGAACAATTTTTTCCCCTCTTGTTACAAACCTCTCTTTCAATCAACATAATTTCTTCTTCCAACAATAATTGTTCCTTTTCCTTTTACTTAGCATTCTGCACAATAGATGGCGACACAAATCAGGCTTTTTGTTATGTTACCTTTTTCGTTTTTGATTTAGTGGCAACAAATCAGTTTGGATGAATTTTCTGACGATGGTGGACGCTTGATTTTCCACCGAAACAATTGTAAAATGTTTCTCCTGCTCAAATTAAACTGCGTTTGTGTGTAATTTGTTTTAAATATTATTTTTGCGCAGTGTATCGCTCATATTTCTCTCATCATATTGTCTATTCCAATTGTTTTAAAGGTATACCTCAAAGTTTGTTAGGAGTGTATGTTCCTGTTATCAGGGGGGGGGACAAGTTTTGCCCTCTTCTCTGTCATAGCCATTCGATTTAAATTTGTAAATCCCTAGGTATTTGGTGATCTTATCAAATTGCTGTTGTTATTGTTATTAGATGGTGCCCAGACTAACGACAGGAGTTATCAATGAAATAGAAAAAATACTCGACAACAAGCCAGTTCGCCAACCCTTGCAAAGGTGACTACAGCTGCAAAGGGACTCTCTCTTGCCAAGGAGTCCCACTGCCTGCGGAGGCCCTAGTGGTGTTGGTGACCCATCTAATCCATCAGGAATCGAACCTGCAACCCAGCATCAAGGACAAACAGCTGGTACAGCATCCAGGGAAAACAGTGGATTGGACGGAAACAGTACTCCTGCTCCCTCGGGTGGATTTTTCAATAATTTAATGAGTTCATGTACGATACAGTGAATGATCTCATAAGTATTGTTGGTTATCAAGAATAATGGTTGCCAGGCAGTATATATATATTGCTGGGAAGATATATCCATCTCCTTGATGCCATTCAGTTGTTGGAAGGTTTTTCTCATTTTGTAACAAAAGACAACACAGTGCTTTGAAAAAGTTGTCCGATGTAGATATTCCAGCCTAAGTGAACGCACCATCTTAAAAAAGAGAGCTCAGTATTGACTAGAATGTACCATCCTAACAATGAGCTCATATGCGCCATCCTAACAAAGTCATAGAATAGCCTTATCTTGAAAATTTATTGCAGGATTCAAGTGGTATATTTTACGAATAGTGATTTCTTTCACCCTTTGTTAACTTAACTTTGGATTCAATGTTTGTAATGATTCCTACATCAAACAAATCGAGTTTAAAAAGTATTGTCTCAAAAACGGTAAGCAACTTTGCTTACTCTTATCTGGCCAGGTACCAAAATGTATTATATTAAAAGAATATAGATTTGTAGCATTTACTGTAAATACTTATTTTTAGAAGCAAATTCTAAAGCACTGGTTGTATCAACACCAAACAATGGCCGTGAATATGAATATTCATTAAAACGAGGAACACGTTCTGCTCATTTCGTACAATTTTAGATATATTATGATTTTGAAAATTTCACTAGAATTTGAATAAATTAAAATAAAATGAAGAGTAACTTAAATTTTAGGAGTATTTTTTAGCTATTGTTTAATTACAAGTACGCTAATATATCTCTAATACAAAAATATTAACATCGTTTCTTATTCTGACACACAATGGTTTTGCATTATAAGTGAATTTGAACCGTCTTCCAAACATCTATTCAAAATAACAAAATAAATTAATTTAAACGGCATTAAAAAGTATTCAAATTAACCTTATGCTGAATGTTTTTAGTTTACAATATAAACTATATATATATATATATATAGTAATTAATATTGTGCATGTGTTATTTAAACTAACCTTTCTTAATCTAAATTAGATGGTATACAGAAAGGAAAAGGGCATCTTCCGCACTCGTTATACCACCAGAGAAAACTCCTTTCTTTAAAAGCAAGTCTGGGTAGACCTTACAGCACTGCCTTCAGCAGTTACTTTTCCTTCCCACTCCTCCTCCTATGCCCAACTTCCTTCCTTCTTCAAGAGTGACAGCTGTGCAAATTTCAACAACTTATAACATCAAGACCGTTACTCTGAAATATTTCGTATATCTACTGTTAGGAAATGTTGTTCAACATGTGATTACCCCTAATTTATCAAATATGTAATTAAGGTAAGTACACGTGAAAAAACATGCTGAAATTAATCTGAAACTAATACTCAAATTAATAACAAAGTTACACATCCTGCACCTTTTGTTATGCAATTTGTATGATGACACCATAAACTTTTAAGGTCTTTTAGATTATGATACAACTGGTGCACATTATTTCAGCAGAAATCCTATTAAAAAAAGTAACCAACTGCTTACTTTTCATATAAAAAGATTCCTTAAAAAGAAGTATTATAGAGAAATTGTGTGCCAAGTTGAATTCTCTCCTGACGATGTTGCATGGCTAAGCATTTACCAATTAAGTCAGATTTCACTTTAAAAATACTATAGAGCAAGTGCTATTTTATGTAAGACATGTTCCCTTTAGCAGTATGGCATATTGATTGCTTCACTATACCAACATCATACTTTTTCAAAGCATTGTATGCCACTATCTGTTCATCTATGATGTTTCAAAGTGTCCACGGCAACTGCTGTTTTTTAACCAAATTGTTGTTACATGTTCTCTTGTTTTCATGGTATGCTATACAATTTATTAG
>QLNU02003225.1:13253039-13268844 GCA_006491805.2 Dysdera silvatica | reverse complement strand
GGAATTGGAGGCGCAGGAAAGGTTAGAATTTGCGCGCCTACAACATGAGTTGCAGCTAGCACAGCTTCGAACAAACCAGTCATCAGGCATTCAAACCACGGGGATCAGGGCACCCGCGATTAAAATAAGTATGTTATCGGATAAGGCAGATATAGAAGCGATTCTACTCTCATTTGAGCAAATGTGCAAGTTATACGATGTAGAAGACACAAATTACGTTAGTCAATTAATCCCGTTTATGGAAGGAAAGGCCTTGAGCGCGTTTTCGAGATTGTCAGAAGAGGATTAAAAAAACTATGAGAAAGTGAAAAAAGCAATATTAAATGCATTCATGATTTCCCCAGCACAACATTTACACAAATTCAGAAACACAAAAAGAGAAGGCAATGAGAATTATACGCAACTTCTGTGGCGATTAGAATCTTCATTTAGTGAATTCATAAAAGGGAATGAGGCCCACACGTTTGAAGAATTAAAAAATCTTACGTTAATCGAACAAATGCAGACGCATTTCTCCTCACATTTAAAACTTTGGCTCCTAGATCATGAAGAGAAAGATCCAAATAAAATTGCTAAATTAGCTGATCACTATTTGGAAACGCGCGAAAACGAAGTCAATGAATTTAAATTTGAAAAGAAACGAGATGAAAGAACCTTCGGAAATAAACAAAATTTTAACAGGGAGCAAGAAAATAAAACCAATATTTTCTGTTTCAAATACGGGAAAGCGGGACACAAAAAACAATTTTACAGGACACGGGAAATAAATTTCGGCCCAACACCTACCACAGGCCACACAAGAAACATAATGGGAGACACAAGAAATAGGAAAAAAGAGGCTGGCGGGTTATATAACGTAACACTGAAGGATCAACAACCTTCAACCGAGTATATGGGAAAATTAAAGCTGAATGGAAAATTAATTAATACATTAAGGGATACCGGCGCGGACCGAAGCATACTAAGGAAAGACTTCATGAAAAAAGGTCAATTAACAGGCAAAACTGTGGCATTACAAACACTATCGGGGAAAATTTTTGAGCAACCATTAGCCATGATAGAAATTGAAAGGTTTGGAAAACAAGAAATGGTTGAAGTAGCCGTGGCAGATAAACTAAATGGGAAAATTCAAATGTTAGTAGGGAATGATATAGGTGAGATTCTACATGCCCCAATAACAGAGGAAGGAGGAGGAAGCAATGTAAGCACAGGAAAATGGTTATTTAGCAACAAAAATCATTATATGAACCATGGGCTCATCGAATCACGGTATGGGAAAATTCTGTATGACACTGGTTCGTCATTAAATATAGTGAAAAAAGCATTGGTTCACCCTACTGCTTACACAAAAAAGAAGTTACTAGTAATCACTGTCGCCAGTGAAGTCTTAGAATTACCGGAGGCGGAAATAGACATCCACGATACGTTTGGCAGACGAAAAATTAAAGCGTTAGTTGTAGAAAATTTACCATTTGAGTTATTAATGGGAACAAATGACTCCGTTAAATTTAAACCCGTACAGCAATGCTTTGTGATTACCAGGGCACAAGCGGGAAAAGGTGAAAGTATGGGGCAAAGTTCAGCGAATTCCAAAGAAGTACCAAGATGGGGAAAGAAAACCCTCAGGCCAAAGGGGAAATTGAAGAAAATAAACAAACTGACCCACACCCCAGGAAAAGGGCAATAAACGGAGAGGAAAAATTGACACTTCTTAATGAGGAGGGGACATACAATACTGATAGTCTGCGGTTAGACAGTATTATAGATAAGGGAAGTTTTCTAAGGGAACAGAAAAGCGATAGTGAGTTGAAATCTCTTTGGGATTCTGTAAATGAAGTTAGGGAAGGAAAACCACAGCAAATCATAGTAAAAGATGATATACTAATGAGAATATGGGAATGTCGAAGACAAAAGAAGAAGTACGAACAAGTCGTAGTTCCAAGGGGAGTACGCACTGTCATTTTGAAATATGCTCACGACATTGGTCTGGCAGGACACCTGGGCATAAAGAAAACAGAAAACCGCATATTGGAAAACTTTTATTGGCCGGCAATACGGAAAGTTGTACAGGAATACGTGACATCATGCCATGATTGCCAAAAGACACGCCGTCCAAGTGGGAAACTAAGGTATCCTTTACAAAATGTTCCAATTGTTGTAGAATCGTTTTTTAAAGTTAGTACTGACATAGCAGGGCCTGTGAACGTGAGAGAAGATGGTAATAAATACAAATGCCGACGGACTTAGCCGTTTATATGGAGATTAAAATCAATGTAGTAAAATGTATTACAGTATATAATCTCATCAATTTGTCTTGATAATTGTCTCACATATTGCACTTATTATGTATCTTTTATGTGTATATAATGTTATCAATGGACACTAAGAAGTTTAAGTGCATTCGGATATTAACTATATTTTTGTCTTGATTATGTCAACGTAGTGCATTTATTGTATGTCTTTTATGTGTATATATGTTACCAATGGACATTCAGAACTTGAAGATTTTAATACTGCTATGTCCACGTACCACTAAACAAATATAAACATTGATATGTTGATAGTGATTCAATGTATTTAAAAGGACACTGTATGTTCATGTTTATGTAGACACCATAGAAAGCATATTTTGAAGAAATAATTATATCCCTTCCAAAATGCTTTTTTCAAAGAGGAGGGAGATATGTAATGATCACATGGCGTTAGCATGGGAAAGTGAGACTTGTAGGTCTTCTTTGTGAAAAGGGTCGAGAGGAAACAGTCCGGATGTGGGCGGATAAAATTGCAATAACTCTGGTCTGCAAGGTCCAGATTGACATTACAGAATATTTATGGGAAACATGTGTGGAACGGGGAGAAGGGTCACATCGGCCAATCAGGTGTGACCACGGTCTTAAGACTGACCAATTATATCATAGTGGAGAAAGAGTTGGTTGCGTACAGTGGGTAAGAGAAAGGAGATCGAATGAGGCAGAGGAGTAGGACGGACACGCGTGTGTGTGATTTCCGTGCCTGACTAATACGTTGGAACTTAGGGGGTGTGCCTATAGTTGCCTTGTCTGTGATGTCAAGGTATATACTAATCACCTTCAATAAATAGTGTTAGATTGTTTCTTCATTCTTGATATCTACCTCACTCTTCATCATCGACCTTCTAGTTTTCTACCTAGCCAACAGGACAAAGAACCCGCCTCACGAGGAGACGTAGATTGCTCAGCTACGAGCCGAGCTGGTGGCAGCACACGACTACCTGCACACACGCTAAGTGTGATCGCACATATATACCTGACCATGACATTGACTGATCCTAACACAAACCTTGAACTGGCAGCCAGAATTTTGAACTCGGTTGACAACTGTATCTGGTTCACCTTCGAGGAGGAGAAAAACTCGAAATTGGCCTTTTTGGATATGATGGTTACGTGAACCGAGACCGGTTGGAAAACCAGCGTCCATCACAAATCGGGTGCTGTTTGCCTACCACCACATGCCAAATCCTCACACCCACAATCCCAAAAGATGTGTTCTTTCTATTGGCTTACCTCCCGTGCTCTGAAATTGTTTTCTTCTGAACAAGCGCTCTCCAAAGAGCTTACACATTTGCAAAACATCGCCTCAAACCGGGGATATCATCCGTCAGTGATCAACCTTGCAGTAAAGAAACTATCCAGAGTTCCCAAGTTCACATCCACTTTGTGCCAAGAAATGGCTCCCACCAAAGAAACAATCTGCATTCCGTTTGTGCCGAATCTTTCACCTAGAATCTCCTCCATCCTCCATAAATTTAATTTCCGCGTTATTTTCAAGCCAGGTAACAAACTTGGTGTTACCCAACTAAAAGACCAGATTCCTGACCACAATAATTTTGGCATTTATAAAACAGATTGTGAATGCGGATTGTCCTACGTTGGCCAAACACGTAGAGCCCTGCGTTTCAGACTCAAAGAGCACCAATCGTACGTTCACAAACAAGATTTTGAAAAATCGGCCATTGCAAAACACTCATGGAAACATGGCCATCGTTTCTGTTTCGCCGATGCAAAAATAATTGAAAAAGTCCGTTCACCCTCAGATCTCAATTTTTTCGAGGCCTTTCATATCTTCAGTAATTCCTGTACAATAGTCAACGAGCCATTTGAGAACAAATTTTTCCCCTCATGTTAGACACCTCTCTTTCAATCAACATAATATCTTCTTTCAACAATAATTGTTCCTTTTTCCTTTTACTTAGCATTCTGCACAATAGATGGCGACACAAACCAGGCTTTTTGTTATGTTACCTTTTTTCGCCTTTTTCACTTTTTCGTTTTTGATTTAGTGGCAACAAATCAGTTTGGACGAATTTTCTGACGATGGTGGACGCTTGATTTTCCACCGAAACAATTGTAAAATGCTTCTCCTGCTCAAATTAAACTGCGTTTGTGTGTAATTTGTTTTAAATATTATTTTTGCGCAGTGTATCGCTCATATTTCTCTCATCATATTGTCTATTCCAATTGTTTTAAAGGTATACCTCAAAGTTTGTTAGGAGTGTATGTTCCTGTTATCAGGGGGGGGGACAAGTTTTGCCCTCTTCTCTGTCATAGCCATTCGATTTAAATTTGTAAATCCCTAGGTATTTGGTGATCTTATCAAATTGCTGTTGTTATTGTTATTAGATGGTGCCCAGACTAACGACAGGAGTTATCAATGAAATAGAAAAAATACTCGACAACAAGCCAGTTCGCCAACCCTTGCAAAGGTGACTACAGCTGCAAAGGGACTCTCTCTTGCCAAGGAGTCCCACTGCCTGCGGAGGCCCTAGTGGTGTTGGTGACCCATCTAATCCATCAGGAATCGAACCTGCAACCCAGCATCAAGGACAAACAGCTGGTACAGCATCCAGGGAAAACAGTGGATTGGACGGAAACAGTACTCCTGCTCCCTCGGGTGGATTTTTCAATAATTTAATGAGTTCATGTACGATACAGTGAATGATCTCATAAGTATTGTTGGTTATCAAGAATAATGGTTGCCAGGCAGTATATATATATTGCTGGGAAGATATATCCATCTCCTTGATGCCATTCAGTTGTTGGAAGGTTTTTCTCATTTTGTAACAAAAGACAACACAGTGCTTTGAAAAAGTTGTCCGATGTAGATATTCCAGCCTAAGTGAACGCACCATCTTAAAAAAGAGAGCTCAGTATTGACTAGAATGTACCATCCTAACAATGAGCTCATATGCGCCATCCTAACAAAGTCATAGAATAGCCTTATCTTGAAAATTTATTGCAGGATTCAAGTGGTATATTTTACGAATAGTGATTTCTTTCACCCTTTGTTAACTTAACTTTGGATTCAATGTTTGTAATGATTCCTACATCAAACAAATCGAGTTTAAAAAGTATTGTCTCAAAAACGGTAAGCAACTTTGCTTACTCTTATCTGGCCAGGTACCAAAATGTATTATATTAAAAGAATATAGATTTGTAGCATTTACTGTAAATACTTATTTTTAGAAGCAAATTCTAAAGCACTGGTTGTATCAACACCAAACAATGGCCGTGAATATGAATATTCATTAAAACGAGGAACACGTTCTGCTCATTTCGTACAATTTTAGATATATTATGATTTTGAAAATTTCACTAGAATTTGAATAAATTAAAATAAAATGAAGAGTAACTTAAATTTTAGGAGTATTTTTTAGCTATTGTTTAATTACAAGTACGCTAATATATCTCTAATACAAAAATATTAATATCGTTTCTTATTCTGACACACAATGGTTTTGCATTATAAGTGAATTTGAACCGTCTTCCAAACATCTATTCAAAATAACAAAATAAATTAATTTAAACGGCATTAAAAAGTATTCAAATTAACCTTATGCTGAATGTTTTTAGTTTACAATATAAACTATATATATATATATATATATATATAGTAATTAATATTGTGCATGTGTTATTTAAACTAACCTTTCTTAATCTAAATTAGATGGTATACAGAAAGGAAAAGGGCATCTTCCGCACTCGTTATACCACCAGAGAAAACTCCTTTCTTTAAAAGCAAGTCTGGGTAGACCTTACAGCACTGCCTTCAGCAGTTACTTTTCCTTCCCACTCCTCCTCCTATGCCCAACTTCCTTCCTTCTTCAAGAGTGACAGCTGTGCAAATTTCAACAACTTATAACATCAAGACCGTTACTCTGAAATATTTCGTATATCTACTGTTAGGAAATGTTGTTCAACATGTGATTACCCCTAATTTATCAAATATGTAATTAAGGTAAGTACACGTGAAAAAACATGCTGAAATTAATCTGAAACTAATACTCAAATTAATAACAAAGTTACACATCCTGCACCTTTTGTTATGCAATTTGTATGATGACACCATAAACTTTTAAGGTCTTTTAGATTATGATACAACTGGTGCACATTATTTCAGCAGAAATCCTATTAAAAAAAGTAACCAACTGCTTACTTTTCATATAAAAAGATTCCTTAAAAAGAAGTATTATAGAGAAATTGTGTGCCAAGTTGAATTCTCTCCTGACGATGTTGCATGGCTAAGCATTTACCAATTAAGTCAGATTTCACTTTAAAAATACTATAGAGCAAGTGCTATTTTATGTAAGACATGTTCCCTTTAGCAGTATGGCATATTGATTGCTTCACTATACCAACATCATACTTTTTCAAAGCATTGTATGCCACTATCTGTTCATCTATGATGTTTCAAAGTGTCCACGGCAACTGCTGTTTTTTAACCAAATTGTTGTTACATGTTCTCTTGTTTTCATGGTATGCTATACAATTTATTAGCAAATATATTGTAAATACTGCTACAATTCGAAAAGCAAAACTCTTCTTTATATATCTCTTTAATATAAATCCATTATTTTTGTTCCTCAAAAATACAGGAACTTAATTGGTTAAGTGTTTGCTTGCTTTTTCAGATAGATTGATTCATGAAAACCATTGCAAAATTACATATATTTCAAATAAAAATGTATGAAATATTCTGGAAAATAGTTTGTAATAATCTAGTAATAATCAAGAAAATTACGCAAAATATCGATATATTCTCTAAAATGCTAAAGTAGAATAATATGTAAAATAGATACAGTGGTATAATGTTCTATAAAAATAATAGAATGGTCTGTAAAATCTAGTTCAAATTCTTAAAAGGGTAAAATAATTTGTAAAAGTGCGAAGTATCCTGAAGGAAAATGGTAGAATAGTTAAAAAAAACTTAAACTATATTCCAGAAAAGTCAAAAAAAATATTAGGTAATAACATTTTAATAAAATCGCAATAAATATGTTTAAATTTATTTTAATTGTTTTGGAAATTAGTTATCAAATGTTCACAGAGATCATTTTTATACTACGATGAGATACACACTTGGTTTTTCTTTACTTCTTGAGATATTTTTTTTTAGTCTATTGAACCATTAGTAAATAGAATTAATTATTGGTTTAGTAGTAGTCAAATTCTTTGTTTACCAAAAAAGATTGAATAATTATAGCGTCAATATCATTCCATATTCCCTTACTTGTTCGATGTAGTATAATTTTCTTGGTGTAGCAATATACAAGTTAATATACAAGCAATTAATATAAGCAAGTTAATATAAGCAATATACAAGTAAATTTTGGGTTCATGAATTTGCTGAATATTTAGCATAGTCATGATTTACATGGAGAAGGATTTCTGTTATTTATACCCATTGTTTATTTAATTTGCAGTGGAAATTTGTATGACAAACCATATGTGTTTTGCTTTTCAAATTGTGCTAGTTAAAATTTTGTTTAGCAGCCGAGTGATGATGATTTTTTAAAAAAGCGGCTGGATGTTAAAAACACACACAGTTGCATTATTTTAACTAAAATGTGGAACAACACGATAATCATTTTACGCTTCATTTTAATGTACATTTGTCATTTTTACCCTAATTAGCCGAGTTCTGATCCTTTTATAGACAGCGTGCGATTTGTAACATTTGCTGTATTTTACTAGCTGAAAATACACACGCATTGATATAATATACAAGTATACATTCTGATAGCTCTTCCTCAAATGGATGAGGATAGATCTAGATCTTACTTACACTTATCTAGATCTGGAATCTAGATCTAGAATTTTTAGATCTAGACCTTAGATCTGGATCCTCTTACAGTTATATCTTATCTTTCTGGCATGTTTAGATCTATTTAGCGTTCTTCTTCAAATCATCTCTCTCTCCCCCGTATTTTAGGAAAGTCAGTCTGCTAAGGGCTTATATAGTCCTGTGGAATATTAGAGTAGCTGTAGGAAAGCGTACTTTGAATTTCCTTTCTAACATCAGTGATATAGTCCTTATTTTTTTGCAAAATACTAAGTATTTTATCATCTTTGCTGTAGAATTTAGAGTAATAAGAAAGTACTCAAAACTCTTGTACCATAGCCTTTGAAAAGTAGTCCTACCTTGGTCGTTTTTACTACTTGAATGGTTCCTTCGTAAGTATATTAAATATGTGTATCAGATTTCTCAGTTCCTGAAACGAGAAATTCTAGAACGTTCTCGAAAATAAGATTTCTCGGAAGTAGAAACGCTTAGAAACAAGTCGCTCAATTTTGATCGATCTTTGCAGAAAAACACGAACCTAAAAGCTACCAAAATTAATGGATTCACATATTTAATTAGATTCTCTCTGTTTTATAAAATTCTTTTCTTATATTTGGAATTTCTTTTGTGAGTAGTTGTATACAAAATGGCCTTCAGACCATTCAAAACTCATTTTCAAAATTTCACACCAAAATGCTATTGAAACAAACTGCTATATTCAAAACAAACTAGTGGTTCTCAAAAGTCTCACCAGGAATTTCAGAAGGTAAACAAATTTCGTATGAATAAATTTTTTTTATTTCGCTTGTAATTTAAGAAGAGTTATTTTAATATTGTAAGTGGGGAAGACCTACAAACAAGGGGGTGGGGGGGATATGTTGCGCCATCCAGCGTCTCTAAAAAATATTAAAGCGAAATCAATTTTCTTTTAATCCAATTAACGAATATGTTTTTACAGTAGTAATTGTTGATTGCATCAGTATTATTACAGTAGTAATTGTTGATTTCATCAGTATTATTACAGTAGTAATTGTTGATTGCATCAGTATTATTACAGTAGTAATTGTTGATTGCATCAGTATTATTATAGTAGTAATTATTGCATCAGTATTATTACAGTAGTAATTATTGCATCAGTATTATTACAGTAGTAATTATTGCATCAGCATTGTTACAGTAGTAATTATTGATTGCATCAGTATTATTACAGTTGTAATTATTGATTGCATCAGTATTATTACAGTAGCAAATATTGCATCAGTATTATTACAGTAGTAATTACTGCATCAGTATTATTACAGTAGTAATTATTGCATCAGTATTATTACAGTAGTAATTACTACATCATATAATAAGCACTAAATTACATGAATAATTCACGTGCGCCGACGGCATAAAAATATTAGGGGGAGGGGATAATACACCAGTAGAAGGCATTTTGTTTGAAATTGGAAGGGGACATGGAACCCTAATACCAACATTGGAAGGGATAGCCCCCCTGTCCCCTCCCCACTAACGGCGCCCTTGGAATAACTAAAAAGCCCATAGTTTTGGCAATCAATTCTTTAGAAGCCAAACAAGTGAAATTATGTGAATGCCCCTTGATGTACAGTACACGTACACAAATATCATTAATTTATCTCTTCTGTTTGCAGTGTTATTTCAAGCAAAAATGCTAAGTAATAAGTAAAAAAAATTGGGAACCACTGGTTTGAAAATAATAACAAAAATGTAGTCTCAAATATCTTAATTTTCAACTTCATACAAAAGTAATATTGGCAATAATGTATTCATTTTGTGTGTGTAATAATTCATTCGAAAAAAGTTAGTTTCCCATTCCTCTTAAGTGCCTTCTGGATGTTGTTTGTGCATACGTTTTATTTGAACTTTTTTTGTATCCGTTAAAGTTTTTTATGTTTTGATTACGAAATATCTCGTTAAATTTGTGTTTTACTGTATAGTTTGAATGGAAACTACACTTACGTCACCATACTGTAACGTAACTCCCAGTTAAAAATGTCATCAGCTCTGTTCTTAGGAACAGATAATGTAATTGCTTGTGAACTAAGGACTAATTACACTATAGGCATCTTCGATAACATGTACTTATGATATTCTCTGGGTATGATTACTTCTTACACCGTGTACTCTCGTGTTTATGAACTATTGTGGTAGTCCTGAAAAGTATCTCATAGAGTTAATATTAATTCTCATTTCCGTACATTTTTTGGTGTCTGTACAAGTTCATAAAATCGAGAGTACATTGTATTGAAAGCAATTTTCTTTTATATTTTTATTCAGATACTTTGTCGATAATTTGTCATAATTGATAAGTGTATTCAATCTTTTTTACATTATGTATTCGGTGGCTTTATTAAGCGTTTTCGTAAAATACATTTTAGACCGTTTTTCTCTCCACGTCTTTCGAATTCTGTACTCCTTTCGTGAGTTTAGCCCCATTGGCGTTCCCCCCATTCTGAGCGAGAGAGGACGATTTAGGGATATAGATCTATAATACTATTTTATTTAGAATAGAGTCAATACGACACTTATAGTACTCGTTTATACAGATAAATCTATAATGAAAGCTTTACGATAGTCCCCGTTTTACGAATGTTCACTTAACAAGTATCAATTAAACTGAAACTATACACATTAATGGCAATAAATACATAAAAATAATAAGGTTCCAAAGTGTGTGTATTGGTATGAAGTCCCATGAGCACAAGGTATTGCTATTTGCATTATTATTGATGGTTATATGGCATAGGTGCCACATTTGGTAGCAAATATTGCGGCGACCACACCGCACATATGAAATGAAGGGGAGAATCCCTGATAAAGGACAGCAGTGTTCATCCAAAATGGGTCGAGAAACCACATCGCTATCCAACAACCACAATCATGCTTCGAAGTGTTGATAAATTGAATTCTTGCGTATATTTTACAATAATATAAATAATTAAATATCATAGATATATTTAATGCTAAGAGCTTCAATATTCCGTTGTTGCTGAATTGTAATTATAAGAAATTAGTTTAAAAAAGGCAATGTCATTCCCTCACCCCGAACTCACAATTTGCAGTGTAATTACTATCTTCGTTAAGTGCCTAGTAAAAGACAAAGGTATAGTACGGGATAAGAATGTAGTACACGAATTAAATATTAAAATTATAGAAATTTAGTATTATTCTATTGACATGTTTAAGGGTAATCTCTTAAGGAACATTTTCTCTGTAGAGTTTAATTATTAAAACTTATTAATCTATATCAGACAAGTCTTCGACTGTGTCAACAAAAGCGGTTTGGTTTTTCAGTTGCTTCTCTGTTCTTCTGGAAGCACTCTTTTTCAGATCTTTCCACTCGAAATGCAAAAGTTTGACTTTGTGGATAATATGCCACTCTTGTCTCGTTTGAATTCCCGCTTCCTCCCAAAAAATTATAACTTTCCGCGCAGTTCCTGTGGCAGTTCCTTGAATGGTTCTTTTCTCATTAATATGTAAATGAAGAAAACAGCCTAAAACTTGACGGTTTGAAAGTAGTTTGTTTCCGGTTCTGGACTTACTAGCCCTTCCTATCAACCAAATGCCTCGAAGTTTCTTTGAACTAACTATCTGTTATCCAGATGGAGTCTGGAATCCAGTTATGAGTCTGGATCCAGTTATGAGTCTGGAGTCTGGAATCCAACATCTTGTGCGTTCAGAACATAGCTTCTCTTTAGAATCAAACAGGGAAAAAAGTACCAGAGCTTTGCACCACCAGTAAATTTCAAAGTACAGCAAAAAAAAAACTGGGGAAAGTTAATTCAAAAAGTTTACATAAAAATTTACAAAATTAGGAGGTGAAACCAATGAAAATGGAAGAAAAAATTCTCTCTATATGTTTGGCTAATGTGTAGGGATTTTCCTTGAAGGGGTCAGTTCAAAATTTCGAAGTCCCAACAAAATTGAATGTTACCTTGCATGACGAGTAACATCAAAATATTTGTAATTCTGTAACTCGTAATTCAGTCACGTGAAGTATGTGTGAGCTCACGTGCATATCATATGTATAAATAAAATTAACCAAATTTTCTAAATTACTTCTATACCTTAAACGCAATTCCATGAAAGTTAAATGCGTAGCCAAATTAAATTAGCGTTGAAAACGTTAGTATGTTTATTGCCAATTTGGTGATGTTTGGCGAGGAATTTGGCATATAAACGTCACGCACAAACGCAGTAAAAATGTTTGCAGTGTTAAAAAAAATCGAAGATAAATTATTCAACACATGACACAAAATGTATCATTCCAAAATTAAATTATTTTTATTATGATTCATTGATGCCTTTCGCTTACAAAATAATTCGTAGTATTTGTTTGCCAACTAGTTACCTGAAAAGCTGGTTCGACGCCAAATAGTTCATTGCGCATGCGCCGTTTGAAAATTAATATTCTGTAAGATATTATTACCCTTCACAGGGATAACACAATTGCCAAATAATGGTCAACACAGAAAAGCCTCCGGGGCGAGATTTTTGTGAGTTTTTCGTGGGGGAATTTATTATACAATAATTTTTTTTCTTCCGTGTATATATATTTAGCTCAAACTAGAGCTTTTTTGTTTTTGGAGAAAAAGAGACGCCGTCCCCATCCTGGATTCGAACCAGGGTCCCTCCGTTTAGCCCGAAGTGTCTTGTGTCCGGAGTGAAAAAAAATTGATGTAAAATTAATATTCTGCATGTAGAACGGCGATTAGAAAAGTTGACCGAACTAGCGGCCTGTATTTCCAGAAGTTGATTAGAACACATCCAATAAGGCGAGGCAACAGCCCTGTCCTCCAAATGATGAAGTATGGATAATTTTAAGACATGAGTTTGTTTGTTTTTTGGTTTTACGGCTCAAAGACTACAGTGGTCATGCTGCGCCGGGACCTACAGTTTTCCGAGGAATCCGAACCTCTTAAGGCCTGGGGAACCAAACCCCGGACTACAGTGAGCAGTGCGATCTTTTATGAGATCTCTGAGTAAGCGTTCTTTTTGCACTGCTGGGAGTCGAACCCGGATTAGCCGCGCAATAGGAGAACGCGTTACCACACTGCGCCACCGCAGGGCCCGAGACATGAGTGCAATCTCATGAGTCAGGAAGAATAAGTTAAAGCCTGAAGAATTTGATGAAGGTGAGCAGGAGCTAGAGAATGATAAAAGCAAACACGGCAGTTTCAGCTGAAAGCTTCAAAGTGCAGACACCAAGACACACACGAAACAGACGAGGATACAGAGAGGCATAGAACCCAAGCGAAGGACAGCAAACGAAGACTCCACACGGCAAGGCAGCGCCCAGTACAGCAATGGCAGACGGAGACAACCCACATAATGTCCAATGAGAAAAACGGTCGTTGAATACTCCGATGCATTCTTTGAGAGCAGACATATCGCCACTGCTAGAAAAAGCGTTGGAGAGACTGGGGGCAGAAAAATGCAATTATGCTAGTTAAATCCAAACCATCGATGTCCTGCAAAACCAGAGGCAACAACCAGGGAAATGAGAAATGGATGGGCTCTGTAAGAAGGGTCAAAGTGGAAAAAAAAATGAAAGCAAAGCAAGAGCGATGAGCTCCTCGCCGAGAATCGGAGCAGAGACCTCACCATTTGAAGACAATTTGATTCAAAAATGTGTCCTGAACGATCGATAATAATGTTTACCTGTGATGTCATCATTCCCAAAAGTCTTGCTTCATCACTCTCTCATTGTTATTTAATCCGGCAAATCGTTTGAAGTTATCTATAAGATTGAAAGGTACCGAAAAAATGCAGAGACTGTTGTATGTAACGCCATTTCAGATAAGACGTTATTATTATTGATTGTGTAGGATCCGCTATTGATTGTGTAGGATCCGCTAAACACACTTATAACGAGCCGTCATTTAGTGAGAAAAATGGGGATTTTGTTTGGCATAATGATAAAGTGCAATGTAATTTAATAGTTTTTAGCGAACAAGACTTTATTCAAACCCCGGATTTAACGAAGAAAATTTTGTGAGATTTTTTAAAAATGTAGAACATTCTAAACAGCAGTAAAAAAAAACAATCATTGACAGGGGACGTTTTATAACCGAGGTAAATACGAGACAATTTTTCCGGCACTTGAAATCTGAGAATATTCATCTCCTTTAAAATTCGTAGTAAGGATTCAATAATAAACTCTTTTGAGGCAATGCATTGCTCGGAGGACTATATTTAATTCGCTAAATACCTTAGGATAGAAATTGAATGATCTTAATATTGCAAAACGAAGCATTGCAATTAGCTATTTGGCACATTGTGAAGTGTTGAAAATACATGGCGGAGGATCGATATAAAGCGAACCTTGCTTGCAGAGAAGCAGGACTTGACTGTATTCTTTAATTGGTCAGAAAATTTGTATGGGTTACCATTAGCACAAATTTATCCCCCAAAATTTTTATCAAATCGCCAAGTAAGGGCGTTTCTGGTCTGTCCTTTTTTATTATCTTTCCCAACTCTCCCGTTTGCTACTATAAGCATCTACCACTGTATGAAATATGCGCTCTTCCATTTTACCTGCCCATATGTATATATAACCATCTAATGTTAAATATATATGATGACCATAATGAGGATTTTCAACGGCTTTGCACTCTAACTTGATAGCAACACCTTTGGGCAGGAATCTACGTAAAAGTACACATTGCAGTTTTTCATTATGCGCAATCGTAGAATTACAGTAGAATCCCTGTTATCCGAACTTTGCTTAATCAAAGCCAGGCTTTTTTTTTTTTTTAAGTCAACGCTCTTTCGTTATTTTCGACAAAAACCCTCATATTTGTTTCCTGGTACACTTCGACCAATAAAGACACTAATATGGTTGCACCAATGACTCAATATAAATAATAAAGACTCCAATATAAATGATTAATATGAAACACATGCAAAAATGTACAAATAGTTTGTACATATTGCACCATTTCCAAATTATCCAATATCTTAATTATAACTTACTTACACTTCTTCACTAGTAATACGGTAGTTTGATAATATGTGGCTAAACGTGTTTTTGAATAAATGTTGTAGTTTCTTTGGACTTTATACTGAAAATTAAATTTCCGGATTTCTCGAAATTTTGTTAATCCAAAATCGAACCTGCCCCCTTTATTTCAGATAATCGGGATTTTACTTTAATTTAATCTACATATTCATTCATACCTTATATTCATAAAATTTTATGAAAACGTGATTATTATAAAGTGACTCGTCTTAACTTACCATCAGTATTACATTTTAATGAAACTTCTATTAATAAAAGTTTTTACTTAATTTCATAAAAAAAAAATGTGCCAAACCATCATTACCGGAAATATTAACGTTTTTTATGTAAACAAATTTAATATATTTTGACTATATATATATAATTTATTTACTCTCTCCTGTTTCGTATTATTGCAAAAGAAATTTACATAATGCTTGACTACAGTCACGCATGCGCATAAGCATAGCCCACGGTAAGCGTCACAATTGACTTGATTATCAGCACAACTATTGTCCACCAAAGCCGCGACGACAGACAGACATGCACGAGTACAAAACACAAAGTGCTGTCCACGAAATCTGGCACAAATAAAGTGACTGCACTCAGGCATATGTAAATACGTTTCAGAAAAAGCAATTTTCATAAGAATCATTGCAAAAAAAAGAATTGAAATCATGCAAG
>QLNU02003225.1:13239324-13250189 GCA_006491805.2 Dysdera silvatica | reverse complement strand
GGTGAGGAATGAAAAACTGATGAAAGGGGCATGTGCCACCTTGGGCTTGGATAGGCGATAAACGACCAGTCAAATGACAGTCAGCTCGGCGCTGTGACGTCACCAAGTCCAGTAACCCCTCAATTTCAATACTCTTTAATTAAGACAGCACTGCATACTCTCAATAATTTTCTTCAGGATAGCCCTGCAAATAATAAAATAATGGATAGTGCGTTGCATGACTTTAAATGATCCTTCATATGCAGGTTGAAATGGACAACGTACGGCGTCAGCTCTTATCAATGCATGTAAATAGGAGTATAAATCTTAGTGAATGAAAACAGAAGGTTCCGCGTGTCTGGGAGGTGTAGAAGGGCGTACTTTGTCAAAGTGTCGTTGTAAAACTGAGTGGCAAAATCATACACGTTTGACATCTTAGTCAGTGCATGTACAATGGCGGTCAAAAGTTTCGGGCGACAACATTTTTTGAAGTTATTAGGAAATCGATGGGTTGTACAAAAAAAAGTGGATCAGGCATGAAATAGTCATTTTTATTTCCTATAAATCGATGAATTACACATTTGTATACATTTTCAATTTGTAAACACCTACCGTAGTAAAACTACACTGTAAAAATCTAGGCTACTAACTAATAGAAGCCAAAAGTATAACTGAAGTTTCGTCTGATTTTTTTTTTTTTCTGAATTTGTAATGTAAGATGGATAATAGATATATTGCAATACTAATCCATAGAATTCTTAACTGGACCACTACAAAAATGGAGGACAAAGGCATAACTGAAGTTTGTTCTGATTTCTTTTTTCTGAACTAGTAATGGATAATGGGAATATTGTAATATTGATCCATCGAATTTTTAGCTAGACTACTAGAAAATGGAGGCCGAAGGTTTAACTGAAGCTTGGCCTGATTTCTTTTTTCTGAATTGAAAACAGAAAATGAATAATAGAAATGCTGCAATACTCATTCATAGTATTCTTAGCTAGACTTCTAGAAAATGGAGGCCGAAGGTGTAACTGAAGCTTGGCCTGATTTCTTTTTTCTGAATTGGAAACAGAAAATGGATAATGGAAATACTGCAACATTCATTCATAGTATTCTTAGCTAGACTACTAGAAAATGGAGGCCGAAGGTGTAACTGAATCTTGGCCTGATTTCTTTTTTCTGAATTGGAAACAGAAAATGGATAATGGAAATACTGCAATACTCATTCATAGTATTCTTAGCTAGACTTCTAGAAAAATGGAGGCGCATATGTCTGACTAAAAGTTTGGCCTGATTTATGAAGAATATTCGCTAGTATAATGATTCAAGGGTCACGCGGTTCCGAAAGCTAAAGTAAATTAATAATACGATGGACATAGATAAAAGTACTGAATTATTATCCAATTACAAATAAGGTTTAAAACTTTGTTCAATATAGGACTTCATTGCAGAACTATTTGATATTTTTATAGAATTAGTGTAATGCTTATGAAATATACAACTAGTTTTAATGTTATAATCGCCTCCGATATCCAATAAAATATTTTTGCAATAGCTATATAGTATTAGAAACCAAATCCTTTTGACGATTTATTAATGTCAAAACAAAGTATTGAAATTTATATCAATAAATACAATTTATGTTAAAATATTTCCAAAATCAATTAAAAAGCCTCATATAAAGTGCAAACGCAATTCCTCAAATAATAGTGGCACTGAAACAAATTGTTCTAAAATTGTGTTCTGTTAAATCATCAATTAAATGATCTCAATTAGTAAATTGGTCAATCGATTCTATTAAATCTTTTGGGGTCATGGTCAATTGGTTTTATTAAATCATTCCTGTTCCTGGAACATAGTTCATAATACTATTAAATTATCCCTGTTTCTGGGATATAGTTCACGATTCTATTAAATCATCCTTGTTTCTGGTTCTATTAATGATTCTATCAAATCTTCCCAACTGCTAATATGTGGTATGATTCTGTTTAATTATTCATTTACAGTGCTAATAAATAATCTACAAGTGAGCTTATTACATCATGCCATTTATCAACACATGAGCAATTATTCCATTTAATTCTTCTTGTCTCTGGTGGAACGTGATTCATTAAGTCATCACTTGAATCTTCCCGATTACTTCCATAATGCGGTCTATAAGTCTGTCAGATCATCGTCATAATGTAAGTGAATGACAGGAATAAAGTCTCTCTCGTTCAAACGTAATCTTTCGAATTTGTCGGTCAAGTCAAGAATCCCATTATTATCTAACGTATCCTGCATTTCCAAATTCGATCCCAAGAACTTCCAGGTGTAGCTGGTCGCATGGCCGTTGTAAACTTTGTAGCGCTCCAAAATGGCGTTGAGATGTTCTTCGCATGGCACCTGATAATGATCATTGAAATCTAAATTATTTAATTAGAGCCCACCATCATATTTTATGTATTACATTTAAATGTCATTTCTTTTATAGATTTTAAGTTTAGAAATTCTTTTTGAAAACAGCTAATATGCAAATAAAATTCTGCGTAACGACCTTGAGCAAATCAAGCCTAGGACAAAGATGGTACAGCCCATCATTTATCCACACGTATATAAAGCTACATGTGAAGTTCCCATCTATTCGACATATTCATACATCATGCATCTTTTTCGCATAATGGTGATGATATTATTACCCTTCTCAAAGATAAAAAGATTACCAAGGAAAATATCTAATAAATAAGGAGTGGAGTGTTTTTGTAATTTCAATCCCTGAAGAAAGTAAAAATATCATGAAAAACATAAACATGCAGATAAGGCATCATCTCCTAGGGGCTCTAGTTAGTCGATTTGGCATGATGCTTCAGTTCCAGTGAAGAGGTCGCTGTTTCGACTCCAGCATGGGACGATGCCCTTTGTTTTTTTCTTTACTACCCGCCACACCTCGTGAAAGCGGGTCAAATTAGCTCTAGTTTGACAACAGAGCATGGGTGTCAAAACTCGTTATGCACCTCATACATTTTGCCTCATGCATCTTATTATGCACCGTACTTAGTCTATCTAATTAGACAACTTGTACCTCGAGAGTAATTTCCTTCTTCGTGAGCATATTCATCATGCGGATGAGTCTTGAATGGTGGCTTTGAACACCTATTACGTATTTTTCGTCTTCCCACCAAGGAACCTTCATGCACTCCTGATTGGTTTTAGCCATTGGTTTTGTAATTTCCGGTTTATATTTCGATTGGAGTTGTGATTTCGTCTGCTCTATGAACTTTTGAAAAATGGCCTCAGCCTTAATAAGGTCTCTTTCTTTGTTAGCCAGATATTCTTTTTCTATTTCCTCTTGCGATGGGACATCTATGAATCTCCCAAATGGCAGAAATGCATCAACTTTATTTGTGTTTGGATCAACGTGTATTCTAAGCTGAAAAATAGAATAAAATTTCTGCAAAAATCAAAAGTTTTCACTAATAATGTCTAACTCGTTTTCTCATATTTCTATTCATAATTTAGAAAATACTTTGAATGCATATTTTTTAAAGAAATTTTATGCTTGCAAATCTGTTCCCTCCCTTTGCCGTATTTAAATAGTTACATAGCAACCCAAGTCCTAAGACAACGCTGAAGATTTTCTGTTAATTTTGAAGCTTTCCGCTTAAATTTTGAAAGAAAACAAAAAAGAGGCAAGGGAAGAAATATGGAGATCGACTTTGATAACGTCAACGATTTTGAATAATTTTTTCTGACACCCAGGTTATGAACTCAAACTAGAGGGTTTTTTTTATAGAAGAAAAAAAAGCTGTCGCTTTGACCCGGAGACGAACCGCGGACCCGTCCTAAGACGAAGTGAAGCCGAGTAGGTAGAGGTACAACGAGTAATACGTCGGATTGTCAGTTCGACCACGGGTAGAGACAATTGCTTTTTTCTTAGCTAATTTAATGTGATTATATTGCTCACTGGCGAACAACGCAGGGGGGGCGGGGTGATAGGAGTGGTGATCCTCCAAAATTTTGTATATATACATATATGAATATATGGAGTGTCAGCTCTGTGACCCCTCTTGTGAACTTTCTGCATCCGCCGATGTGGACAACAAGGTTCCGGGTTCGATCCCCTCCCCCCGTCGCACAAGCCCCTTTTTTATTCTTTTCAATCTTTATTCTTTTTCCAAGCCGTACATTGAATCAAATAGACCCCATTTTTCGCAATCGATGAGTATGGTTTCACATTTTTAAGACAAATATATCTTTTTTTAAATCCATTTTTAAGAATGCCTAAAATTTACGATTAATGCACTAATTTTCCCCTAAAAACTTTTAAAAAAAGCTATACGTCATCTCTCAAATTTAAAAAAATAGAGCATATTTTATACACCAGGTAAATATTTGACTTGTATTTTAAACAGGAGGATAGCTATTCAAAAAAAAAAAATGCGCTCAATTAATACTCATAAAGATCGCACTGCTCACTTTAGTCCGGAGTTTGGTTCCCTAGGCCTTAAGAGGTTCGGATTCCTCGAAAAACACTAAGTCCCGGCGCAGCATGACCACTGTACTCTTTGAGCCGTAAAACAAAAAACAAAAAAAAAAATCACTCGATTAATAATGTTTTATATCCAGTTTTCCCTACTAAGATATTCCACTTCAAACCTCTGCCTTTTATGCCTCTTGCAAAAATTGAAGCACATTTTTCAACAGCCTACAAGCCCAATAGTTCATTTCTTATTCCTGTTTTTAAGAAATCTCTGGCACTGCAGCCACCTTTAACATCATTCGGAGCACTAGGTCCCGAATTCGAGCCCACGTGCACGCACAAGCCCCTTTTTTTTTTTTTTTTTTTCAATCTCCATCCGTTTTTCATATCATCAAGTAAACCGCGTTTTTCTAATTGCCATGCATATTGCTTCACATTTTTAACATAAATATATCATTTGTAGATCCATTTTTAAGGGTACCTAAAATTCAAGATAGAAGCACTAATTTTCATCTAAGAAAATGAAAAAGCTGCAGTTTGGCTGTTAATGTTAAAAAATAAAGCATTTTTTAGACACTACTTAAGTATTTAACTCAAATTTTGAACAGAAGAAATGAGATTCTTAAACTAGGAAAAGGGGCCTTTCTTAATAACACACACGTTTCGAATCCATTTTTTCCCTCTAAGAAATTCCTCGTGAAACTTCTGTATTTTATGGCACCTGCATAAATTAAAATACGTATTTCTGCAGTCTGCATACCCATAACAATCTCTTTTAAGACAATAGTTCATTTATCACTCACCTTCTTAAGACATCTCATTGCAGCAACCTTTAATACAACTCGGACAACCACTGGCGTACGCAGATGGTTGTCGATGGGGGTTGTAACTCCCCATTGCAATGAAATTCTGTATTCATATGTACGAATATGAATCACAACTCTGTAACCCCCTCCCCTTACGAACTTTCTGCGTACGCCTGTAATATTGCGTTAAATATGCCGGGTGGTCATAAAGTAAATTCCCTTATGAAAAAGACCCCCAGGGTTCAGAATTGTCAAGGCATTGGAGTAACACTTGAGATGTGGACATTTCAAGGTGTGGGATCGAGAGTTACTTGCATAAAAAAATTATCTACCAAGGTTATGGTTAATGTTATCAAATTTCAAAAATTTCGAATGGAACGCCATTTTTTTTACTATTGCAATATGATCATCATTGTACAAAAACCCGCAAAAGCCGTTGAAAGTTTTCTTTTAACTTCAAAAATGGCTGCGCAAAAGCAGTATTAAATACGATAAGTGTGAGCGACAAAATTTAAAAGAAAAGCAACAGTACATATCCCGCCGCCATACAAATGCATATCATTTGCAGCTGTAATGAAGGCAGAATTCTGCCTTCACTTGACAAAGGGAGCAGTTGGCTCCCGAAACGTCGTGTTTTTAAACCTTACGCCAGTGTCGAAATAACTGTTTGTTATACATTCTGAGGATTAAAAAAAAAAAGTGTTGCCGTCCGAAATTTTTGAAATAAATGTAACCGTAACCGTGATATATGATTTTTTTTAACATTGAAAATGTTCTTACGGAAATTAATTTTAAAAAAAAATAGTTTTTTTCGGTAGATTTTTCGTCAGATCTTAATAAAGATATTGTTGTAATAAAAGTAATAAAAGCTATTGCTGGATTCAACAACAGAAATACTATCTATTCGTTTTATTAATGGCTTTCCTGTACTGTTGCCAGTTGGAACACGAAATAGCGCAGACTTAAGTACAATTTCAAAAATTGGCACCATGTCAAATTATTTCCTTTCATTTAACGCTTTCCAAATGTACATAATGTCATTTCACGTACCTAGCAACAAATATTGTATATAATTTCTCTTTATATATATTTGGCAACATTGTGTATTTTAGTGTTCGGAATTTTAAAATAATAGACCAGTCTTCCGTTTAATATCGATGCGCTCAAAGGAATCGATTCGCCAAAATGGCATACTAGTTTCTTAACATAACAGTTATTTCGACACTGGCGTTAAGGTTTAAAAAGCGTTTTTAAACCTTACGCCAGTGTCGAAATAACTGTTTGTTATGGAATCTCCTGGTGAAACTCTGTATTGTTTCGTTAACAGAATTAACTTATTTGTTGGCGTATTAATGAATTCTGTTAAACTTTTAAATCTTTAATACAATATGTAATGTAGATCCGGTACTAGACTTAAAAATTAGCCCAACACGTGGTGGAACTATAATTGATGGAGCATTTGGTCAAGGATTAGAAAATATTAATTGTAGAAATTACATCTTGTATTTTAGCTATCATAGACAAATGATTATGTCTATCTAAAGTTTTTCAAAAAATGAAAAAAAAAAGTCACTGTTATTGAATATATTTTCAACGTTCTCATATTCAATAACATTTAAGATTTCGTTTATCATACAACTCTCAAAATTTTAATAACAAAATAATAATAACTCTCAAATATTTCACGTAACTCTCGAGAGAACGCTTTGAAGTGTCTTCATCTCAAGTTTCATTCCGATACTTAGGGTCTCTTACATAGGGGCATGCCCGTATCCAGAGAGGGTATCTTAGAAACTGATCCCCCGTCCCCGAAACTAAACTTTTAATGGGACTTAGCTAAAGACTTGCATACTGTGATTATATCGATACATTCTGTAAAATTTTTGAACCCCCACTCTCGAAATTAAATTCTTGCTACGGTCTTTGATGGGGGAATTTACTTTATGACCAATCAGTATGTAAATAAAGAGCTACAATGGAGCCATTACCTCTTTTGTATTTTTATCAAAAAGATGGCTAATGTCCTTTCCACCGAACATCAATATGGGATCACGTAGAGGATCATCTGTAAAACAATTAAGAATAATCATCAACAAACAGTCATTTATCCTTTAAACTGAACAGGAAAAGAAAAGCGGGCGAGGAAAAAATCAGTTTTATATATATATATATATATATCTGAAATGATTCGTTATATCTATGATATTCCATATATCTTATACTTTAAATCAAACTAGCTGAAATCATTTGTTCGGTATAGCCGAGATATTCTTGTCCGTTATAACCGAACTTCACCATGTATTTAATTTGACCGTGGTATTATGTTCAGTTATATCCATTTACTCAGTGTTACTAGACTTGCGAACGTAATAACGAGTAGTGAACTATGGAATAGAAATTAATGCTCTTTAAAGTGAATTGTCGTAAACTATCGTGATCGGGATAGTTCCATATACTACAGTTATTGTGATTGCAGTGATAATAAACACAACTGTTATCATGTTAGCAAATTGAACCTTGCTCATTCCTTATTCGTCTCAATAATGCCGTTCCAATGGACAACTATTTCTGTTTAAGAAAATTTTGAAGTCCCGACTAAAGCTCCTAAAAAAAAGGGAGCCACCGCATAAGGCACTTTAATATCATCGTACCACGTTATCGCATTCGCTGTTGTGTAAACCTGAGTGATTTACAAGTGTGTTATTTTTAATAAAATTTGGTGAAATGGGTGTGTGCCGCTGTGAATTGTTCAAATCACTCGAGGAATAAACACAGAATGTTTAGATTTACAACAGATCCTGTAAAAATTGGACTATTAATTTTCCAATGGTAAACGTTGTATAAGTAAGATATTATTACCCTTCTCAGGGATAACACAATTGCCAAATAATGGTCAACACACAAAGCTACCTGAACTAATTTTTGTAATTTTTCTTGGTGGGGATTATTATACTGAATAATTTTCGACACCCACGTGTAAGCTTTGACCATTATTTGGCAATTGTGTTATTCCTGTGAAGGGTAATAATATCTTACATCCTTATATATGGAAACATAGAGCATTTTTCATGTCCTCGTTCGTCTAGCGGTCAAGACGCTCTGAGCTCAACGGAGGAACCCTAGTTCGACTCTAAGGCGGGAACGGCGTCTCTTTTTCTCCTACAACTAAAAATCTCTGGTTTGAGCTTATACGTGGGTATCGAAAGTTATTAAATATGATAAACGTTGCGTTATGAAACCGGAAGTGTACAACAAAATGGTGGCTTATGCGTCGGCCTATAATTTTAAGTGCTTTAGTCCCGACAAATGCTTCATAGAATTCCGCACGTTCTGATTAAGAACTTTCTCTGTTTAACATCAGTTTTTCTCTGTCCCTCAAAAGTCGCTAATGAGAGAATTTACTGTCTATCATTTTTGTCCAAAGCGTGCGTATGTGAGTGATCGCAGACAAGGTAAGATCTCTTCATACGTTTCAAGCCACAAGTGTAAATATTTATTTCTCGGCATATTTTCCCGCAATTTTCTTTAATCATTTTATTTAGACAAGTGTCATACATTACACAAATGTTAATTTAGTCTTCAACGTATGGATCAAATTGCACTGAAACAAATGAAAAATACAACACACACAGTGACTAGATAAATATCACCATGACAAGATATAATCATATAAATATTATCAGACAGATAAACAGTAATTATCTTAACAAATAAGTATTTTGACGCCTGGGCAGCATTGAGAAAAGATTAAAAAGTCTGACAAAGCTCATGCTGTCCAGATAGAATATAGAAAATAGAATAGAAATAGAACTTATACGTGATTGTCATATATTTATTAGCTATCGGCAAAAGTTTATGTTCTGTAACTAATTAAAATACAGTGTAATCTAAATTTAACGATTTCTGCGGGAGTAGTGAAAATATTCGTTAAATCGAGGGAATACATATATCGGAACCAGCGGGGGAAAGGGGGCAAATATATAATTTTGCCTTTGCTTGCAGGGGCATATGCCCTCCTTGCCCCAACACAAATTACGCCTTTGCAATGAGGCACCCACGGGGAAAGTATGGACATCGGGCCTTTCCTCGAGTTGAAAATTTGCATATAAAATACGTTAAAAGTAATAATTATTATGCTGAAAAATTTTTTTTTACATTTTCTACCCTCCTCCGAACAAAAGTCATGGCGCGCTATTTGGAACTGAAATAAGAAATTATCGAAAAGAAAGCCATAAAAATGCTTACTCTGCACACATAAGAATACGGATTAATTTTAATAACACACACACACACAATAATACACAAATACATATGTAATTACTACTTCGAAAAGAAATCTTTGATGTTTGTTTTGGTTTTTCTTAGGAATTGGCATTTAACATTGTCTTTTCTATTTTTGCAAATACATCGAAAAGATCATCGCTGATGTAAAAATGCAGTAAATACTTCTTTACAGACTGTAAACTAGCATTCACTTCATGATGATTTGCTGACGACAGTTGATTTTCTAACTGAAATTCTACTTACAGCTACTGGCTAATGATGAAAAGTTATCGTTTATATCGACGAAAGCAAACATTAAATCTAGGAAAATATAGCACTGGACTTAATGTAATCAATCCGGACCAATAAAACCGATCGTTAAATTGAGGATATTGTTAAATCGTGTATCGAATTAATCGTGTATTGAAGTTAGACTGTACTTCACTAAAAACCATAGTTTTTATGAAATAATTTTTATATGTGGTTATCAATTTATTTTACTGGAGCATGCGGCATATTAATTTCTTATTGCATTTACCTTTATGTTCTTGAATAAGTGGCGTGAGGTCTAGAACTTTACCAAATAACGTCACCCACAAATCGTCTGGTTTACAATGCAGTGCCACTTCTTTGTACATATAATATTTCCATTTGACCATGTTTGCTGCAAAATTCTCAAGCTGTATATGAAATTTTTTGTCTTTCTTTTATATTATTTTGGAGTCTCCTTATGCCCTATTTGAGCTGCATTTACTATTTTGGAAATGGAAAAAAAAAACAAAAAAACTTATAACTCTTTTAAAGAAATAATAAACAATTTCAAACTAACAACAATAAGACTAAAACAATATTAAACTTAAACTTCTATTGTTGATAATAATTCAAAATCAATAATAATTCAAAATCAATGATTGCTACATCCATTCAATTATTAATTTTTATTTTTTCTTGATACTTGTGATAATATGGTCTGCATTGTGTAGCAATCATCAGTGCATAACATCAATTTCTCATAGATTCAGTCTTTCTGGCTTTATTAGCAAAGCTAAGTCTTCTTTGAATGCAAACAAAATTTCAACATTCTCTCAATCAATAATGAGACATCATCGAGCACTTTTTCCTGTTATTGGAAAACCATTCTTCCTAACAATTACAACTACACGCAATATCTATATAAGATTTCACAGACATAGGCTTGGAATCCCTTATAACAACGATTTGCTATTCCGCATTGGAAAAGCACAATCGCCACCCTGCCTTCAATGCACTGAAGGTGTGGTTGAAACTGAAGAACATCTCTTCCTACTCTGCAATGCTTACCCACTGTTGAGAGGAGAAAGCTTTCACACCTGCTT
>QLNU02003225.1:13185380-13223427 GCA_006491805.2 Dysdera silvatica | reverse complement strand
CACTGCTGGATGAAGGTCTCTCCAAATGCTTTCCACACAAGTCTATCCTGAGCAATTCGCTTCCACGTCACCCCAACCTGTTTTCTTATTTCATCCACCCATCTAGTTTGAGGACGTTTTCTAGGTCTTCGGTGGTCTCTTGGAATCCAGTTCAGAATTTCTGTTGTCCATCGTTGATCAGTTCTTCTTGCAATATGCCCAGCCCATCGCCATTTCAGCCCTTTTACTTTAACAATGATGTCCTCTACTCTAGTTTGCTCTCTCACCCAAGTGTTTCTTTTTCGATCTCTCCTAGTTATTCCAAACATGCATCTCTATATACTCCTTTGGGTTTTCTGTAACTTCCGTATTGCTGCAATTGTTTGACTCCATGTCCCTGATCTGTAAGAGAGGACTGGCAATACACACTGGTTGAAGACATTTCTTTTTAGACACAAAAGCAATTTTCCCTTCAGGATAAAACTTCTTTAAAAATGAACTCCATCCAAGTTTAATACATCTATTGAGCTCTTTCATAATATTGCCTTCCATTGAAATCAGTGGACCAAAGTAAATATATGAATCAGCAATTTCTAGATTAATGTTGTCCACCTGCATTTTTGTTTTCTCTATAAAATTATTGAACAGGAATTTAGTTTTTTGTAGGTGCAACTTGACTCCAACTTCTCTACTTTTAGTAAAGAGCTCCTGTATCATGTCTTGGAGTTCCAATGGGTCCGTTGAAAAAATAACAATGTCATCAGCAAACCGCAAATGATTTAAATATTCACCATTTATTTTTATTCCCCTGTTATTCCAATTTATTTGATGAAAAATCATCTGTAAAGCTGAAGTAAAAAGTTTTGGAGAAATGGTATCTCCCTGCCTCACACCTTTACCAATTTTAATAGTTTTGGTATCTTTATGTAACCGAAATTTTGCACTTGCATTTTTATACACACATTTCACCATGTCAATGTACACATCCTCGATGTCTGCTGATCTTAAAGAGTTGATGACTGCTGATGTTTTAATAGAGTCAAAGGCCTTCTCATAGTCAATAAATGCCACACACAATGGAAGTTCATATTCATGTGTTCTTTCAATTAATTCTCTTAATACTTGAATATGGTCCACTGTACTGAATCCACTTCGAAATCCAGCTTGTTCTCTTGGTTGAGCTGCATCTAATTTTTTCTGCAGGTTGACTTTTGTGAAGATTTTATAAATAGCAGGTAACTAGCTAATTGGTTGGTAAATTTTCAAATCTACTTTATCACCTTTTTATGCTAAAGAATTACTGTTACAGAATCTCATTGGTCTGGTATGTTAAGTTTTCTTTTCTTCTATTTCTTGTTATAAGGTGTCATCCTCTCTTTTTAATGCAATGATGTGTTTCTTCCCAATAGACAAACTCCCTTTAACAACCCTAAGGCTCTTGTTGCTTTCAATGGCCTTCCTTACTAACTCACAATTGAATTTTCTTATATCTTCTTTCATGCTTTTGCGCAGAGTTTTACAAAGTTCTATGTACTCAATCCTGGAACTGGTATTTTGATTGTCCACCTTCATATCTCTTCGCCTTTTCATGAGCTGTTTCGTCTTCTCAGATAATTTGCTATTGTGCTTTTTACAGGTTACACCACCAATTTCCCCAGCAGTTTCAACTATTGTCTTAACAATGTTTTCATTTGCTTCTGAGATATCACTTTCATCAATAAGTCCTTCCAGTGCAGAAAAGCGATTTTTTAATTCCAACTTGAATGCCTCGGTATTTTCTTTTAATTTCTTTAAATCCACCCTCTTACTTACTTGTTTCCTAATGAGCTTCTGTCGTTCTAATTTAGTATTTAAGTGCACTTTACATCTCACCATTCGATGATCACTTCCAGTATTAAATCTGTTCAGTACACTGCAATCTTCAATAATTGATTTCTTGTTTGCCAGGATATAGTCAATTTCACTAGTTCCCCCATTTGGGTGTTTCCATGTCCATTTTCTTTGCGGTTTCTTCTTAAAAAATGAATTCATGATGCTAAGATTTTCAGCTTCTGCAAATTCGATGAGTTGATCGCCACGTTCATTCCTTTCCCCATATCCGTATTTACCAACCGATGTCTCTCCTTGTTCCTGTTGTCCAATTCTTGCATTGAAATCCCCCATGATGAGCTTGATATGTTGTTTCCCTTTGGTGTGTAACTCTTTGATTTCTTCATAAAATTCTTCAACCTCTTCGTCGGTATGGCTTGATGTTGGTGCATATACCTGTACTATCTGAAGTTGGTATCGCTGGGTTAGTTGAACAACGAGCCTCGCTGCTCGATCTGACGTGCTTTCGACTTCAAGAAGGTAGTCTTTAATTCTTTTGTTGATTAAGAAGCCAACACCACTTGTTCTTCCAGTTTCCGTTCCTCTATAATAAAACAAATGTCCACTTTTAAGTTCCACCAACTCTTCACCTTTTCTTCTAACTTCACTGAGTCCTACAATGTCCCATTTGATCTTGTCAAGTTCTTCTTCCAATTCCTGAAGTTTTGCTTCAGAAGCAAGGGATCGTCCATTAAACGTAGCCAAGGTCAATAACAAACGGCAGCCTGGGCCATTCCAGTGATTCTTAGCACCCCCTGCTTTCATGCCACACTGACCGCTGCCTTGATCAGGAGCACTCCAGCACCTGGAGACTAGGGGCCATGGTTTCTGGTGTGTCAACATAATGGAGGAATTAGCCATAATTTCACCACGCTGGCTAGACGGGTTGGTGAATTAGCCCTCCCCTTCCGCCTTTCCATCCGTGCAGCAAATATTAATTTGCCACATAAATAGAAAGCCCAGCCAGCACCACTTCAAGGTTAGGCAAGACACTAGGTTATTGGCCCAGCTGGTTCCGCGGCCATATATATATAATCAGGGAGTAACCAGCCAAAAATAGTTTTACAGCTTTTCGGTTAACTTGCACCTAAAAGTTGTAGCCAAATCTGAAAAGTTGTTTTCAAATTTTGTTCAGAAAGAATCAACTCCATATAATGGCATTTAATTATTTTTACATATTGACCTGATTCTTATATGCCTGTGCATACACCATACAATATATGCAGCCTGAAAATCAAATTCCTTCCTCTCTGTCCCTTTGATAGCTATGTTCATCAAGTAACTTACATTGGTGACATGGAGTCTATTACGAACATCTGTTTTTATGTTCATTTCACTAAATCTCCTCTCACAATTTATGGTATGCGCTAGAATTGGCAATTTAAATTTACATATTATAGATATAGCAGTGTTCTCACATAGTAAACTTTATTCAGCAGCACAGTACACTTTTGCAGGTGACAGCATTACATGGAGGTGGTACTTAGAGAGCAACTGGGATTTGTCGAGAGCTACCCTTACTACTTGTCGGTGCATTTTGACCACTTGACGAGTGTACAATGTTTCTGGGAATTTTGTTCACAAATAAGCAGCTCAGTGTTCCCAGTAAGGATGTGTTTCTCGATGAAGGTATCTTCCATTTTTAAAGGGCTGCATGATGAACCCTCCCCTGACCGTACGGTTCCATGTAGTTGGGTGATCTTGCTATCACCACCTTTCCAATTTTAGTTGGAGCTTTTCGACAAATTGCTCAGCAGTTTTCTAGTTGAATTTTAGTTAACGTTGCCTTTTGGCAAAAAGGCTACTAATGATGGATTAATGTCTGATATATAGACACTGGTCCATAGTTGTTTCCATATGTGACAGACATTCAGATTCCTTGAAAATCTGTAGGTTCGTGATGCACCGTAATGTTTAGTTTTAGTTTATTATTAAAACCCAATAGGATATACACTTACATTTGGAGTGGAATAAAAAACGTCATACAATAAAGTACATAAAAATTAATAAATACAAAAGACAGGAGCAGCGAAAACACCAGGAACAGAATGACAAAACAAAAATATGCACTAAAAAGGGAAACACTTTAAAAAACCAGACAAATCAAAATGCATTAACGAGCCCTTAAAAACAGTCAAAGAGGCATATGACACAAGGCACACAGGTAAAGAGTTCCAAACACGTGCAGTACAGGCGCAAATGAATGGAAATGACAATTTCCCCTTGCAAGGGGCACCCTCACAGTTAAAGGATGACATCTGATATGAAAGTGATGTAACATCTGGATCAATTGCAGACTTTCATTTCCATGGACTAGACTATGAATTAACTTATCAAAAGGGATAATATCAGTCTATAAGCGATGCCACTCCAAAGAGGGGAGTCCCATCCTGTCGAGCCAATCTCTATAATTGAGATCTCGAAGAGAATAAACACCCCTTGAAAATCTACGAAGTGGCAATTCCAATAACATAATGTTGCCAATCTTAAAAGGACTCCAGACCGATATGGCATATTCCAAGACAGGTAAAACAAAAATCTTAAAAGCAAGAGTCGGTGACTAGGCATCACTTCTGAAAAACAATTTTCTAATTAGGAAACAATGCTGATTAGCTCTAGCAACCAAACGGTGACAATGATGCGAGAAATCTAAGTTGGTGGTCATCCAAATGCCCAGGTCCTCCTGCTCGCTAACATCATCAAGGATATTACCAGCCACAGAGTGAAAACAATTAGCATTATAATAACCAATATGTAAGATACATGATTTAGAGGAAGAAATGTCGAGATGGTTATCCAAACACAATTCATCAAGCTGATTGCAAGACTACTGTAAGACAAAAGACGAATCAAACGAGTTCAATAACGAGAAAAATCTGAGGTCATCGACAAACATATAAGATGGAATAGGTCTTAAAATAGCAGGAATAATCTCCAGCATAGATTAAAAACAGAATAGGTCCAAGGATGGAAGCCTGAATTACACCACTTGTCACAGGAGCATAGCCAGAAATTTTATCTCCAACTCTTACACAATGAGTTCTGCAAGACAGAAGGGTCACAATGATACGAACCAACTTAGATGGAAGGTTTATCAGCTTATCAACAAGGACAGATTTCAAAATCCTATCAAACGCTGTAGTACAATCAATATAGACAACATCTACTGGGCGACCTCTATCACCATAGGATGACCATTCATTCATTAATATAACTAATAAGCTGAACGACAGCCGACCTTCCTGGCCTAAATCCAAATTGTTCAGCTGGAATAAAGCGTGGGCAAAAGAATTTAATAAGCTCCACTTAAAAAGCTTAACAATTGTGTTGTCAATGAGATAGGACGGTAATTTGCAGGGCCAGACTGTTCACCCCTTTTTGAAAACTGGAATGACAATGGCCCTGGTCCAAGACTCAGGGACAATGTCAGTAGAATAACATATATTGAACAAGGTTGAGAGAATGTATGATAAAGGAACAACCAAACGCTTATAGAAAATAGGTGGGGGAACCCATCAGGGCCCGCAGCACCAGGTATCAACCCCAACATAGATTTCAATATCACTCTCGAAGCAAACTGGGCCATAGCACCATCCACATCCAACGAGCAAGATATAGGAGGAATTGCAGAGTTCTCAGTAGAATAAAAACCCATCAAAAATACCCAAACACATATTATCCTTATCAAGGTCTGACACAATCAAAGAACCTGAAGGAGATCTCATGGAAGGGAGAGTACAATATCCATAAAGTTTTCATCTCATATATCTAAAGAAACTCTGACGATTACCATGTTCGCACAAACTCCTAAGGACATCGGAATCTATCCAAGATGACATTTCTCTATAACTCGATGACAAGGCAAAATAAATGTCACGATTTACAATAGAGGGAAAATTTCGAAGATTTTTCCATGCCCTTAATTTAGCTCTCGCAAGGTATAATAATCCCCAAATGACCCTAGTATGGCGTACCCTAGACAATGGAACCTCAGACACACGAGCATTAATAGTGCTCTCAGAGAAAGCTATCAAACAATCTATATCACAGGAGAGATCAAAATAAACAGAATCGATGTTCATCAGAATGATGTTGATAGTAGTATAATCAAAATACGAGAAATTCTAAAAAAATTCCATCACCTCCGACCTAACTAAGAAAAAATGAGCGGCAATAGGGATATGTGGAAGATTATCACTAAGAATAAAAAGGTCAAAAGCAGAAATATCGAACAAAAAGGACAAGTCATTTGAAAATGAAAGGTCCAAGAAACGTTCACCACAAGTAGGAAATCTAATCAACTGGGTCACACCACAAAATTCCAAGGAGTTCAAAAGGTCACAATGGCAAAATGAACCAGTACAATCAGTAGGTCCCCAGCGACAGGAGTTTAAGTTCAAGTTACCAGTCAAAACAACTGGGAAAGGGGACTGAACTACCAAAGACAAACCACGTGTAAGAGTAGTCAAATAGTCCAGACAACCAGACTTAGAAGGAGGGAACATAGACACAAATAACTCTAATAGCAATAAGATTACCATAATAAATATCTATGCCAATCATTTCATGACTATTCAGACTACTGCCAAAAAGACATGGAGAGCAAATAAATGCATCTCTAACAAAAATACATACTCCACCGTCGACAGAATCATGTCTGTCCCTATGGAAAATATTATAATTGATAGTACAAACAAAGGAGTCAGGATGGTCAGGTTTAGGTCCAAGTCTCTGCGATACACAGAATATCAATTTCATGAACTCATAAATACTTATGCAACCTCGATAACTTATTAATAATACTACGAGCATTCAGAAAGATCAGTCTACATTTAGAAGGAAAAATAGGTCAAATGTTATCCTGTCAGTCGGAGGAGGAAGCATCAGGATCTAAGGCAGGCCCCACAGAATCTTTTGGGGACGACCCAATTTATTGTATCTTTTGGGGACGACCAAAGAATTCCGAAATATAAATCCCGGTAGGCTAAAGTAAGGGGTTGTTAAGATGCTCGAAAGAAGTCTCATCCACCACTAACACAAAAGAAGCATAAAGATGAGCGTTCTGAGTTTGAAGCTTTTCACATTCATAACCAAATGGCAAATCTCCTATCATATCACAAATTTCAGCTGCAGTAGTAGAGGGAACGAAACGATTTACCGAAAGTCTCCTCAATCTCTGGGTCTTACCCACTCGAAAGCCAGGAGACAATCGGGTACCTTCAGTTGGTTTAGCATGAGAAGGCCTAGAATCCCTAGCCCTAGGAGGATTTATGTTCGTAGTCATCACACTGTCGTTGGAACGTGAATCATCGTGTACAACATTGTTCACAACACCAGCATATGTAAAATGGATCCCCCGCGACCCCACAGGTACAGGAGGGATAGTTTAAACTAAGTGAGCCTCGCACATTACATCATGGCGATTGAAAGAGTGAAAACTCACTTCTAATGTAGAAATTCTATCAATCAAATTTGACTGAACAGGATCAAGTTTGTTCGAAAGAAAGTCCAATGCTCCCACGACATCCGCAATATGAGGCACAAACAGACGTACCCGAAGAATTAATTCGGGAAACAATATTGCATTGGACAGACTGTTCAAACAAAACAAGAACTCTTCTTTTACAGTCACTTAACGTTGATGATTCACTCTGGTAAGATCGTCTTTGACCCAGAACTTTAAGAAACAAGTCACTCATAGTATCAATCTGGATAACGAAATCAGAGTAAAGGCTGGAAGACGAACTCCGGTAAGGAGTATCAGGTCTATCGTCGGAATGTTGACCTTGCATCATAAAAATAAAACGAATACATCATAAAGAAAGCAGCAAAAATGTAACTCGCATTGAATCGAGTTTCGTGTTAGTCAAGCCCATTAATTGTAGCCTGCCTGCGTATGTATTTATAATGTATGATTCCTTTCTCTCACTGTATTTTTGTATTTAAAGTTGCTAATTTTCTTTTCTTGGTTTGTTTTTCTACTCTTCGTGGGCTGTCCTTGTTCTAAATATTGTCCTTGGTTACTGTGTTTTGCATGCTTGTGTGTGTGTGTTCACATGCAGCTTGTTAATACTGTTTCTGTCAAATAAGAGCAAACACTTCTAAAAGCAAAAAATAGCTGATTAAATGTGGCCACTCTTGAGAAATTTCTAAGCATTATTTAACTTTTTTTTTTTTTTAATGTTTTAGAAATTTGTGCTACATGAGGTAGTGTTCATGGGTGCTTTTCTTCTGTCCTGAGGATGGATGTTCATTTTTTAAACTTCCTGAAACCTGACCAGATTGTTAGCTTTTACAGCCCCCTCCCTTCCCCATGAAAAGTTGATGAAATGTTATAAGATTTCCTTTGTGCTCATGTATGCTCTGGGAACTTTTCAAGCTGGCACTAGTTCAGGAAACGCAGCTACCATAACGTAGTTGACTTGCTTATAGTAATGTTTGTGTATACTGTATATGCCGATGTTTGAATCATCATTAGAATTCATCTATTCAAAGCTTTATGACTAGTGTCTCCCTATTTTCACTCTTAGCATTTTTTTTAAACGTTGTTTATTTTGTAGTGCCCGAATGGGATTACATGTATAATCTTAATTGAATGATAAGGTCAGACTGCTCATGATTAGTATGCCTTGATTTTCAGTCATGGCTTGAGCATGTCAGTATCAGTCTTCCCCCCCACCTTACCCTTTCTATAATTTCCAATCTTCTCTAATTTTCTGAGTTTTTTTTGTGTATCGATTGGTAAAATGTATTGCTTCTGTATTTTCAGCACAAGTACTATTGGGTCCACCGTGGACTTTTAATAAAATCTCTGAACTTGTGGCGGACAAAAACATCCTGCTTGAATGGTGTGTCATGAAGAAATTATTATCGAATACGAAGTTCTGCTCAGAAGGCCATTTGATGACTTTAGACCTAAGTAACCACTTTGGTGTATATCGATGTCAGAAAAAGCATAAAAATAAGAAACCTGAAAAGATTTCGAGAAGTGTCGGGACTTGGTTCCATAATTCCAAAATTACCATGAAGCGAGCATTGTTACTAGCCTTTTGCTTTACGTCCAATTTAACCTACAAACAGACCATGGATTTGTCAACATTTGCCAAGCAGACCTCTTCCGAAACGATCTGTGGCTGGTTTGGCTATTGCCGTGAACTTGTTGCACAGCACATGGATAAACGATTACTGGAAGAAGTCGAGATTGGCGGCATTGGCTTGATCGTTGAAGTTGACAGATGTGTCATTAAATCCCGAAATGATATTGATGCGAATGACTTATGTTTGGTGGGATTGATGGAGAGGTCAACCAAGCGACTCCGAATTGCTGTTTATAAAAATAAGAAGCTGATCATGCCTCTGATAGAGAAGTATGTCCTGAAAGGCAGTATACTCATGGCGGATGATGTTAAAGAGTTGGTCGATTTGAACCAGGCTGGTTATGAAGTCTTCCAGACTGCAAGGTGCCGAGTTTGTGATGCAAATACCTGTAATGTCCAGAAAGAATTTAGTGAAGAACCATCCGAATTGTCAGCCATCCACTCTCCAAGTTGTGCAATGAAACACCCTCTTTCTGATCCTCATATCAATGACCTGAAATGCAATTGGCCGGAATTGAAGAAAATGATTTGCATGGTGCAACAAAAGCAAGGATTCGAAAGACTGCTGACCATTCGAATCTTGGAGTTTTTGTGGCGAAGAGAGCTGCAATTGGAAAACAAGGATGCCTTTGAAGAACTTTTGTTCATTATTCAACAGAAGTTCCCCATTTAAGTTGTTTTATGAAACTCATACGTTTAATGAAACATGATTGTGTTAAAGTTGAAAAATATGAAATTCATTGTTATTGTTTTTCTAAAGATTATTTATAAATACTTATATATTGAAAGACTTCATTTGTGAGTTATCGTTAACTTGTAAATACTAACATAGTTTCATTACTTGTTAATGTTTAGTGACAATGCATTAGCGTCATTCCACTGTCACGTGTTGGACATTTGTACAAGCATTTAGTTTAATAGATAAGTATAAAAAGTTAAACAAATAAGACATTGGAAATTTGTTATGCCGGAGACAAGGTATTTAGCTGTATGTGATTTTTGAAGCTATAAAAATTTGTTTTGTGTTTTCTATATTTTTAATGTAAATAGGAAATATGACTGTCACGTGTTGGACAATAAAAATTTTCCCAACATTTACAACTCCAGATTCCATTTAATAAAACAGCCAATTCGTTGATCATACGAATAAACAGTATTTTTGTCTGAAGTCTTTGGACATACGACAATGATATGTAATAAAGAATTTGGTAAAAATAATTATATGTATTGTAGAATTTTTTCTGCAAGTCACATGTTGGACATTTAACAAAGAAACCAAATGGTGTTCCGAAATGCATTTTTCAAAATGTTTTTAATAAATGTTTGTATTTCTGTATCATTATGCTAAAATAATTAAGAAAACACAAAACAAAATTAAATGAATAAAAATTGATTTATTTTATATGCTAATAGTATGCAAAACTATAAATCAAAATTAGTTAACAGATTTGACGTATAGTCCATTTAAATGGATTCCAAAAATTCGAATGAACCTCTGTTATTCACAACAATTGGAGGTGAAATTATCTTAACCATATCATGAAAGTTATAAAATATGCGATCATGTTTTTGAGGCCATTTGCTGTCTCTGATCATTGCAGAAATTTTAAATTTTGGTTGTTGAGAGCATACTTCTACCATACCAGGATAGTATTTTCCTTCATAATGAACAACCACCCATTGAGAAGGGACAATTTATTCTTTAAAATCTTTGGGAACTATATTTTCAGATTTTTTGTTACGTTTGAAAATCTCACCACCTTCTAAAGAAATTTTCTTGAAGATGATGACATGTTGTTACACTCAATTACATTAAAACTTTTTATACCTGGTATACCAGCTACATCGTCCCAGTATTTACTGGAAAGGGTAGAATTGATGTGTTCTTCTCTTATGTAATACACTCATGTTTAAGTTTTGAAGCTGTTTTAGCAAAATCATTTCCCGATTGTACAATGTCACTTTCTCCCTGAGACACAACTTTTTGCCTTACAAGTCTTTTAATATTGCCTCCTACTCCATCCACAACATCTCTCCCATGGGAAGTTGCGAAGTACTGTTATGTAACGTTGCTCTTGTATTTGGTTGAAAGCATTTGCAACATTTTAACTGAGTTACCTGTTTTTAAATTCAGAAGATGGTCCATCGCTCTATATGATTTCGGATTCTGGCTTACTATTCCATGATTTGAAAAGTTCATTATACAAGAAATCAATAAAAACAAATACACTGTTTTTATTCTTGTTTAGGAAATTGGAACAAATTAGGTACTTTGTACATTGCCCATCGTAAAAAACAGCTGCTGTAAATAATAGTACACTCGCTCAAGACCAAAGTTCGCTCTGAATTTTGTTTTGATACTCACAACTGTACGACATGGAGGAGTCCACTTGTAATATTCGTGTAGAACATGTATTTTTATCAGCTTCAAATTTCTTTCGTTGAATCCTTTTTATATTCTCATGATTCATCATTATAGGCAAATCATTAATGATTATTTCATAAAGTTCCCCTACAAATGTTTCATTAACCGAAAGTTCAAACCTCCCATCACTGTTTTTTTTTTTACCATTCTTTCCAACTGACAATATGTTCTAGTTTACTTTGTGGAAGTACTAATTTTCCATTAGAACAACGATAGCACTTATTTTGCCAACAAAGAGAATTTAGATTGTCATCGCACAGGATATTTTTCCAAAACTTGTTCGAGTAAGTATAGGAGAAAGCAAATTGAATTAAAACATGATAAAATTTCATGAATTTTACGTTTACATTGTTCCACTGGAGTTTCTTTTAGTAACAAGACATTCCATGGTCGAAGAGTGCAAAATTTTGAAAATCCAAACTTGATGTCAGGGTTTTCTTCTTTGAAAATGTAAAATGCTTCTTTAAGAAACATTGTCAAATAAAATTTCTTTAATTTTTCTTTTTTACCATTTTCCCAAATAGTTATAAAATCTTTCATTGCCGGACATGCGTAAGCTATATCTGATCTGAAGAAAAATTTGGTTACTTCGGAGTAATCCGCTTTCCGTTGATTATCAAAAAGTACTTTTTCCATTTGATTTAGAATTTTTATTCCACAATGCATTGCAAGACCTAATACAACAGCTTTAGAAAACGTTGCTTTACACGAATAGGATGCAAATGGTGAAGAACTTCCAGGTTGATATTCATCTTTACAAACTGTTATGCTGCTTTGTTTCTTCTTTGCCCTTTGTAATCTTTTTGTATCTTTTTTATTCTCAAAGCCTTTTTTTTTTCTCACTCATTTCATGTCTCTTTTTTCCGTAAATCTGTGACCCTTTTATTTTCTTCCTTTTGAAAATTAGAATTTTCATTCTTTCACTTTGTTCTCTTTTTTTTTTTCAGTCGTGTTGCACTAGTTGATGGTGGTATTTTATCCATTGTTATTCTAAATGAATAAACATAATATCGTATACACTTTGTAAATAACATGTATATTCATTTAATTGTTGTATAATTTTGTAAAATGTTATAAATTATAACAAGAAAAATACAGTAGCATCTAAACATTATCATAATGGGCACTATTCTGTCCTCGTTTGACAACTTTAGGTTAAAACAATACGACAACTTGGGAGTTATAGCCTGCGATACAATTGGCCTGTTCAAATCCAGTAATTAAGAAAAAGTAAAGCTTTGGTCACATAGTACGAATGAACGTTGAACGTAAACGTCTTGAGAGATCATAATAGGATCCAATGTCTCCACGATTTTTCTTATATAATATATATATATTACAAAATTATATAATGATTAAAAAATGTATATGTATGTAATTTACTAGACTATGTTTATAACAAAAGATAAATTAACTCTAAACAATAATTAATATTCCAAAACAAGTAGTGAGCATAAATGTCACATGCTTAGAATTTGTCCAACATGTGATGTCATGTGTTGGACATAATAAAAATTGCTATATCCTTTTAAATGTCAAACAGGAAAAAACTATAAACTAAGTAATTTGATAAGTGAGTAAAAGCAATGAAAAAAATGGTAATTTAAACTTCTTCAAAGTTATTTTGTTTTTACAACATGAATGTAAACATATTTTATGTCACGTGTTAGACACGAAAATCATTAATATCTGATTAAAGAATTAATAATAAATTAGTACATTTATAAATTTTAAACTGTATAGAAATTAATTATATAATACTGACCTATCATATGAAACGAAGATCCTGTCATCCGAGAGTTTAAAAGAAAACATACACCTTGTGTCTGGAGTTCAGATGATAACAGCCATTTTTAAATGGGTGTTGCCATTCCAAAAAATAAAAACTTTACAAAAAATTTTGTGAAAATACTTGATTTCATATTTGAAGTAACGTTTTATGAAGTTTTTAGGAGTCAACAAAAATATTTTTTTTTCATATATTGTCTTGATTTTCATGGAATAGCCCATAGACTATTTTGTAATAACCATGGTGCGCATTTATCATTTGGTTTTTCTCCATATGTATTTGGACATGGTTGCAATATCATGTTGTGGGACATGGTGAAAAAAAAAAAAAACTAAACCAGACGATTATGGGTAGTTGTGAATAACGATTTGTGAAACTAGATTATTGAGATAAATAGTTTCTCATTTAGGTTAGAAAATTGTAAGCTTGTAATTTTTTGAATGGCTGAAATGGGCATAAATAATGTGCAATTACCATTTTGTTTTCATTCTTAAGAGTGTTATTGAATGATACACATGACTGAATATACCATGATATATGCTGTATTAGCTTTCTGTGTGTGTGTGTGTGTGCTGTAAGGTTCTCTTTAGACAAAATTTGAGTACCCCCCTTTTTTAATGCTGCTAAACCTAATTTAGTACTTAAATTTAGATCATATATGAATATGTAAATATATAGAAAGTTAAACTCAAATGTAAATTAAATATAACATTATAACAACAATGATATATTGTCACACACTCCTCTACCCAGTGATCACAAGAATATGAAGGTTTTAGCAAGGTTTCAATGATTTTCTGCCAAATCTAGTAATATATGTGGTTGGTGTGAAAGATATATTTTTAGGAGTAGTTAACTTTTTGACATCTTGCGAATTTGATGAGGATTTTAAAATAGGAACTAATTTGTGTTTGAGTTCATTGTTTGTGCTCATCTCTGGTGTCATAATTGTTGAATTTGAATCGAAACAAGATTTTATCCTGTCAAATGAGACATTTGTTTTCCTTTGACATCCAAAAGAAAGGTCTTGTTATCTTTACGTAGTACTTTGTAGGGTCCTTCGTAAGGTGGTTGTAATGAACGACGTATTGCATCGGTTATAAGAAATGCATGTGTACATGTTGCGAGGTCTTTGAATATAAATGGTTTTGTTGTAGAATGATATTTGAATTGAATAAGTTTTAGTTCTTGTATGATTGATTTCAATGATGTAACAAATTGCGATTGCGGAGCCATTTTAGTGTCGATAAATAAGTCTTATGGTAAATGAAGATTTTCGCTGTAGACCATTTCGAAGCTCGCATTTACGTCATTATAAATGATACTTCGAAGACCTGATAATATCAATGGCAGAAATTGTGACCATTTATTTGAAAAACCATAGTACATGGTAGAAGATTTGAGTGTACGATGCCATCGTTCTAGAATATCATTTGTTTGTGGGTGATAAGAAGATGAGCATTTTCTTTTAAAACCGAGAATGTTTCCCAATTCAAAAAATAATTGCGATTAAAATTGTGAACCTTGATCGCTAGTGATAGGGACTGGTGTTCCATATCGGGAAATCCAATTGTCGATTAATGTTCTAGCTACTGTTTCTGTGGAGATGTTTTGTATAGGTAAAGCTTCAGGTCATTTAGATAATCTGTCGATGATAGTTAAACAACAACTGCAACCGTTAGAATAAGGCAATGAGGTCAATGTGTATTTCCTCAAATCATTTGCTGGTTAAAGAAAATTGCAATAATGGACTTTTATTATGATGATGTCCTTTAGATGTTTGGCAATTGATGTAATTACGAGCCATATTGGCAGTCTTTTTTTTATGTTCGTCCAAAAATATTACTGAGTTATCGAATGTGTAGATGATTTAACACTAGGATCTGAAATGTTTTGAACAGAATCAAAAGCTGTTTGTCGATATTTCAGAGGAATGAAAGGTCTATTTTTTCCTGTTGAAGTTTCCCAATAAATAAACTTATTTGATCCAATAATAGGAAATTTTTCAAGTTTCACTGTTGAATTTGAAAGATCAGAAAATGATAGTAATTCTTCATTTTCTAGTTGATCGTGCCCTATGTTGTTGTAATCCATGGTTACAGGAATGTGAATAGCATTAATTCTTGATAGGGTATCTGCTATGATATTACCTTTGCCAGGAACGTAACTTATATCAGTAGTGAATTGTAGTATGAAATCAAGATGATGTAGTTGTCTAGGCGGAGATTTATCTGGGTTTTGTTTAAAGTCATAAATTAATAGCTTATTATCGGTGAATAAAGTGAATTCCAGAGTTTCCAGGTGATGTCTGAAATACTTTATGGCGGAATAGGCAGCTAACAGTTCACGGTCATAAGTGCTATATCGTTTTTGTGTGTCATTTAAATTAGCTGAAAAGAAACCTAAAGGTTGCATAAAGCCATTTGAGAATTGCTGAAGTAGAGTTCCCATTGCAAAATTTGAAACATCAGACACGACGAAAATAACTGCATTCTGTTTAGGAAATGCAAATATAGTGGTTTCGCAAAGTTGGTTTCTGCATGTATTAAAAGCATTAACAGAAGCTTCATCCCAATTTAAAATTTCGTTATCCTTTTTATTTCCTTTTAAAAAGTGTTTAAAATGCTTTGTTGACGTGCAGTGTGAGGTAAAAATTTTCTGTAGAAGTCCAATATGCCCAAAAATTTTCATAAACCTTTTGTTTTTTCAGGTCTACTGTAATTTTTAATGGCTTTAACCTTTTCAGAAGACGGATAGAATCCAGATGAACTAGTACTAGTATGTAGTACTAGTATGTAGTAGATTCCTAGTACTAAACCATGTTGTGATAAATGAGAAAAGACTTTTTTAAATGTATTAGATGTCCTTCCATATTTTTTGAAGTGATTAATAAATCGTCGTTGTACAGAAAACGAAAGTCCCTTATTGCTGAGTTAATGTAAAGTTGCATTGTAGCAGCTGCATTATGAAGGTCAAAATTCATTTTCATAAATTCGAAAAGACCGAAAGGCCCTATAATGGCTGTTTTTTCAATATCTAGTTCGGCAATAGGAATTTGAAGGAAACCCGAACTAAATCCAAGGTTGTAAATATTGTACATCCATCGAGACCATAGGTGAAGTCTTGGATATTTGAAATGTGATAATTGTTGACTTTGGTTTATGAATTTAAAGCATAGTAATCTCCGCATGGGCGAAAAGTCCGTTCTTTTTACATATCATGTGCAGAGGATTAGACCAAGAACTGTTTGAAGGTCTGCATATGTTTTGTTGTACCATGAGGTCAAATTCAGCTTTGGCTAATTTGAATATTTCCAGAGACAGTATTCAAGCTTTTGAAGAAACAGGTCCACTGATAGTTTCAATACGATGTTCGATTTTGTTTTTTATTTTAACAGTATACAAATTTTGTGTAGTAATTTCTCTATATTCATTAAGCAATTTATAAATATCTGGTGAAAATTCACGAGGATTGATTGTTGTAATCCTAGTTGGATCAACAATGGTTTTGCATTTAAAAGAAATTGAATTGTACGGCTGAAGTAATTTTTGATTTTTAATATCAACCAGCAAATTAAAATGCTTGAGAAAGTCAGCTCCTAGAATGGCTTTATTGACTTTGGCGATAATAAATAACCAGTTAAAAATTTTGCTAAATCCTATATCTAATTTAAGAACTTTGGTGCCATAGGTATAAATTTTTGTAGAATTGGCGGTAAACAGTTCAAAATTAATTTGTTTGAGCTTTTTGAATCAGCTATTAGGAAAAACAGATAGATCAGCTCCAGTATCCATTAAAAAAGGAATTTTAGAAATTTTGTCAAAAATGAAGAGACAAGAAGGAACTCCGGAAACGATGGCCTCATGTGGGGATCCGGCTATTCGTTTCCTGATAATACATGTTTACTTATAAAGTTGCATGTAAAGATGCATTTGATTGCTTTTTCTACAAATTTTGTACGATACCAACAAAATTTTTCGGAACTGGTATCCTTGTTATCAGTAGATTGGCTTAGTTGCCTACCCCTTGAATTATTTCTAGAAAATAGGTTTCGAATACAACGATCCAAATCTGACTTGAACTGATTTTTCCAAATTGGTCAGACGAGAGGAGAAGGATTTTTCGACAATAGAGTTGCAATTGGCAAGTGAATTAACTTCTGGATATTTATTATTATAGACAGTGATGATTTTATCGGCTAGTTTGGCCAATCCACTTGTTATCTTTACTTACGGACAGAATTGCTTGAACTTGACGTTGTAGCCATAAGGTTTTAAGTAATTCTTCCGGAACTAGCGGTGCAGCCAGACTAAACATTTTTCTACGAAGATGTGATGGTTGTTGGTCTCCGAGGTCTAATGTACTTAGAAGTTTCTTGAGCTGGAAGTCTTCGGAATCAGATAAACGAGAGTTTAAAGCTTTTTTCAATGCTAGGTATCTGTTCGTTATGGGGAGATTTGTCAAGATGTCATCAACAAAATCCAGAATGTTTTCATCTAAGGCCGAGAGAGTGATGTTAAATTTAGTTTGATCGATTGTAATGCCACAAAGTTCAAATTGTGCTGCCAACTGTACAAACCATAACCTTGGTTTTTGTCGCCAAAAATTGTGCGTTTTAAGGGAAACTCTGTGCATCTCTGAATTCGTTGAGCGAGGAGTATGTTGGTCGACAGATCATTCTTCTTCGTAAGAAATGTCTTAGATTTTGGATTCAGTCATGTTGAAGGTGAATCGAATGCATTGGGAAAATGAATCACTTCGTAGAAAGAATCACTGCGTCTCGTTGTAAAATTATTCACGACGTGGTCACCAGTATGTGGGAGGTTACCAGAATGTGGGAACGTCACCACCAGTTGTAGGTTGCGTGTTGTTGTTGATCAGAGGGTTTTAGGTTGCATTCATTAATAATTAGGTCGATGAGAAATCACTAATGATAATTCCAAAGATTGTCAGAGAGATAAGGTTTGGTTTGTTTGGATTTTTTATGGCGCAAGAGCATCTGAGCTATACTGCGTCAAATAGACAGATAAGATTCAAATAATCAAAAGTAATAAATCAAACTATTTAATCAACGTGAAATTAAAATAATCGGTACTTGCGTATTAGCTCATCAACCATTTTCGCCAAATCAAAAACCATCACCAAATGCCGTGAAACAGAACCAATAATGATATGTGTATATATGTATATATATATAACACACATATATATGAATGGTTGGGAAATAATGCCAATGAATGGTTACATTTAGTTATTTATGTAAATGAACTTTGGCGCAAATTCTTCAAAATCTTCGCCAATTTTTTAATTGACAAGCTAACAAGTAAGTACCATATAATCAAATGAATCAAACATTAATAATTCGGTAGTAAAATAATAATTAGTCTGCCTCAAAAGCTCTCCATCGAAAACCGAAAAGTGTTTGTCTTATCACAGTCTTTCATCTCCTCATATTTCTACCACGTAAGATCATTTTTACATTTCACGTGATATAGAAAATTAAACTCAAATGTAAATTAAATATAATATTATAACAACAATGATATATCGCCACAACTGTGCCAACTGAGTTACAAACGATGAACATTCTATTCCCTACGAATGTATTTGAAGACTGTTTTCCGAACGTTTCACCATCTAACCACGCCATAACATCGGCGTTAATATTACTACGCCTAAAAACGTTGATAAAAATTGTTGCTTTATTTAATCTGCGTAGTGTTTATAAAAAAGACCGGTATGCCTGGACACAAGAATAGAACCAAAGGTCTTAGTTGTGGAGGGTGGGGGCCCATAGACTAGAGATGAGACAGGTTCATAGGATGGATGGAACTAAAGCCAAAAACCAACTTTTCTATATCGAAGTTTCGAGCTTGGGCTTCGAAAATTGAGCCTGAACTCATCTCTACTGGAGACTTCTAATCCCATCTCCTCCTGGCTGTGTGTTTGCCTGGGCTTACATAAATTTATGATTCTGTGATCCTCCTAAAGCCGTTAATCCCCCTTCAGGGAATCTCTTCTGTAAACTTGAAACAAAATACAAACAGTTATTCCTGAGGGGTTAGTCTTCAGATACAACGATAAATTGTGAATCCCATTTCAGACTTTAACTACATTCCAAGGTTCCATACCACTATCTTTTGTCCTCTAAAGTTGGGTTTAATTCTCAAGTGTAAGCTTAGTTATGTATGTCAATGTATTATGATCCTGTGATCTTCTTAAAGCCATCAATCCCATCTCAAACGATCAACCGTCCAGTTTTAGAATATGAGACAGTGTAGTCCCACTATCTGAACTTGTGGATAAGTCAATACAAATTCGTTGGGTCTAATGTATTATGTTATGGGGAGAAAACTCAACATCGTAAAATGGATACCCCGCCCTGCGGTGGCGCAGTGTGGTAACGCGTTCTCCTAGTGCGCCGCTAATCCGGGTTCGACTCCCAGCAGTGCAAAGAACGCTTACTCAGAGATCTCATAAAGATCGCACTGCTCACTGTAGTCCGGGGTTTGGTTCCCTAGGCCTTAAGAGGTTCGGATTCCTCGGAAAACAGTAGGTCCCGGCGCAGCATGACCACTGTAGTCTTTGAGCCGTAAAACCAAAAAACAAAAAACAAAATGAATACCCGCTTATGTAAGCATAAATTCATCTTCAGAAAAAAAACTGCTTTACTGTACATTTTCAGATATTTAATGAAAAAAACAAATTGGAATTCAAAACCTTTTTAATTATATTCATAAACAGTCTTCGTTGTAAAATTCAGACACATTTCTATGGGTCCCGTGATTGTGCACCAGTAACATAATCATCTAACATGCCATTATACATATGCCCAAGTTTGCTTTATAACAGTGCCCCAAAAAAGAGAGAGAATGCTTACTGACTGACTACTCACTGTAGTCCGGGGGTTTCAATCCTTAAGTCTTTAAATGTTTAGATTCCTTGGGAAATTGTATGTCCTTGCGCATCACGAATCCTGTTGTCCTTATGCCGTAAAACTCTCGAACATATTTATGCACACCACAGTAAGTGCCGATTCACCGTGAAATTTAATTAAAAAAAAACTGTATGAATGTGTATATTAAGAAATAATTAGTAAATTATATATATTTTCATTCTTTAGGAATTAAAATTTAAAGATATTAAACATATATCTACCACAGTGTATATTATTGGCATAAAATATTATCCCCTTATAGTGTAGAATAACCTTCGCTATCCTTGCAATTTTATGAACTGGTTATCCTTTAATTCTGTTGTTTTGGAGTCGTTGCGATTAAAGATGTATGTGGTCGTGTTGATGACCTAGGACAGGGTTCCTCAACTGAGTTTCCACAAGAGATTATTCTTTGGAAAAAAAATAATATGGGGTATTACGTAAGCAATATTTTGGCCATTTCACCCCCACCCCCCGGTAAGCAAAAATTAACATTGGCTAACATAGGAAAATAAGCACAATGGCAACCCCCCCTGCCCAAGATGCTTATGTAGTATTTGAACGCTCCCTAACATACCTTCCATGAGCTATAGGTATAGCAACTGGGTTCTCACACAACATGGAATTGTCAGGGAATTTTAAATCATCTCTGAAAGTCAGGGAAAATCTTCCTAACCCCTTTCTGAAAATTAAATTCCACACAAACACAAGGCCATTTTCTCTGAAACTGAAGTTCAATTCAAAGTTTTGTTTGCAATTAGTTACGGAAGTTTGTCCAAAAAAGTCAATGGAAAACCTGGAAAAGTCAGGGTATTTTTTTCTCCATGGTGAGTGGGCAGGCACCCTGTAATAATTTATATTTGTTCTTTGAGATTTGAAAATCATTTCAAAGAGTTACTTCAGGGTGGAAAGGTTGAGGAGGGACACTCTTATATGGGCTTGGAATGTAAATAAGCCTGTATGTAGCCAACTGTATAGAGTCTGATCTTTGACCCTGTTTAAGGCTTATTGATTTAATTTAGGTTCCCAGTCTATAAGAACTCTTTATTTTTGGTTTCATTTTAAGAGCCATTAAAAGTAAGTAGTTTTCATCAGAAGTTCTTAATCACTCTCCATTTTTTTTTTCAAAATTGTAGCATATAATCAGTGCAACAATTCAATCGACTTTTGGTTTCTAGCTTCACTGTCTAATCTATAAAAACTAGCACCAATGTAATGAGCGGCATAACAAATATACCATTAAAATGTAAATTTTGAGTTACTACAGTGTGCATGCTAAATTTATTCTACTTGAGTTGATAGTGATGTGGTGAAGGTGTAATATGGTTTCAGATTATCTCGATTAGTCCTGATAAAAAAATAATTTATGTCTTTAGAATTTTTATTTATTTCGAAAAAAGTTGTAAGAGACCCTGTTTGCTGATGATTTTTGGGTTGCACATCTTATGCACTAGTACCATAGTGTAAAAAAATCAATTTTTTTTTTTGTTAAAATTGTATTTTTCTGGTTAAGATGGTATGCCTTAGAAATAAATCAAATTTTTCATTCAGCTTCATTTATGTAAGATTTTAACATTCAATTTACTCTTCTTAAGCTTTAAGTGAATATCTAAATAATGTATTACATACCATAAAAAACAAATATTCAACGTCTTGATTTCTTGTTTATCGAGACTACAATATACATTAGAGATCTCAATTATGATATTATTAAAAACCAACATTTAAGGATTTAAATAAAAGTGCCAATTTTGCTGCCTTCTCAACACCTCTAATTGATTTCTTAACTTGATATGAAATGGACAAATCCAAATACGCAAAACATCCTTTCAACTCCAGCAGAGGTTCCCTTAGATGTGCATAGTTCCCCAATCTCTCTCTCTCTCTCTAATCAAGTTCCTTTTGGTCAACACATCCTTTTATGAGAGCCAGTGATTTCCACCACTGAAGAGTGGAAATCATTTTCATTGTCTCTTCTTCAAATAAAGCACCATTGAGAAGTGCATGGACAATAAATGTAAAAACAATGCCTAATATAATGAGGTATCCTTGAATTCCTTTTTTACAAAACACATTACTTGCTCCTTCTCACTTGTTGACAAGTGTTCTGCTTTAAAATTTAGTGATAATAAATGTACCAAATTGTAAGCTGGAGATATAGCTTGCTCATTACATATTTTAAACATCGTAACATACAAAGGTGTGTCATAACCAAGGTCCTCGAGATCTTCCTAAACTTCTACAATAGAAATACTACAACTACTTTTTAACTTTATCTAAAGTAACAGAAATCGGTTTAAACTTAAGGAGAAGGTTTTCAACATTCTTCTTTATACCAACGTTCATAACTTTTGAGTTTATTTTTGCATCTATTACATCTCCATTTTCTTCAACTATTTGCATGAATATTGGGTGGTTTTTAATATAATTTCCCGAGCAATCGCACATATAATTCCAACAAAATTTTGTTGGTAGATTCAATCCTGTGCCACTTAATTTATTGTATCTGGCACATGCAAAATGATGGTTCTGAAAATATTTGGTGATTTGAATAATATTTTCTGTTACGTTAGATTAAGAAAATACCTAATAAATACACACTACTTTGACTTTTAGAAATAGTTGACCATGAACTATAGGCCCTCGTAAACAACAGTAGTGTAATCATCAGAAAAGTAATTTTTGCTTGTACTGTGTTTTACACAAAATGATAAAAAGAAAGTCATTTTTATTTTAAATTATTTTGTTATAGGCATTGTAAAATGAACTTAAATCAGACGTAAACCATTGATTTATTTAAAAAATTAGTTTACTTATTTAAAAATTCAACATAGAGTATTGATTTCAAAAGGTTGTAAATTTTGATTTTAATATTTTTTTTTTTAAATTGCATGATTTAAATCATGATTTTAATCACACAGGTAAAATCTTTGACACCTAATACCATTAGGAACTTTATTTTTTTTTTTAGCCCTCGGTGGTGCAGTGGTAATTTATCTATCATGTGGTTATTCCAGGTTTTATGTCCGACTGTGCCAAAAACGGAACTACTCACGTGAGTCCAGAGTTTGGTTCGCAAGGCCTTAAGAGGTTCAGATTCCTGGGAAAACTACAGATACCAGTGGAGCATGACCCTTCTGCTGTAAAACTAAAAGAAAACAAAAAATTTTCATTTGTCAAAATTCTCTATTTATCGAAGTTGTGAACCCTATGATTTGAAGCTTACTGTGTGTTTAAAAAATGTTATGGAACCATCAGCTGCAATGTATAGAGATTTTTCACTTGAAAATTGTTAAGGAACATATGTTTTTCTTTATGAACAATGATGGACATTGTTGTAAAAGACGACAATTAGCAAATATTTAAGAGGTACTGCAGTATTTTTATCAAGCAAAATGGTACAGCTTTTTACCATAGAAAAAAGACGACAAAACAAATAACTGTTTCTTGGAGCATCTTCGAACAGTCTGGGAAAATGCTCCGTCCCACATCAAAGACTATAAATTTGGGTGCCTGAGTAAGGAGTATTCCTTCCTCAGAATCAATCTACTTTTCTCTAACATGCTTTCTACTAAGCTGTGGAGGATATGATCCCATTTGCTCTGCAAAGTCCTGTAGAATTTTGGAAGGTTTCTTTGTGCCACAAGAGAGCAGCCCAGCTATTCTCATATGGAATTTTAGTCTTGAGAGTAAACTGGTGATCTCATGCCCTCGGTATCTTTGCTCTCTAGTATTTCACATAACCAAACTGCACTATATGGGCAACAATGCATTGTCATTCATGGAAAAAAAAATCTTGACCCATTGCTCTTGGAAAAAAAAAATATAATCCAGTAGAAACTCAGTATAATAATGTACTGTCATAATGGAACTTGCAGTAGAAATGTGAAGAAGTATTCTTCCATTATGCATACTGCTTTCCCATACCATGACTTCTCTGAGAGCTTTGGATTCCTCGAAAAAATCTGTATGTCCCAGTGTAGCATGGCTTTCGTTGTCCTTTCATTGTAAAATACAAACAAATAAACCAAAGCATAAAGTTAAGGTTGCATGGTACCATTTCTCTATACTTTACTATTGCTATGGCATGGTGATGAAGCATATACACTAGGTAAATGCATTATCACCTGCACTAGGCAGGGATCGGCAACCTTTTTGGGGTACTGTATCAACAGAGATTGTCCTAGGATTAGAAAGGGGCAGGGTGCTAGCCGAAAAAAGAGGGCATTTTGAATTTTCAAGGGTACATCAGAATACAAAAAAAGGCACTGTACTTATATTTAAGGGCACTCAAAAACAAAGAATAAGTATATGCGCTTTAGGCTTGGCAAAGATCATTAATTATTTAAGTCGTGATTATTTACTAATATTTTAAATTGCTTAATGATAATATAATTAATTATTTAATATTAATATAATCAAATATTTAATATTAATATAATTAATTATTTAATATTAATATAATTAATTATTTAATATTAATATAATTAATTATTTAATATTAATATAATTAATTATTTAATATTAATATAATTAATTATTTAATATTAATATAATTAATTATTGTAATAATATAATTAATTATTGTATATTAATACAATTAAATTATTTAACATGTTCATTGTCTGAGGTAAAAGATTTAGCATGTTACTTTTTTTACTACATGCACATTACTTTCAACTGCCATTAATTCATAAACATTTTTGTAAGAAATAATCAGTAATAAAACGTCTGTAAGGAAATGTATATAATAGAAAAAAAAAAGTCACTGAAATTTTTATGCACATCCAAATTTTTGTTTTATTACAAAATTACAGATCATGAACTTTTTTTTCTTTAGATTATAAACAAGTGCCAGTTTTTTGCATCCTTCCATTTGTGTATTGCTTTACTGTAATTTATTTAACTATTTATTTTTACCATCATTATTTTGTTGAATTGGTTAACTTTGAGCCTATTTCTTTTATCAGTCAATGTTAATTTTAGCTGAGAAAATATTCCCTCTACTTCTGCATTTGATATTGCTAAGAAACAAGCAATACTCAATATCATATGTTTTGCCAACAGTTGTCTGTTTTTTTCAAACTGAATAGATGTTTTTGATGACAGTGCATGTTATTTATTAACATTAATGATAAACATTACATGTTATTTATTGACATTTGCATGTCATTTTTATTAATAATACTGCGGCATTTCATGTGCCCTCGTATACATTCTCTGAATATGAAATATCGTAGCCGTAGCTCCAGTGGAAGCCTAGAAAGCGGATGGGGGGTGGGGGCTTGACATGCAACATTTCAAGTACCCTCGCATACACTCTCAAATTATGGAATATCGTAATTGTAACTCCACCAATAGCAGCCTAGAAAAAGGATGGGGGCTCCGGGATCTCCTGATACGACCCTGACATCCAACATTTTAAATGCCCTTGCATACACTATGAATATGGAATATCGTAGTCGTAGCTCAAATAGCAGCCTAGAAAAAGGATGGGGGGCTCCGGAACTACCTGATACGGTCCTGACATGCAACATTTGTCCTCGCTGAGAAGTGCCCTCGCGTATACTCTCTTAATATGGAATATCATAGTCGTAACTCAAATAGCAGCCTAGAAAAAGGATGAGGGCTCCGGACCCCTAACCTGATACATCCTTGACTTCTTGGTGGTGACTTCGAACTAAGACCACGATCTGTGAACGAAGATCACAAACTAAGAGAGGTGTCTGTGAACGGCGAACTAAGATCGCAAACGAAGACCATGACCTATGAGTGATGATCGCAAAGAATGGTGACCGTGAACTAAAATTACAAACAGGGAACTGCGAACGATGATCACGAACTATGACTAAGAACGGTTCACAAAAAAGAAATCTGTGTAAACTGGTCATTTTTGTGAATAGTTCAAAAAGATCCGCTCATTGACGAACAACCTATCTCTAATTTCGGAGAAAGGTGTCCTTTCTGGGAATCCAGTTACGTACAAAGGGACCAACCACACAGGGCGCTATCTTGCCATTTTAAGGGCAAAAAGGGTGGCAATTTTTCATTTTAGAACAGAATTTTTGCTTTTGAGGGTGGGCAGGATGCAGCACCCTTCGAAAAATGCCTAGGATCAACACTGGTATCACGCTAACACTTCAGAGTCATTCCACATGTCAGCGGAACCACTCCGCCAAAACTCCGTTTCCAAATTATGCCACATACTACTCACCAAATTAACAAAAAATAGTTATCAGTAAAGTAAGCACAGAAGAAATGCGCATAAAGTGACAGTACAGGAGATGTTACTGTATTACCTTTCATGATAACAGCACATAAATCCCTGTCCATGTTTCTGCTTAAAATTTTTTTCAGCAACTTGGCTACAGTCGTACCCTTTCACCAAAGAATATAAATTATACAATAATTTTTGCCACCCACGTATTAATTATAGCTCAAACTAGAGCTTTTTTTTGTTTAGGAGAAAAAGAGATGCTTTCCCCATCCTGGATTCGAACCAGAGTCCCTCAATCCAGGATGGGGAAAGCGTCTCTTTTTCTCCAAAATTACACAAGCTCTAGTTTGAGCTATAATTAATACGTGGGTGGCAAAAATTATTGTATAATAAATTCCCCCACGAAAACTCACAAAAATCTCGCCCCGGAGGCTTTCTTGTGTTGACCATATTTGGCAATTGTGTTATCCCTGTGAAGGGTAATAATATCTTACAAGAATATAGATGCAGTAAAACCTCCCTAGGGCGACCGCTATTAGGTCCGTGAAAAAGCAGTCGCTCAGAGAGGTGGTCTCCGAATGGAGCTAAATTTAGAATTGGGTCTATGGGGTGGGGATGAAATCCGTTTCTAGAGAAAGTGGTCTCCATATAAAGATGGTCTTTAAGACAGGGTGTCTACTCATCTGGAATACCTGGAAAAGTCAGGGAAATTTGAAATACAAAGGCCCAAGTCAGGGAAATTTGAAATTCATTGTTATAATAAATAACTTATTAAAATAATTTTCCTGAACTGTGCTTTTCATACCACATTACCTACTGAAAAATTTGAAAAACTTGTACTTTTGACTAAACTTCTTCCAAAAGTTACCATTTTGCACCAAAACTAATATAATTTATATAAAATTATTAAGCCTATATATTTCTCAGGAGAAAATGTTTGCCAAATATATAACTAAAACTTGAAAAACAAAAAGTGTTTTTAGCTAAATTATTTAATCTGTAAGGAATTTTTATTATACCAATCTCCTTTTCCTTATATATAGTCATACACATTTTAAATGAAATAGAAGATGAAGCATCAGCTTTGCGATTATATAGTTAAACTCTTTTATAATGAACTCAAAAAGGGCCAAATGGAAATGTTGCTGTAAATATTTAATTAGTGCAAGTTTTTAGTGTAAAGAAATACACTTTTTAATACAGCTTTTGAATTTGTAAATTCACTTTAATTGAGTTATAAATGGCTTTGGAGTTTGCATTAATTGATTTCATGGCCTTGAAACTTGCTTTGATTGGGCAAATTTTCGTGCATTGTGTGTTGTTTACTGTAATTAGCGACTGGAAATCGATTAATGGAAAAGTCAGGGAAGTTTGAAATAGAATTTGGGTAGATACCCTGTTAAGAGAGGTTTTCTGTATATTCTCTCTATGTTCTTTGCTTTCACTTTGAAACACCACCCACTTTCCATGTGGTAAATTTCTGACCTACGATTGGTTTAAAAAATTTGTATACGAAGAGGATCTATCCATTCATCCAAATTATGACCGTTTATATTATCATCCATTTATTTATTATGCACTTTTAGTAGATCCTTTGATATGTTCCTAATTTATTAAAAGAATTACTTTTTTTAAAAATGCTTCATTGGTTGGCTTTTATGGCACAAGGATCATTCTGTACCCCAAACAAGGCATTTTCTAGAAAATGTCCTTGTAAATTAAATGTACGATTTATGATAGTTTAATGACACAAAGTGTAAATAGCACGATCCTTTTGCTACATGAAATGATACTTTCTAGATTAAGGGTTTTGAAAATAACATGTATCGGTGCTTTTGCTTTTTTTTATAGCAGATGTTTTAGCAATATTTATTATTCATAACACCAATCTTATTATGAACAAATATGACTAATAATAGAGAGATTGAGGTGGGGAAGAAATGAAGTAGATAAGTAGATGTAGAGATAATAAAGTTAAAGATCTATCAAGGTTTAAGGAGTCAGCCAGTCTGACTTCAAATTTACGGCTTTGCGCACTTTCCACAAATATCTAACAACATAACCCTTTAAAAGGTGTGACACACTGGTGTATATTATTCCCAGAACAAATATATATTTTTTTAATTTGAATAATTATACACTTGAATTTTTTTAGCTCACTACACGTTCCGCTGAAAATTAGCCCACGTTCCGTGTGTGGTGTGCACATCGTAAGTTGCCTACTCTTGACCTAGTGTGTAATCCATCTGAGCTTTACTCTTAATGGTGGAAAAAAAAAAGCAGAAGAAATAACTCTTACTCACTACCCAGTGGTCTTGGGGGTTGGTTCTCTAGGCCTTATGGGAGTCAGACTCCTTGGGAAAATGTAGGCCCACTGCCATATGGTGGCGTAGTGGTAGTGCGCTCAATCGTGTTAACTGCTAATGGTGTCATAGAACACGTGCCATTTTTCTGCCTGCCATGATCCCGGGTTTGGTTACGTTGGCTGCAGAAGTTCGAATTCCTGAAAACACTGACACAGCATTACCTTTGCTGTCCTTGCACCATAAAAACACACAAATAATTATTTAGGGTGTCCATTTTAGTTTACAATCTTTTCAACTACCATGGTCACTATCTGAAGTAAATAGACCGAAGAAGGAAAGCGTTACATAAATATAGGTATATAGTAATTGAGTTCAGTTCCCACCAAGCAGCACATCTTCATTGTATTGATTAATGTAAATTGTGGCAAATTCCCTTGTGTTTGAGACTCCTCACATCATATTTGTGTGGCCTGCTCATTATCTACAGGGGAGCGAGATGTCCGTGGGACAAAATGCTGTGGGCCACTTTTCTGGATCCCGGGTTCACCACCCCTGCCCTAAGTAATGGGTGTTGAGATTCTTCATAGACCTGTAGTTCCCGGCACAACATGACCTTAGCTATCTTTGTATCATGAAACACAAATAAAGCACTTAATAACTGGTTATCGATATTTTTGTTCTTCAGCTTAATAATTCTCAACATCCAGGCCCTGACATCAGTTATATGCGAGAGATTATCCTGAAATTTGTCATTTTAGTTTTCTAAACCTTTTTTTGTGAATAACTATTTTATTGTGGAAATGTTCTGAGGAGAAGGATAGTCGTGAATAATTTGGAAAGCTCAGACCCAGATCATGTAAGTAACGTACATGCAGCAATTGCCAGTGACCAATCCGTGTACTTTTAATTATATGAGTATTCATGAATGATCGATAATTTTCAGACATCGAAATCTTTTAGCATTTGAGAAAGGGTATAACGCTCATTATGACCTGTCATAAAAAGTGCCTGCAAACCAATTACAATGATGTGTGGTGCATCCGTTGTTCTTAAAATTGTATGAAATAATATCTGTGTGTGTGTGTTGCAAATGCAATCGGTCAGCAAAAAAATGTACCAAAAAAGTGTGTATCTATAGGAGTTTACTGATCGTCTTTATGATTATGCCATGATTAATTATTCATATTTACGATACTTTAATGTATAAACTTTAAAAAATGTAAGGTTACGAGTAAATTTTTTGACACTGGGCCCTCATCTTATAAAAGAGAATTTACCTGTCTCTCATATCATTAAAAAAAAATGCAATGCCAAGCCCTTGTCATATAAAAAAATAGAAAATAAAAAAAAATTACTGGGCTTCGGCCTCAAAAAGGTTGAGAAGCAATATTCTGCTAGAGAAATGAAACTTAAAGAAGTGTGGTTGAAAATTAAAAAAATAAGGCAAGTAAAATTTTCTGGAAAATGTATAAAGCATTAAAGGTAAATGTTTGTAGAGTCACGTTATATGTTTTATTCTTAGTATCTTACCGCTGAAGAAATTATAGTCATGTTCAGTTTATCAAAATTGTACTTTCTGTGAAGATTAATATTTTCTTCATGAAATATTTGCCATTAAAACATTGATATGTACTAATGGGAATTGTTTGATTAGTATATACCAAAATATATCGACAGTTTTTTAACGTAGATTTTACTAGTGTCTTTCATTGGATTGGATTTGTTTTTCAATATTTTTTGTGATACAACTTGAAAATTGGTGAAATGTTGTTCTTTTTTAATTTTAGGAAATGTGGAGGATGTTTTTAATGAAACAAATTGTGATTCAATAGCAATGAATTTGCAATTTAGTGGTGCTGAGACTTCTACGCCAATCGCTGCTCAAAATGGAGCAGCACATGATAAAGCGTCAACCAAGAACTCTGATGCCTTTACGATCTGTACTGCCATTCCCAAGGATAAATCAAACTCCAATGACAGCAATGGAATTCCGTCACCCATAAATGGCATAGCCATGTATGAAGATGAAACTGTTGAAATGAATTGTCATGATGAAGTCATGAAGATGTTGAATGTTGAGGACGAGGATGAGGAAAGAAACGAAATCGTTGGAAATAATTGCCATGATGAGGAAGCAACAATGCCTCTCCTTTCACCAGAAGAACCCCAAAAACCTCCGTCTGAAGATATTGATGTGGAAAACGACTTTCCCACCGAAGAAGAAGAACACCAAAAAAATACCCTGGACTACTCATTCAGATATGACATTGACAGCTTTACCAATTCGTCTTTGGAAGTTGTGCAGCTCGATGGTCATGCTCATGAAATTCTCTCAGTTGTTGCTAATGATGATATCATTCTTTCTGCAGGGTAAATATATACAAAATATAAAATTAATTATAAAAGTAGTTAGCTAATTGCTTATACAGGGTTTGTCCCAGAAGTTCCCGGGATGATTTTTTGTAGTTGGCAACGCTGGCTGACGGGGCGGAGAAGTTGGTGGGGGATCTGAGCTTGGAAACGAGACCGGTATCAGTCGCCTGCGGGCAGTTGTTGAGGCAGGGTCACGCTCCGCGCAGAGGTATCTACTGCACCCTCGTCGATCAAAAAATGGACCAGTTTTTGGAGCAGCGTTATGCAATCAAATTTTGTGTGAAACTGGGTAAAAACGGGGCGGAGACACTCGAAATGCTTCGGAAAGCCTACGGTGACGGGGCGATGAAAAAAAGCCAAACTTTCATGTGGCACAAGCGGTTCCGGGAAGGTCGGGAGTCCGTCAACGACGACGACCGCTCTGGACGCCCGTCGACATCACAAACGGACGACTCGGTGCAAAAAGTGCGTCAAGTTTTGGACAATGACCGACGATTAAGTGTTCGGGTGATTGCAGAGGAGTGTGGAATACCCAAAACAATCGTTCATCGCATTTTAACGGAGGATCTTCAAATGAGGAAAGTCTGCTCGAAAATGGTGCCAAAAGTCCTGACGAGTGAGATGAAGGAGCAGCGTTTGTTGAAGTGCCAGGAATTGCATGAACGCTACGAAACGGACCCAGAATTTTTGGACAGAGTGATCACAGGGGACGAGACGTGGATTTTTCAGTACGATCCCGAATCAAAGCGCCAGAGCAGCGAGTGGCACACCAAGGAGTCTCCTCGCCCGAAAAAAGCAAGGATGAGCAAATCGCGAATCAAGGCAATGCTCATTGTGTTTTTTGACAGAAAAGGTGTAGTTCACAGTGAATTCGTGCCACAAGGACAAACAGTCAACAAGGAGTTTTACTGTGAAGTGCTCAAACGGTTGCGCAACAGGGTTCGACGCGTCCGAAACGAAATTCGCGACAATTGGATCTTGCACCATGACAACGCGTCAACCCACACCGCGCTCATTGTCTCCGAGTTGCTGGCCAAAATGGGTGTGGCAACGCTGCCCCAGCCGCCGTACAGCCCCGATCTGGCACCAGCGGATTTCTTTTTGTTCCCAAGGATCAAAAGAACCCTGAAAGGAACTCGGCATGGGACGCTGGAGGCGGTAAAAGCAGCCGCGACGACCTCACTGAAGGAGATTCCCGTTGACGACTTCCAGGGCGCCTTCAATGATTGGGTGAAGCGTTGGCAACGGTGCATCGAAGCAGGGGGAGAATACTTTGAAAAGTTCTGAAAAGATTGTAAACTGATATTGAATAAATGATTTTAAAAAAAATCATTCCGGGAACTTTTGGGACAAACCCTGTATAATGCCCAGTTACATGAAACAAAAATCTGGTATTTCATTTCTTTACTAGTAATTAAAATAAGTGGGCAATAAGAATTATTTCTCATTGGTTAAAATTTCTGCCATCTGTACTGCCAGCCTCTTGCCTGTTTCCTCTAACGAAAAATGGTTAAGTTTTTACTTCCCACAATTTTTGTACAAAAATTACCCATGAACCTCATAGGTTGGTTGCTGCACGGAACAGTTAAAGGAGTTAACAGTTTTAACTGAACCCGCTTTAATATATCCCCTTCATTTGTCAGTGATTGGCATGGTCCTGAGCACAGGACCATGCCATTATAGTGGCACAATGCCGGGTTATTGAAAATGATGCACAATATTTTAAAATACTACAATAAACTCATTTTTAAGTGCATGAATTCCTCAACAATCTGATTCCTGGTCGTTGAATTGGCTGCACTGGAACGAATGACAGTGTCTTTCCAGGCAAACTGATAGAAATGTTGGACACGAAAATTAATGTTTATGCGTAACTAAGGAGCATCGATGATTAATGGCAACTAAATTTTATATTTTAGTGCAGACACTACGGTGAAACTGTGGGACCCTGTCTCTAAGAAGGAGGTACTTAATTTCCAGGGTCATACCGCTCCTGTTACATCCTTGGCCCTTTTAACACCAGAGCAAAGTAATGCAATATCTTCCAAGTTGAATTTTTTCGAAGTTTCGAGAATTGTAATCAGTGCATCTATAGATTGTTCTGTTCGAATGTGGTCAGTCGATTCAGGTACAGTATCTCTTCTTTAGTAATGACATATCTATACGTGTTTATGTGTATGATCAATGAATACAGGCTTTTTTTGTGCAAATCCAGTAAAAAATGGCACTTTACAGCTTGTGTGCATTTAAAAGCGTGGATTTTCTTACATAATATAGCCAGGTGGTAACACTGCTCCTGACTAGGGATTTATACACCCCCCCCCCTAACAGTCCCTTAATGAAATCTAAACACATGCACCCCCGTTGAGTGTGTGTCTACTAACACCTAAACACCTTCCCTTAAAAACAGGGAAAATTTCTGCCATCAGAAGATTCAGATCGATCAGATTCCCCCATGCAATTTTAATTTTTGCAATCAATTTGTTCATCATTATGCACTTACTGCTGTTATGCAGTGCTGTTTAATCGCTGTATCACCCAGTTGCATGTCAGTGTACTTTCACAAGTGTCCATGGATGTTGCTCATGGAATCGATTCAAATTCAATTGCACATCAGCAGCACCTGTGCATTTGTTTTAACCATGTGCATTTGTTTTAACCTCAATTCAGAATGGTCATAATTTGAAATGCTACCACACTTTGCAACTTCTAGGCAGCATAATGTGAATAACAATGTAAAAAGTAAAAATAATTGCACTCGTATAGATCAGTCTCGTGATGGTTTCTGTGTATCGAATCAAATGGCGATAATCAAACACAAGAAATCGATTCAATATGTTGTTAATCTGAATTAATCAACATATTGGTTGATGAATTATCAATGTATCGGCTGATGAATTAATCAATATTCAGGCTAATGAACTAATAGATATATCGGCTGTGGCTGATGAATTGATCGATACACCCATGTAAATAATCGATTATCTCTGACCCCCCACACCCCTAAAAATTTTGTACACCCCCCAGTTTGAATCTTGGATAAACCCCTGCTGCTCCTTAATGTCTCTCAAATATTGTATATGAAAAAATGGGGATAATGCCAGAGTAGCTGAATGCAGCAATAAATTTTTTTAAAGGAATATAAGGAACTCTTGAAATGTTGGAGTAAACGTATGGTGATTTTCCACTATCTCATGCGGCAGTGTTCAGAGGATTTAAAGAGTTCGAAGGAGATAGACTTCCTATTGTTAAAGAGAATAAATAACCCTGATGCTTCCTCAGATGTTATCGCAGAAAGAAACATTAACATAAATGTCTGGTCCTGCAGTGGCGCAGTGTTGTAACGCGTTCGCCTAGTGCGCCGTTAATCCGGGTTCGACTCCCAGCAGTGCAAAGAACGCTTACTCAGAGATCTCATAAAGATCGCACTGCTCACTGTAGTCCGGGGTTTGGTTCCCTAGGCCTTAAGAGGTTCGGATTCCTCGGAAAACAGTAGGTCCCGGCGCAGCATGACCATTGTAGTCTTTGAGCCGTAAAACCACAGACAGACAAAAACATAAATGTCTGCTCTCATTGATAAAATCGTCTGATAATCATCGGAGAGTCGCTTGTCAACTCTAGAGAGTCTTTAGGATATGCTATTGCAGTACATGCAAAAATTCTTAGGCATGCTGTAGCAGTACCTACATGTTTCAGTATGATCACCTACACATGATACATGTTTGTGACTGATTGGTTATGATTGCTGTCTTCAATGTGGCTGGGTTCGACTCCCAATAACCATGGTTGTGTGTGAAGATATTATGGTTTAGAGTTCGCATTATACCCACCAATCCCACTATCTCAGATTATCTATATCACAGTCCTGGGATGCAAAATATTCAAGTGTGTCTCACAATTGCCAACTGTACATCTGTCATTTTAAAGGGGCAATTACTGCAACTGGCCCACACCAGTGTTTGAATGATGTAAAAAAGCAGTTAGCGACTAGCCAAGTGAGAGAAAATTTTGTCCCAGATTTTAGTAATCAACTCTTGTCGATGGGGTCTCTTTTGAACTACTTCGAAAGTATCCCATTGGCCTACTGTGCAGAAAAATTGGATTTAAATTGTACTGATATTGAGTACCTGCCACTTGTTCTACCACTTCATACTCCAGGGTTTGATTCCCTAGATTGCAGAGGTACTTCACATGTAGATTATAAATTCTTATACAGTATAACATCAGCTGCTCTTGTACCATAAAACACAAATTATATATGTATGCCACATACACAAATAAGAAAAACTGGTGTATTTATTTATTTATTTATTTTTTATTATGAGCTCCTTAGAAACCACTTTGATTTAAGTGGACCATGTTTCTTCTTCATCACTGTATATATTTTTTAATGTAGGTGACGAATTGTCTTCATTCTATACTTATAATGGCATCACATGTCTTGCATATCTTGAAGATTCTCATCACATTGCCATTGGTACAGGTAAGTGCTTCTCCAACTCTCATTATCTTCTCATCTTTTGGCACTGCATCTGTGAAATTAAATTTCAGTCTTTCTTTTTTTTTTTGACAATAATTTTTTAATTATGGACTGTATGCGCATTTGTTCATCTTTGTATGAAACATGCACTACAAGATGATGTATTATGTCTGTGATCATTGGCTTCCTATTCTATTGGATAACCACGACTCAATAACTACAGCCACAGTCTCGAGTCCACTGGGCGAAATTTTACTTCTAGTTAACCTCATCCTATGTCATAGGTGCCAATCCTTCCAATTTTCGGAGATTTCATCTAAAATCCCCAGTGTTTTTTAAAATACTGATTTTTTTTAAAAAAATTAAATACCTATTTTTCTTGATGCATGTTTATTTAAATTTTTGCGCATATGTGCATATTTAATGATAAATATGCATAAATAAACTCAAATATCGGTAAGAACACCAGAAAAATTCGTCTGCCGTTGATGGCACATGCGTGGCGTGACGTGGAATTTTAGCTCCAGCTGTGACGTAGAGTGATGCCCCTGCACAACGAAATCGCGCATCTGTATTTGTAGTTGTTGGGGAAGGCAAGAAAGAATGCGCTACACCGTTAAGGTTTTGGTCAAGCATGTGACTTTGTGTAGGGAAGCCATGTGTTAGACATATCTGGTATTTCTTTGCTCCGGAAAGAAAGTTTTGCTTTTAGGTGTTTTTGAAAACAACGTTAACGATGTCGACTGTTAATAAAAGGTACTACCAAACGTTTAAAGCCGAATATATGAAGATGTTTAATTTTATTCAAAAATCAAGACTGGGGCCAAAATATGCTTTCTGCACGTGTTGCGGTAAAGACATAAGCATTACTCACGGTGGTAAACGCGATATTACTTTGCATTCTGAGACTGTTGAACATAAGGAGGCATTCAAGGCTGTAGAGTCTAATCATAGTATCAAGCCTTCATTTTTTGCATTTAACGATACCTCCATGATTAACGCTGAATGTTTATTTACATCGTTTTTGATCGAACATAATTTGCCAATGAATTGCAGCGATCATGCGTGGATGCTCTTTCGGAAAACGTTTCCTGACAGCAGTATTGCAAAACAATATGGATCTGCAAAGACCAAAACTTCTGCAATTATGAAAGAAATGTCCGCAAAGGAATCCTCATCACTTGTTGAAAATTTAAGGTGCTATCCATTTTCAATTGCAACTGATGGAAGCAACGATGTTGATTCAAAGCTGTATCCAATAGTGGTAACTTTCTTCGATCCTTTATGTGAAAAAATTGTGAATTGTCTTTTATCTGTGCCATCTTTGAAAGAAGATGCTACTGGGTTAAATATTGGAAATCTTCTGGTAAGTGCTTTACAATCTAAAAACCTTGCGATTTCTAATTGTGTTGCCTTTAGCTGTGATAATGCACCTGTTATGATAGGAAAAAAAGCAGGTGTAGCAGCGGTGTTAAAGAATCATCACCAAAATATTGAAATTATGGGCTGTTCCTGCCACCTTATTAACTTAGCAGCTGAAAAGAGTGCTGCATGTTTGCCATTTAAAATCGATGAAATTTTGGTAGACATTTACTATTACTTACAAAAGAGTTCGAAAAGAAAAGATAGGTTGAAAATTCTTCAAGAATTTCATGAGACTGATATAAAAAAGGTACTAAAACACGTTAGCACTCGTTGGTTGTCTATTGGGAAGTGCTTAGAGCGTATAATCCAGCAGTGACAACCTTTGATCATTTTTTTTAAGGAAGAGACCATGAAAAGGAATCAAATCACCCCACTTTCTTTCTTTACTACAGTAGTGGACAAAATTGTGGAAACCCTTTGAAAAAAGATTATTTTAGAGGTTTGATGGCTAATAACACCACTTTTTTTTGTACCAATACTATAAAATTATATATCATTGGAAAGGTAATTTAATCAAGATTGTAATGCAATAACATTTATGAATCGTATTTTAATAGAACAGCATTCATAAAGAAGAAAGGTGATATACATAGAAAAAATGAGATATACAAAAATGTTCACCATACCAGTTAATACTTAGTTGGGTAACCTTTAGCCTTAATTACGGCCTTACAACGCTTTCCCATGGAGTGAACCAAGTTCTTTAGTTCTGCAGCTGTTATAATATGAAACCAAGATTGAATTATTGCTTCTGTTAATTGTGTTTTATTGCTGGGTTGCTTCCGACTAACAAGCTTCTTTAGCCGGCTCCATAGATTTTCGATGGGGTTAAGGTCTGGGCTATTTCCAGGCCATTCCAGCAGTTGAATATGATGATCTTGAAACCATTTTTTGCACACACGAGCAACATGACATGGAGCTGAATCCTGTTGAAATATAAATGCTTCATTATCTTGGAAAAGATCACATGCAGAAGGCTGCAGCTTGGGCTCAAGTATTTCATTTATGTATCTTTGGGCATTTATATTCCCATTGATCACGCAAATTCTGCCCACACCTCTTGATGTTATACAACCCCAAATCATAACACTAACTGGGTGTTTCACGGTAGGTGTAATGCACTCAGGATGGAAATCTTCTCCAATTCTTC
>QLNU02003225.1:13141737-13185280 GCA_006491805.2 Dysdera silvatica | reverse complement strand
TCAGACTCTGATGATATGAACCATAATGAAAATATGAATGGAGCATCGGTTGTCGCGCTCTTAAATCAGAACCGCGTTCGAGTTTTAAGCAGAGGGGCCAGTTCGAAAAATATGCAACAGTCTCTCCTTGGAGGTGTCGGCGGTTGTAGCGGCGCCTCCAACTGTACGGCTACTAGAACCAACACAGCCCAAAGTGCTTTGCAGCCTAGTATAGGTGCAACCACTAGGGCTGAAAGACCACGCCAGCGCATGTCATGGACAATAGATATGAACACCTACATCATGCGCACCTACTATACGATTACAAAGCTGGAAACAGACATGACAAATTACAGACCCACACTTCACGCCAAATTCGCACAACAGTACCCACACCTGGACATCAGTATAGAAAGGATAACAACCCAACGCAGGAACATAATAACCAGAAATCTCTTAGCAGAGCCCATACTACAAAGGTTAAGAGATGAAGTCGCCAATGACCTGGCAAACACTTCAACCAGTGTGGCCAACCCTGAAGCACCAGCTAGTAGCGCAAGAGAACCGCTCCAACCAAGCATAGAAGAAGAAGAGAGGAGGGACGTGGAGAAAATGGAAGAAGGTTTCCAATGTGCCCTGGCGGAATATGAAGGCTCGGATGCCGCAACAAGGCCAAGAATACCACGCCAACCGGCATCTTGGAAACTCTGCAAAGCAACCAAGATCCTCAATGAACATACTCTACCACTACACCTACAGAACCACAACTCCCTACAGGAAATACACACCGCCATATACTGTGCAGCAGTAGCGGCATCACGCGCCAATGGGTACGAAGTAAGGAACGAAGGCCGAAGTAACAGAGGAAACAAAGCCCAACCACCATGGCAAGTGAGACTGGAGAAAAGAATAGAAGAGCTCCGCAGCAGCATAGGGCGAATAACCCAGTACATGCAGGGAAATAGGAGTAAGAAATTAGTGAGGAAAGTGAAGATGGCCCTTAAGAGAAATAGGATTCATACAAGACACGAAGAGCCCAATAAACACATCAGCGAATATCTGGATACCCTCAAACAAAAACTGGGTGTATACGCCAGAAGACTCCGAAGATACAAAGACTATACCAACAGAAAACAACAGAACATGCAATTCCAAGCAAACCAGAAGGCCTTCTACAGGAAGCTTCGAGAGACCCCAGCGAACAAAGACAAGTACGAAGCCCCAAAGCCAGCAGAAATAGAGACCTTCTGGAAGACACTATGGTCCAATGAAGTACAGCACAAAAGCGCCCCCTGGATTCAGCAAGAAATGGAGGCTACGAGAGGAATAGAGGAGATGGAGTACACGGGCATCACGATAGAGGAACTCCAGCAGGTAATCCAACGTACGCACAACTGGAAAGCACCCGGTATTGACGGCATACACAACTTCTGGTACAAGAAATTTACCAGCGCCCATGGCCCATTAGCCAAGGAACTTACGGCGATAATTGAAGACCCCAGCAAAATGCCTGAATTCCTCTGCAAGGGAATAACTTACCTCCTACCGAAGGACCAGGATACCAGTAACCCAGCGAAATACCGACCCATTACGTGCCTTAACACCCTGTACAAGATACTCACGGGGTGCATCTCTGAAAAAATAAGCCGGCACAGCGAAAGCAACAACTTAATGACGGAAGAACAAAAGGGATGCCAGAAAGGGACTCTGGGATGTAAAGAGCAGCTTACCATCGACTCAGTTATCCTGGAACAAGCAAGAAAACAAAAGCGAAAACTCAACACCGCATACATAGACTACAAGAAGGCTTTCGACTCTGTTCCGCACTCGTGGCTCCTTGAAATACTCAGCATATACAAAGTGCATCCCTCAATCATCCGATTCCTACAGAGCAGCATGAAACAATGGAGAACCCGGTTACAGCTAAACACGCCAGACAGTAAAATAGAAACGGCCGAGATCCCCATCCGCCGCGGAATCTTTCAAGGAGACGCACTAAGCCCCCAGTGGTTCTGCTTGGCGTTAAACCCCTTGTCAAGGATGCTGAACACAAGTAAATACGGATACATGCTGAAGAAAGACAAGAGAAACCTACATAAAGTCTCCCACCTCATGTACGTAGATGACATCAAGCTATACGCGCCAACAATCACCCAACTCCGACAACTCATCAGTATAACAGAGACATTCTCCAAGGACATAGGAATGGAATTCGGCCTCGATAAGTGCAAAATACAGAAGAATAGCAAAGAAGATTTACCAGGCATCGAACTCGAAGACGGGAGACTACTGAAGACCTTGGACGAGGGCGAAACCTACAAATACCTAGGGATAATGCAAAAACGGCAGCAGGAGCACAAGAAAGTCAAAGTCCAGCTCACGCAAGCATTCCAAGAAAGACTTAGAAGCATTGTGAAGACGAAACTGAGCGGGAAGAACACCACGCAAGCAATTAACGCATATGCGGTACCAGTGCTCACCTACTCCTTCGGGATCATCAAATGGTCCAACACTGAACTAGAACAACTCCAGCGGAAAATGAGAACCATCCAGAGAAGAGCCGGACAACTACACCCTGCAACGGCAATTGAACGGCAAACACTACCCCGGGAAGAAGGAGGACGCGGACAAGCGGACCTCAAAGACTTACATGACAAGCAGATCCAGAGCATGAGGCAATACTTCCAGTTGAAGAGTCCCCGATCGCCACTCATCCAAGCCATAATACAAGCAGATGCAAATTACACGCCACTAAACCTGTGTAGTACCGAAGAGCGTGTCCTGGAAACAGCCAACGAACAGAAACTGAGAACTTGGGCCGGAAAACCATTACATGGCAGGCACTACAATGACCTGCAACAACCACACGTTGACAAAAAGGCATCAAATTCTTGGCTGGCCAAAGGCACTCTCCAGCCAGAGACAGAAGGATTCATGCTAGCCATCCAAGACCAAGTGATCGCAACAAGGAACAATCAGAAATTCATCCAGAGAAAAGACATAGAAAGCGACAAATGCAGACACTGTCATGCGGCATCGGAGACAATCCAACACGTGATGGCAGGATGCAAGATCCTTGCGCAGTCAGACTACAAACATAGACACGATCAAGTAGCGAAAATAGTCCACCAGAAATTGGCAGCGAATGCTGGCTTTCTGACAGAAAAATGCCCGTACTACAAATATGAGCCAGAGACCGTGCATGAGAACGAAACACACAAGCTTTACTGGGATAGAGCAATCATAACAGACAAGACAGTCCCACATAACCGTCCTGACATAACCCTCGTCGATAAATCGAATAAGACCACGTACTTAATCGACATAGCAGTACCCAACACCAATAACATACAGACAACCTACACAACGAAAATCACCAAGTACCAAGATCTCAGACATGAAGTACGAGATATATGGGGTATGGAAAAGATCTTCATCATCCCGTTAGTCATCTCAGCAACAGGGATAGTACCAAAAACGCTTGCGACGAATTTGGAGATACTCAACATTGACCCAAACACCTACATTGAAATACAAAAAGCCACAATCCTAAACACGTGTCACATTGTCAGGAAGTTTCTAGACATGGCACATTAAGAAGTGATGTAAAAAGAGGCTTGGGAACATGGCGCTCTGCCCGTCCCAAAGCCTGTTTCCGCCAAGAATGGGCGAGGAAAACTTTTTTCTTTATATATCTTGTTCAAATTTTCAATCGTTAATAAAATACTTTCTATCCATCCAATCAAGTTCAAATAAATTTTTTTAAACTTGTAGTGGATGACACTTGATGTTAATACAGTTTTTTCAAATATTAATTCATTAATTAAATTTAAATGATTTTTTTTTTGCTTTCCTTTGGTGTATTTGGCGATTAATGCTTGCCGCCAATTACAGCCAAATGTCGCCAAAATTGCTTTTCGCAATTTTTCCCTTTCTTCCCTTTTATTTGAGCAGCGCATTGAAGGAATTGACTTTAAAAAATTTTTTTTTATTATACTTGTTTTTATCTTATACTGTGCCTATATTTTAAAAAGCAAATGCTCAACTTCAGTCTGCGGAACCGTATATTCATATGCTAAAATCTGTTCTCTTAAAATTGTACAGAGAAATGCTAGTGAAATTTGTAAAACCAAGCATCACAAAATTATGTAGTGATATTTTGAAAGTCCACTATCATGAGAGGAGTAATCAAAAAGATGATGTTGATATCTTAATTGGAAATGGAACACTGAAAGTAATCCAAGATTTTAACATCCATGATAAAAATGAATTTTATGAAAACGTCAGAAGCTATTTCATAGCAGCATGTGACTACATGCACAATAAATTTCCTTTTGAGTTAGAAGTGTTACATTATGCAGAGATTACACGAATATTAAATTTTGAAAATGCATCATTTTCCAGCTTAAAATATTTTACAGAAAAATTTCCTGTTCTTTTGTTCAATAATACAGAAGATGAAGCTGTTGATGCTTTACAAACAGAATTCAGTGAGTTCCAGGCTTTCGAAGTTCCACAAACTGTGAGTAATGAAGGTAGCATTGATGCACAATGGGCAGCCATAGGTAAAATAAAAAATGATACTTGTGAATTAAAATTTAAACGACTTTCTCAGGTTATGCTGTCAATACTTACGATCCCTCACAGTAATGCAGCATGCGAGAGTGTCTTCAGTCAAGTGAAGAAAATTAGAACTGACTTCAGGTCAACCATGTCTGATGACACATTAGAAAATTTACTAATAGTTAAATGCAGACAACATGTGAAATGTTACGAGAATGTATTTGAAAAAAAATTTCTCGAAAATCCAAAATCTTGCACTACAGCATTTGTAAATTCTAAGAATTAATATTGCGTTTAATACAGTTTAATCCTCTATTATTATTAATTTAATAAATACTTAATTTCCTCATTGTGCCTGTTTTTCATAAATTATGTATGATTTTGTTTAATTAAAAAATGGTGGCCTCGCACCTGCGACTGACTACAGATTTTTCACTTCTAGAAGTTGGCACCTATGCTAATCAAGCATATTGTAATTCTGAGGTCATATTGAGTCAGTACTGATCTTAAATGATATGTGGTACAGTTTCAGGACATCGATTTGACGCATGTTGATTGTATAGTCATTGAGGGAGGAAGGGTGGTCACACACAGTATGGTTCAGTATTCCTATTACGGAGCTTGTAGTAGGTGTAGATGACTAACAATAACATAAACGAAGTGAATGATTTTAGTCACGACCATGCTTGACCATTGTGTGATTCAGACTTGAGGTTGACGAGCAGTAATGAAGGACGTAGGGCGTGCAGATTGGCAACTAAAACCTCACCAGCAGCTACCATGCCCCTATATGATTGGAACGAATTCCATGTGAATCTGGTCAATGAAACACTCTAGTATTCCTGAAAGTAAGAAAAACTTCTATTCTATATACTACCATCCTGCTAACCGAGATTTCCAGGAAAATAGAAGATGGAGGCATACAAGACATTGTAACAGGTCCACTTGTTATCAAGTGGGAGTTGGACCACCGAGGGATAGGTGACGGCAAGATGAGTTTCAGGATGTGTGTGTGTGAAACTTTGAATTTATTTGTACAGCGTTACTTTTCTTGTCCTCGCATCGTTAATGTTTTATTCTTACACTATTAATACATTTAGCCATATCACTGTTGTAGTATTGCTTTATCTATGTCTCTTTGTTTTCCATATAAAACTACAAACTTTCTTGGTGTTTTATAGATGTACCACAAAACACAAAGATTTTCATTATGATGATAATTTTTTTTCTCCTTTGATTCTGAAAAATAAAATTCTTTATTTCATTGTAGATGGAGGCAAGCTCGAAATATGGGATTTGATATCATCATCGATTGTTCACACAGTTCTTGCTCACGAAGAAGGAATCACAAGTTTAAAGGTAGACATTGCTATTTATTCTAGGATATTTTTTTTTTTTCACAAATGTTGAAAACTCAGTTGAATTAGCAGTGCGTTGCAAATGCATATAACACTCGTATATCAATTAAATATATGAGTGTTATATGCGTTGATATATGAGTGTTATATATCAATTAAATATATATTTTTCTTGGTATGTGGCCAGAGTTGGGACACATTATAAAGTAATAAATATATAATTACGTATGATACATATGAATTTTACGGTATAATACATCGGGTTTTTATATGTTTTTCAACATGCAAAAACTAAACTTATTCTGCGGGAACAAAATTTTGAAATTTGGGATAAAAATGACTTTGCAAGGGTAATTTCATATCTTGTTTGGTTTTAAGGTTGTAGGCAGACCAGGTTTTTTGGGGGCTTTCTATGACATCGCAAATAGCATTTACAATGGCTTTTGGATCTGCTATGAAATCTTCAAAATTTACTCAAGCAGGAAAGTCACGGTTCAGAGAAACCATTGTAGAGTGTGTTTGTTTCCATCATTTACTCAAACCGTAATGAATGACCAATTAATGTGATAAATTAAATCATTATCATTAATATATGGTATATCAATAATATATTTTATATAAATGTAATCATTTGGACAACCCTTATATATTGATCATATATATTTACACCCATATGAGTTCCGTATTTTTCAAAAGCATGATATGGTGATGTGCTACTTATTTCATAATGTAAAATAATAGTTCATTGCAGGGGAGGGGGAGACTATTTTGGCAACTATTTTTAAAATTTCAGGATACTAAAGCAAGTATTTTTGTTCATGACAGAAGTTGGCAGCCCTGTAAAACCACAAAAAAACAAAATACCCTTCCCACAATCAACGTCTAGTTATGCCTCTGCTTCAAGGTCCTGGTTGTTATCTCAAGTCCCAAAGAATAGTCTTTAGATGTAAAAGAAAAGCATTGATCGTTATGGTTAACGCACTGGTTTGTTTTTATTTAGACGGAAGGTTGTTACATTTACACGACGTCGACTGATGGAAAAATCAAAGTTTGGTTTCTGGAGGATAATGAATGCTACGCAATCTATACTCGGAGGAGGATGCAATTATCTAAGGGTGATTCCGAGTTGAAACCTGCCCAGTGGTGTAGCATTGCTTGCAGTGATCATATGGTTTACCTAGGAGATGACACATCGAATATCAAAGTTTTGGATTGGAGAAAAGGTAGGCCAATGTCTGAATCAAATAACTAGAAATTGTAACTTGCACTGTTAAGCTCTTTTCACTTTCCACTGAGGTGTGAGAAGAGTTTAATGTGTACAGTTAAGTTCTACGTTTTCTTTAATGTAAAGAAAACGATTTTGAGTATTAAACTTTGTGATCTTTGTTGATAGACGTAAATTTAAAATTCTTTTCTTAATTTTGCAGGAAATATCAAGTTTTTGAAAAATCAACGTCAGCCAAAAGGAAAAATTGATGACATTGTCGTAAAAGAAGATATACTACTCAGCTTGTGTTACGATGCTGTGTCCGATACTTCGGGAATCAATGGTAAACAACTCCTTTTAGCATTCATTCTTCATTTCAACGTTTCTTTTTATGTATCATTAGCATTTTATTGTGGGACCAAAACGATGCTGATCTGCGTCATCTGCTGAACATACAGTTCAACACTGAAGAGTCAACACTTTTGGGGGGAGGGGGGGTTGGGGAAGCTACACAATGGATAACTGGTTTTTTTTTTTTGGCGATTGTTTACTAAATGTAATAGTAGTGGTAGGTTCTGTACAAACTTGATAAACAAAGGTCCACGTATTGACACCCGTACCCTATTTTGATCAATAAATTATTCCAAGTTAAACTAGAGTAGCAACTTCTGGGGATCATCTCATCAGCGTTTGACAGTAGTACATGTTAAACAGCATTGATTATGGCATTGTCCTACGTTGTCATGTCGCTTGCTCATTTTGAAGCAGAAAAGTTGGTCATCTGACTTAGAACTTAATCTTAAACAATTGATTCCATCTCGAATGACTTGGAATGGAGTTTCTCAATTGGGGTTTTGCGATTGGTCGCAGTGGGTTCTGCCTCGTGATGTTGTAGTGGTAATGCATTGATCTATTATGTCATTAGGGGTAGTATTGTAGCAGGGTTTGATTCCAGTGGTACATAGAATGTATGTCGTGTTTTTAACACACCTTAGTCTATGGTTTTATTTCTTTGGAAAATTGTAGGTCCCGGTGCAACACAACCTCTACCAACCTTGTTCGATAAAAACTTCTGTTCGTTTTTTGTTTTTTTTTTGTTTTTTAATTCGCATTGTCAGGGGTGTCACTGGGTGCTCATAAAACTTGCATCCCAAGGACCCGCTATGTTTAAAAATGTGGGTCCTCGAAGGACAAAACACTTTTTTTTTCCTAATTAAAACATTTATTATAGTAAGTTTTCAGACTGTAAGACTATTTCATATTACATTTGCAAATAAGTAAAAAGAAAATTAAAATATTAAATTGTAAACAGGAACATATTATGGCTTTAAATCGCCAGAACAATTCTTCTTTAAGAAAATCCCATTTTCTGTGTCAATTATATTTTTTAACTCGGGTAGTGATGGCTCTTTCAGTGATGACATCATCAGGTCTGACTTCTTTCTTATATTATGCCAACAACGTTGAATATCATGTTCCTTCCCAAGGGCGCACGTTTACTAAATAGCGGGTCCCTGGAACGCACTATTTTTCTAATAAAAACAAAAATAAAAGTCCTTCCTTTCTATTCTGCATATTTTACGTGCTATAGCATGTCAACGGCTACCTTAGTTGTGTTAATGTCTGTATGATGATGCAGTGATAATACCTAGCATGCCATTAACCCATGTTCAGCTTCTAACTCTGTCAAAATAAAATTCACCAACTGCTCACCATAGGTCAGGGGCTGGTTCCCTATGCTTTGAGAATTTGGATTCTTCAGCAAACTGCAAGTTCTGACATATCATGACCTTTGCTGTCCTCGTACCTTAGAACAGTTAAATCTTCAGAAGGGTGTGGGTACTGATGTATCTGTGATCTTGTTGATCCTTGTGCCATAAAGCAATTTCCACCTTTGGCATAGATCATTTAATAATTTCATTAATCATCCTGTATGTGTGTTTGCTCGTTATTCGTCAAAATGTTGAGCGTGTTTAATCTTTGTGGTTTTTTTTTTTCAGTTTGGAAGCTCCCGAGAATGAAATATGTATGCACCATCTCCGGTGCTGATGGGAAATTGTCGAGTTTGGCGATGACTGTAACGGATGACAAAATTCTGCGGATTGTCAGTGGAGGAAAAAATTTACTTGTATGGAACTTCATTACTGCCAAATCTCCATCTAAAGAGTGAGCATTTTATTGTATTTTTTAGTTCAAATGCCATAAAACCTCTACTGGTGGAATTTAGGGTTGGAACATTGATGATCCAACGATTTAATCGATATATCTATTAAATTTTTAATTATTTTATATCAATGTTTATTCGCTATGTAAGCAACACCGCTGCTTTGATGTGACATTGCAATTTAATCAAAATTCTCACACAAAACTTAAAATGGGAATATTATGACAAATTAAATTGCACGTTTTAAAAATTAAATGTTTTTAACACATCTCCAAATTTTAAGAAATGTTTTCTTCCATAATGAAAATTACAAAAAAAAATGTAATAACAATTATCGGGATATTCATAACCCTCTTGCGACCATGATGCGGGATACAGCCGGAGGTTGGGAACGCCAGATTTAGGATTTGCTAGAACAAACTATGATGCAACAAAATATAGTATCATGAAAGAATAATGCCAATGAAAACATATTTTTTAATAGAGAGAAAAATGATTGTTTAGTCAACATTATGGGCCATGTATATTTTTATTATTTTATTTTACAGAAGCGATGCCAAATATTATTGTCAAAAGGTGAAAAATCTCGGTGACGAAGTTGAAGAAATCGAAGAGTCGGGGAAGCCTTTGACAGTTACAAAAGACGATGACAGCAATAAGGAGGAAACGGAGATCAAACCCTCAACCTGGAGTTGTAGCATAATGTGAAGAAGGTGGTTATTTTTAACGAGGCAGGTGGAAGAATTTTTTGCATATGGGTTATGCGTTTTCAAGCAGTTTTGTTTAGTTTTCCAATCCAGGGAGAATCATCTATTGTCTTTATTCCCTCAGTGTTTTTTCTTTTAATATTAGACCTTTTTTTTAGGTTTTTAATGTGACGATTTTTGTCAGATTTTTTTAAAATTTTCATTCCCAATCAATTACCGGTAATGACTTTGGCAAACAGTGTCAAATCAACAACCACAAGTCATTGTGAGGAGTAATATCCAAATTTTTTTTATGTGTTTTGTAAGCCAACAAGTCTTTTGCACTTACGTCTTGTAGATCCCATATGCGTAAGGGATTTATTTTTGTTTGCTAGATCTAGCTATTTTTTGTGTAATCTGATCTTCTGTGCGTACATGTAAGCTAAGCTTGGAATCAGCTGTTCATTTTTATTAAACACCGCTGTGCAATTGTCGAGTAATTTCGTATCACAGAGCTAATTAAGCTGGCCTGATCTTCGGAGGTCAGAATTTCATCGCTTGAACTTTGGAGTATCTTGACTCGGTTTTCCTTCTGCACCTGACTGAAATACTGAAGGCCTGTATTATTATTTTTTTTTTCCCCTTTAAATCAAGAAACTGACATTTTATTTTTTCTTGGAGTTTGTTACTTTTATTGCTATGGTCGTCCCTTGCCTTGTGGCATTTTATCAAGAGAAAGTAACTTTTAAACTGTCATCATTGTATTACGATTCATGTACCTATCTCATGTATAACGTAACCTAGTACCTGCAAAGCACACGAGTACCTGTAGCATTATGCGCATAAGCACATTAAATGGCTGTATTCTGGGAAGGGGGTATTGGACATCTATAGTGGTTTAGATGGTCTAGGACTTTATCAGCAGACCCCTAATCATAGAAGTCATATATAAGGAGCTAACATTTATGCACAGCTTCATGTTCCACTGGCCCCTATTTACGCCACTGTCTGTTTTTAACTGGAACGAAGTTTTAACTCATATTAGCCACCGATAAATCATTGTACTTCAATTTTCCCATAACACTTGTTGTGTTATATTCGGTCTTGTGCAATTAGAATATTCAGTTCGATTTGTAAAAAAAAATTTAAAAAAAACAAAAAACAAACCCAAATTATATCTCAATTTAGTTAGTTAGTATTATACAAAAACTACTTAGAGCATTCAGAACTACTGGAAATTTAATTGCTAATGACGTTCATTTCTTTTATCGTATGTGCCTATTCAACTTCATTTTTAACATACCTCTTTTTAAATTTCAAAATTCCGTGGTGACTTCAAGAGATGTGGATATTTCAAGTCAGAAATGTGAGCAAATAGGGAAATGGGAGATCAAACTTTGTGAAGTAAGTCACAGAGTTGGCCTGCTAATTTGGGATATACAGAACTGTAATTTTTAGATTTCCCCCATTTCTAGCTGACTTTTTTAATCCAAGTTTTGATTCTTTGGTAACATTTGTGGTTAGGATGCTTTATTTGTTATCTAATAAAATAGCTAGATACTTGAAGATTTTGCTAGAACATTGGTCAGGGATCACACACACGCCTGTGCCAAACTGCGCCAAAACGAAAATGTTACTACAAACTGATAACAAAAGTGCAAATTTTTCCATTTTTGCGCCAAAATCACTTATTTATTTCACAAAGTGGGCCATTTTTCTAGCTTACATCATTATTGGTTGTACGGTTTAGTATTTTTTCTCTTCTCCAAATCGTTGGCGCTTAATTTCGCCAAGTACACACGTAACACGACGGTTGATGAACTGGTTATTTGATACTAACGTCTAGAGACCGGAACAGTTCAGTCTTCTGCGTATGTGCATGGGTTTTGCGAAAAATTCCTACCAGTGTTTCCATCAAATAATATTACTTGGGTAGAAAACACTAGCATCAGGAGACAGGAGAAAATAGCTTTTCCTGTCGCATTTCTGCGCATCCGCGTTCAGAGATGCCAACTTTTACGGATTTTCCGTAGTTTGTACGGATTTTAACTCCACCTTACGGTTGTACCAAGAAAACTAAGGAAAACCTCATTCAAGGTCCTCACATGCAATTTTCAGCTCTACAAAAATTCGTATTTTTTTATGGTTTTTTGGTAAAAACAACAACGCACTTTCTAGATGGCTCGCGCCTTTACGTTTGGACGCGACGTTTCCGGCTCGTATACTTGTTTCTCTTATTTTTTACGTCCAGCTTTGTATGTGAAACTTGCTTCAAATTTGGATTAAAACAACGAAATGAAACGCAGCCGTGATTGTGGAACGAACAGCTGTGGAAAGAAATCGGCAAGTGTATCGCGATATTTGTAGTAAGATATGGCTATTTTACGAAACATCGAAAGTTTTTAACTTTTGACGTGGACCCGTAGCTTTACCACGTTTTGAATCACTTTTTACTTGCAGCTTTTTATTAAAAGTTCAGAAAAATTTTGGCATGATACTTTAAAAAATAGCTCGTGAATTGCGCCGAGATTTTGCGGCATATATTTCGGGATATTTCCCCCTTATGCTTTCGTTATCTACACACGCAGAGGCGTGCAGATTAATTTAAAAGTAAATTTACCTATTAAATAAATTTAATTAATTTGCGTAATTTATGTGGAAAATAAAAAGGCTTCCTTTTCCTGAAATGAAAAAGGCTATGTTAACGATTCCACTTAAAAACGATTTTAACGTTAATTAACGAGTGATGATTTTTTCTGATGTGCGATTTGTCTTTGATTCGCTACCTACCGGCAAAATTGTAAACTTTTGTAAATGTGCTGTAATTAACTGCTGTTTTTTAGTATTTTTACATCAAAATAGAGGAATTTCTCCCTGATACGCCACCTACCAACGGGATATGAAATTATCCCGTTAGTCATATTTTTTAACATATAAATTTACATACAAAGAAAAAATACATCTGCAGTCGAAAGTGGACAAATTTCGTTGACCAAAGCTAATTTGCGTATTTCAACAATTTTAGCTTCTCAAGAGGAAATCAGGGAAGAGGTTTCAAAATTATAAAAAACGAAACAAAGAACTTGATGTGCATGAAGTTCTATTTTTTCAATGAAATATTTTACTTTTCATTTTTATCATGCACATTCATTTGATTGAAGTATTTTTTTGCGTGCTACAAAACTGATGAGCAACCAAATTTTTTTTTCTTTTTTGTACAAAATAATAAACTTCTGGTGTTCACCTGCTACAAAACTGATACAAAAGACCATTTTTCCTGCTATGAAGCTGATACGAATGGCATTGGTGCGAGTGTGATCCCTGCATTGATGGATTCGAGGCTATAAATTTAGCTACTTTTATCCTGAAAAAAAGCTCGGTTTTGTAATCATCTTGTCAGCCATCGATGTTTTCAAATTATGAAACCAAACTTGTTTTTATGTGAAAATTTTAATCTTGTCAATCATTTAAATTGTTGGGTAGACAAAAGCTTTTGTCTACCCAAAGAAATTATTAGTCTTTTTTGATGGCTCTCTCTCAAAGCAAAACTCATTTCCCTTTATGCAGAATTAGCACATCTTATTCCAAGACCACAGCTTTTTGTAAAAGAAAAAAAAAATTGTGACTTATCCTTTGTGTCAGTAGCTATGATGTGCAAAACCCCATCTTGTGGCATTCTGCCCATCTACTATAGATGGGCCAAATTGTTCTCTGATCCCTTCTATATGCCGTTTTGTATATCTTTATCAGTAGTAATGTTGCGTATATGTGAAGATTATGGTCAATCCTACCTTTCTTCATTTTGTTTGTAGTGTTTTTTTACTTGAATCAAATAAAGGTGTTTTTTTACTATTGTTGTCATACTTTTTTTTTGTTGTTGTTAACCTTCCATGTTTCATATCTTCGATTAATTTTTTATATGAAGAACAGCTGATATCACACTGTCCCAAGACCTCCAGTTCCCTCTGAACATGAGCAGATCTACCATTTTGCCACCTGCTTCCCTAGTTAGTGGTAGGAACATAAAAATTGTTACATTCAATATACGCTACAAAAGTTTTGTATTGACAATAAATATGTTGAAAAACAAACTCATAAATTGAAACATAAACATTAAACAATATTAACTTATATTGAAGTATTATCTCTTCTTTGTATATAATAAATCAAATTCAATTTTATTGAAATAAATTTTAATTTTAGCAAAAAATAAAAGCCTATCGAACACTGGTATTTAAATGGAAAGCATGACGTCTAGCTTTCTTCTCGGCAAAACATCTGATTATATCATCAGATACCATCAGATATGGTATTGATTTTGTTATATCAGACTTAATACACAAAATTTTGTCGCTCTAATCTAATAGCTAGTATAGGAAATACGACGGCCTCTGAGGAATCCAAATCTTTTCACGTAGGTAATCGGATCCCAAATACGTATACAGGGCCCCCACGTACTTGGAGAAACTGGAATTGTCAGGAAATTTGGAATCCTTCCTAAAATACGGAAAAACAAGATTCTTTAGCAAAACCTGGAAAAGTCAGGGAAAACTTTAACTTCTAATTTGAATAGCTAAATCTCTGACAACCATGAAACAGTTTCCCCGCAATCCATGTTCAGTTGAAAGTTTTGTGTGCGATTGGTCAGGAATATTGCCAGAGAAGTCGGGAAATGTTTTTTCCACTGTGAATGGGAACCTTGATATATACTTATTTGCAAAAGTTAAGAATAACGGCAAATTTCATAGAAATTTGCCGTTATTCTTAAAACCCTTCACCTCGAAGTGCAGATCCGCTCCTTTTCCGACCACCTCTAATGGAGATCAGACCCTCTTCTCCCTCTGACCTTTCTCAACGAGTATCAGATTTCTTCTTCTCTCTAAAAATATCGCATCACTTTTCCTCATCCATAAACGACCCTCACGTCCATCAATTTATTTCTAGCCAATCTCAGGTTTGATCAATTCGCAGACTATATATCCTGTAATTGCATGTACAATATACAGTTAGTTACATGCAGGGCCAGATTTAGGGTAAGAAGTGTCCTGCGCACAACGACTTTTGACGCCCAGCCATTTTCTAGGGGGGGCTAACCCCCCCTAGAAAATTTCTTCTGAGGTATAGGGTTTAGCCCCCTTAGAAAAAAAAATTATTCTCTCTAGACCTCGAAGTTATTTACGCCCATGCCCCCTCTTGCCATACTAGCAGAAACAGAATTCTGTCGTTCCGCCCCCTCAAATGCAACGAAAAATCTCGGAGGATAGGGAAGGGGCGACATTTATGATTACCTTGTGCACATTATTAAAAGATACGATATTTTTATAAATAAATTTAGTTTATTTGGCGACGAAATTCTTTCTTTCTGTTCGGTATTAATGGGGGCAGAGCCGTTAGACTGATATTTTTTCAGAATTTCGAATGAAGAAAAAAGGTGTGAAGGGGTGCTTTTGGAGAGTGCGAATCGATGCAGTTTTACGGTATTTGGTTTGTAATTAAAACAGTTCGCGCTTTCTGCATCCCTAAAAATTTGGCATCCTATTCACTTGCCCATTTATAAATACAGACCTGCTTTAACGTAGTAGGAGCTGTCCCTACTAGCATCTGTTTATGGGCACTGATGAAATTAAGGCTTTAAATTGAAATTAAATATTTCAGGATTCGTCCCCCGTCTTTTTTCTTTATCTAGACACACACAGAGGCTTGCAGATAAGTTCAATAGTAAATTTACCTATTCAATATATTTAATTAATTGCAGCCAATTGCGATTTTTTCATAATTCGATGTTCCGATTTCGTGTAAAATAGTGTGAATTCGAACCAATCGGGCCTGACGGTAATAACACTATGGAAGAATCGATTGGGCCCGAAACAGGGGCAAATTTTTTCGCCAGGAAGGCTAAAATTGTGAAAAAATGTGTACAAACATCTAAAATGTCGAAGTTCAGATAACACTGAATTTTATACAGAAATCGGAACATCGAATTTTCATAAAATTGCATACCTGGTTGTCACAGATATTTTGGTTTTCGACGGAAAAAAAATTGCCCCGTTTCTGGCCAAAAAACGGTCCAATCGTTTTGAATCCAATAGTATTGTCACTGTCAGACCTAGCTAATCCGAATGGCGCACGATTTGAACCTAAATAGGAATATTGAATTTTTCATAAAAATTGCGTACCTTGTGCAGAAATTCTTGGTTCTCGGCGGAAATAAATTGCCCCGTTTCTGGCCAAAAAACGCCCCAATCGCTTCCATACCAGTAATATTGTCACCGTCAGACCTAATTGGTTCGAATGCCACACAATTTTATACGAAATCGGGGCACCGAATTTTTCATTAAAATCGCATACCTTGGCATGCAGAAATTTTATGTTTCCGACGGAAAATATTTGTCCCGTTTCGGGCCAAAAAATGGTCTAATCGCTTCGATTCTAGTACCGTTGTCACAGTCAGACCTAGCTGATTCGAAATGCACACGACATGAAACAAATTCGGAACGTAGAATTTTTCATAAAAATTGCATACATTGACCTGCAAAAATTTTTGGTTTTCGGCAGAAAAAAAATTGCCCCGTTTCTGGCCAAAAAACGGTCCAATCGTTTTGAATCCAATAGTATTGTCACTGTCAGACCTAGATGATCCGAATGGCGCACGATTTGAACCAAAGTAGGAATTTCGACATGAAACAAATTCGGAACGTAAAATTTTTCACAAAAATTGCATACCTGGGTGTGCAGAAATTTTTGTCTTCGGAGGAAAAAAAATTGTCCCTTTTCGGGCCGAAAAAGGGTCCAATCGTTTTGATTCCAATAGTATTGTCACTTTCAGACCTAGCTGATCCAAATGGCGCCCGATTAGAATCAAATTCGGAACATTGAATTTTTCATAAAAATTGCATACCTAGGTATTAAACTGTCCAATCGCTTCGATTCCAATAGTGTTATCACACCTAGTAAGATCTTGTAAAGTTCATATTTTTGGAGATATGTGAGAGTTGCGCGAGATATTCATGTAGTTGAAACCAAAGAGGCACACGTGTCTTAAATCAATTTCTGTGGGAAAGAAATGGCAAACAAGAAGAGTAAAGTGTACTGATGTCTGTGGTAGCTTTCGTGCGATTGTGTGTGATTTTTCGTGATGTGTTACACAAGAAATAGAGAGTCAAGAATTACGTTGCTTCATATGTTTATTATCAATTTTCGATAAAGATTCCATTAACACTGAAAAAAGTTTTTCTTCTTTTTGTGGATTGAAACGAAGCCGCATTTGTGATTTTTTAGTGACTAGAATTTTTCTTTTCTTCGCAAAATACTGACAAAAAATTTCGAATATTTCCTACGAAGAAACAAATAGCGAAGGAGACTCAGCTGTGTCAACGCAGAATAATAAGACGGTATCATAACCAGAATTATTAATTTAATAAGTCGGTTACCATTCCTTGACAGAGGTGGGCAGAAAGAATCATTCAGTTCGTGAACGATTTCAGCCAGCAAACGATTTTAGGCGCTCGCCTCTATTCAATAATGTCTTATAATTCAATATTCATGTCCATCGCAACACATGCAGTACGTTACGCTTACTTAGTTCCACAAACATTTTCTCAACCTTTTTTTTATGGCAGTTGATATACAATTTCATTTTTGAAACGCTTTCTAAAATAATGCACCTCGCATCAAAAGCTTTATTTATTTACTTTTGTATATAAATAAACTTAATTTTGTATAATAATAAACTTAATTGGCATGAAAAGAGCACTCAAGATTACTCAAAAACCAAATTGTTAAAATTTGAATTAATAATCTATTATCAAAATCAGCACAATGATGAAGCTAATAAATTAACAAATATAATACTGAATAAATTCCCAATTAATTGCAAATTGCGCTAAAATTTTTGGAAAAATATTAAATATCAATTCTCTCAGTTTTTTGGTTTATAATTGGTTGTTGGTAAAGGCTTTCAGACAGTTTACTTCATACGAAGTATTTCTCACATAAAAAATAAAGTTTTCAAAGAAACACAGACAGTCCTATTTATTCAGATTTACATATTAAATTTAGGTTACTTCATATTGTAATGACTAGGGCTAGGATTTTTGTGATTTTGCATTTTTTTATTTTTTTTTGGCATTGCCAAAACGTATAGTAAATATAAACGTAAAGTATATATAAATGTGTTTCATGAAAAAATAAGCAGATTAAAATACCTTCACTATGGATTTTTTTCCGTCATTTTTAAGGGATGGAGCATTTTTTCATGTTTTGGGTAATTTTAAGGGTATTGTTTTGGGTATTTTTGGGTCATCAATTTGTATTTTTTGATATTTTCAATAAAAAAGGCATTTTTCTATGAATTTCTCAGCAATTTCATTTTTTCCCCAAAAAATACAGATTTGGCAATTTTCCATTTTTTTTTTCTTGAAAGAGTTCAAAATTTCGGTAAAATTGCATCTTTATAATTTATTATATTTTTACATATAGATATATTTGTAGTTTTGAAATTCACATAGGCAGGGACGGCCCGAGCATACCTCCATTGGTGGGGGAGAAGCACAAAATTTTCCCAACTACCCAAAAGCGTTAGAAAAAAAAAATATATATATATGGTAAACCTCCCTTAACGATCACCTCTATTCAGCGACCACTTATTCTGGAAACGGATTTTCTCCCTCCACCCCATAGACCCAATGCTAAATTTACCTCCATTCAGAGACCACATCGCTGAGCGACTGTTTTTTCGCGGATAAGACGGTGGTCGCCTTAGAGAGGTTTTACTGCATATATAAAGATAGCATTTGCTGTTAAATAAACAAAAAATCCATGGTAACAGACATTGAAAGTATTTAGCGTTTTACGACGCGAGAGGAACTATTTGAAACTTCTTCGTGCCTGCTGTACAGATATAGCTATAGACATATAGTTTGTTCACGTAAAATTGTAGTAGGTAGAACGTCTTACATAACTCGTTTTTCGCGGGGGAAAAACGAGTTATGGAAGACGCTCTACCCTTCACTGCAATGAAACAATCTGTCTGTGACGTCAGCTACCTTGATCTAATGGAACCTGGCTGCCAATTTTACTACGAACAAACTATACCCTCCAGCTTCACAGTAAGTTTGTAGGCTTAACACTGTGGTCCATTGTAAATTAGATTCAATATAGGGGACACCATGGAAAAAGTCCTGGTTTCTTCTTTGTGGCACTTAAAATGAGGAGAGGGAAAGGCGAAATCTCCGAATCTGTGGTTCTGGTGCCCTGTTGGCTGGACAATATACCACAGACATGGAAACGGAAATAACTATTAACAAAATGGGTAGTTATAATCGCAAATTTTTCCGACAAACAAAAGAAAAAAAGTCTGTCTTTTTCTCCAAGTAACTCTCGATTTTGCCAATGTCGCGAAAATTTTCCAATTATCTAAAGGCGAAGAACAAAAAAAAAACCATTTTTTCCACCTTTTTTCCCAGAGAAAATCTAAAATTTTGCCAAGTTGGCAAGTTGCATGAATTTCTAACTACCCGAAGAATTAATTATTCATCCCCCCCCCCTTTTTTTTCCGATTTTAACCGGAATTTCCTAACTTGGAACTTGATTTTTCCGATTGGGTGAGACCCCCCCCGTCCACCCCCCATAAGGCTGGCCCTGGGCTGGCCAGTATACCACAGACGTGGAAGCAGAAATAACTGTTAACAAAATGGGCAGTTACGATCGCAAATTTTTCCGACCAACGAAAGCAAAAAAGCCTTATCTTTTTCTCCAAGAAACTCTCGATTTTGCCAATGTCAAAAAAAATTCCATTTGTCTAAGGGTGAAGAGTAAAAAAAAAATTATTCCACCTTCTTTCCCCGAGAAAGTTTATTTTTTTTGCCAAGTTGGCAATTGAAATTGCATGAATTTCCAACTACCCAAAGAATTAATTATTTATCCCATTATTTTTTCTGAGTTTAACAGGATTTTCTCAACTTGAAGCTTGATTTTTCCAATGGGGAAGACTCCCCTGTCCTCCCATAGGCCGGCCTTGCACGTAGGGAAATACACTTCCCACCCCGCTTCAGTAATTACTGAAATGGCATTTTAATGAAACTGAAGCCAGAAGCAAAGGAAGGGAAAATGGATCAAGTTCTAAAAAAAATAAATAATAATAATAATGATACAGAGTATACTCAATTGCAGATGTGTTGTCAAGTGGAAAATTTTTCCTTCGGTGAAATTTCTCACGACTTTAAACGAAGAGATGTGGTGTATTTTAAATATGCTCCAGTGATGTCGGTGGAAGCTGAAAGGAGCTTCTCTATATTTAATTCGTTATTAGCTGATAATCGCACATCGTTTTGTTTTAAAAATCTGCACATGCTTATGACCAATGCATTAATCCGGCAATTACGTAAATAAAAGTTTTCAGTTTTGCTATGTCTAATTTGAAATATTGAATAATTTTTTTTTGTAAGTTTTTATTTTTTTTAAGGTAATTTCTTTTGGTTTTTAGGTCATAAATGCATTTTTATAGGTCATTTCTGACTGTTTTTAGGTCATCAAAATCCTAGCCCTAGCGACGACTAAGAAGATTGCTTCCTTACCTTATGTACCTAACATTGTTGCTAATTAAGATCCAGATAACGATAATTCCGTCATATACAAATGCTCATTGCAAATGAAGTGTTCATACAGAAATTTACAAAGGAAATACCAATAAAACAAAATAATTTGCAAGCACATATTGGACATAAACGCCTTATGACTTTGAATTCCTTTCATTAAGAAGAAGAAAACAATAATAATTAACATATAATATTTATCATATAATATATGAAAGGCCAAAGGTAGTTCTAGTGGATAATGTAAAAGGAAACATGGATATTAAAACATACATATTATAGAATAAACACAACACATATACGAGAAGAGCTGCACACATATCACATTTTTCAGTTGGGTGAAAACAGAGCATTAACAGTCGTTAGCCACATGTCTTCATTAACATACATTATAGCTGAACATAAATAAAAATAATTAATGTTTTGAAAATGTCTCTCTAAATATTCACTTTGCGGACTTCAGCTGCATACGAATATAAAACAAGACATATGCTTACTGGATCCCATGCAAGTCTAAAAAAAACTCTGATATTCTTGCATTTGTTTTGGTACGTAAGTACAAGTATTATTCTATTATTATTTTTATTCAATATAGTAAAACCGCTCTTAATGGACAAGCCTCAGATATGGCCACTGAACTTTTAAGGTCAGATAAAAATTCTCCCAGCAAGAAATTTCTTTACAATATTTGCGATTTTTATGGTGCAAGGGCATGCTGCGATGGTACCTGAAGTGTACTGAGGAATCCGAAACTCTTACGTCATAGGGAACCAACCCCTGAACTGCAATGAGCAATTTGTCGGCAAGAGTTCCTTTTTTTGGGCACCATTGGGAGTAAAAACCCAGGATAATGGCATGCTAAGCGAATGCATAACTTCTGCATTACCACAGGGCCTTCTTCACAACAATATCTTTCTCTAATAGTCACCATTCTTTCACGAACAAATTTTTCTGTCTGGTGAGTGTCCGTTATTGAGAGATTTTACTCTACTGTTTTGTGTTTAATGTATTTTGTTTTAACTGTTTTTTTTTTTAAACTGGTGAACCTTTAGATTCCCTCCTTTGTAAATTCGACCATCTAGCTTTCTCTCTCTTTTTTTTTTTTTTGTTGAAAAGTCAAAACTCAAAAATTGTCAAAATTATGTTTTACCTGCAGGCTATTTCTAGTTTCTTTTTCGTGCCTTTTTTTTTTTTAAATTTTTTTTTAATATATTTCTAACCATTCTACCTCAATTTCTTTCTGCGATTAAAGATAGCTGTCCTTCCAGCAACAAATGCAAACGAAGGTTATACTGTGTCCCAAACAACAGTTTTCAAATAAATCCAATCTTTTGGGTTTAGGAAATTAATCCCCGACTACAGATCTATGGATAAAATCAAAAGATTCAAATCCACATTATTAGCATAGCAACAAAAGACGTTATGACTAGAGGGTAGCTAAAGGCAGGTATGGGCAAAATAAGAAAGTGAACACTGTGCAAATTACTGTCTTAATATCTAAAACAAAGCATTAACTAAGCTAAATAAAAATGGACTCGCCAAGGCTCTTGGACAGAGATGAAGCCAGCCCATCTCTGACAAGTGAACCATACCCTTCCATATCAAGAAGGCCGAGTTAAGTAATGAGAATACATAAAAAAAATATAGTAATTGGAGAAAAGGATGATAATGGGTAAAAATAATGGCAATGATGAAATGCTACACGAAATATTCATTATTACACGCATATTCAAACAGTCTCTTAGAATTACCAAGTTTGTACATATATATCACCAAAATTACATTACCTACTTCCTAAAGTAAAATAAAAATAAATGAAAATAACTGATTTTGCATTTTTGTATATCAATATATTCAAATAAATTAAAATAAATACTTTTAACCTCTTCATTCCAGAGGTAAACATAAGTGTTTCTTAAGTTGCAATGCTTTTTCTACTAAACTAACATAAACTGCGAATTCAGACTGAAGGGTATCATTTATGCACCTTTTGAGCTTTCTTTTAGTGTCGCTATTATATGTCTGTGGAAGGCTCAGAAAATCGCGGGACGAGAATTTGCTTTTGCGGATTTGCATCACGTCGACCAACGCTCGGGTCTTAAGAGGTTAAAGAATTTGAGAGTAATGAATGTAAAAGGACGATAGCAGTAACTGACATGAAAGAAGCACAATCTTTCAACCGTTGTGACTTTGACAATCAAACGTATATTACTTCACACAAAAATCAGAACACTCGTAGAAGGGCAGGACATTCTTTTAAAGCAGTCTTCCTGCATATAGAAAAGGTGTGTAAAATTGCTCATTAACTGAATTAGTGAATGATTATTCTCATCTATAAAACAGATGGTCATAGAATCATTTAAATGTTACTAATTCGGTGAGTGGAACATTCAGTTCAATGTATGCAGATGGCGCGAATCGTCTATTTAATGAGTACCAAAATTTTATTTAGCTCACAAGAGTCAGAACAAAAGGCAGGATCACATTCTTTGATTTGTGAGTCAAATATAAGGATCTACCTTGAACCGAAATTGCGAATATGCAGAATAATCATCACTTAGAGGTCTAGAATTGATTCATGCATACCACTAGATCATAATTTCAGATTAAACTCTAGAACCTTATTTGATTCACAAGAGTCAGAATAAAGGATGAGTCACATTCTTTCCTCTGTGAGTCAAATATAAGGATCTAGCATGAATCGAAATTGTGAATATGCAGAACGATCATCATTTTGGGGTCTAAAACTGGTTCATGCGTACTACTAGATCACAAACTCTAGAACCTGATTTGATTCACAAGAGTCAGAATAAAAGGCAGGGTCATATTATTTTCTCTGTGAGTCAAATATAAAGATCTAGTTTGAACTGAAATTCTGAGTACACAGAAAACTCACCACAGATGCAACAGAACTAAATCTTCCTATCCCTTCTTCACATTTTCAGACCCCTTTCCACATATGCTATAGTCTTGTTTATGTTTGTTGAAACAAGGTTAACTAGCATCATGGTGAACGAAGAATTAATAGTTATTTGCAGAATCCGAATCTCTGTTGTTTAAGGTGTCAAACTCCAGAACACAAATCAGCAGCAAAACAGAAAGGGTTTAAATTCAAAGATTTTCCTCATGGTAGATGAATGCATAACCACTTCACCACCTTACGACAAAAATGGAAGTAATGTCTCCATTACAAATGTTGTGATTTCTGTGTCTGACAGTGCTGCTTTAAAAAAATGTATATGCTGCTAGGAAATTCTCACAAAGATAATATTTTTTGATAATTTTAAAAGTAATGGCTACATGGATTGAATTTAATATAATCACTTCTCATGTGACCCTCAAATGATTAAACAAAGACAAAGCATTTATGCATAAATATTGTAAGTAACAATATTGAAAGATAAAAATCCACCAGCTGTTTCGGCCAGGCTGCTGCTGACCATCGTTAAATTGTAAAAATTAAAAATTTAGTTTTTCATTTCAGATGATGGCCAAAAAGTGACAGACACTACATACACACTATTGCAATCGTGCTACTTGCAGTACAACAGCCTTTGTAGATGGGGCAATTTCAAAAGAGGGTAGTGTTTTTTTAAATGCAAATGTTTGGTTACTAGTTGCCCTTATATTGATGCATTTATAAATATTGATTACCTGTTATGTACATAATGCTCAATTATACTATTAACAAACATATATTTAGCATAATGGAGATCATAATTAAAAAAATACTTACTCATTTAAAGATAAATTTCTCTTAAAATAATGACAAAAATTCATAATCTAATAAACAAAAAGTAGTTTATACATGTTTCCAAGAACTATGCATGCCTGTAAGTAATTAACATACAACAAAGTGTTGCCAATTTGCTACCGAATATAGCTAAAAGTATATATATATAGATATATATAGCTGAAATAAAAAATAGCTAAAGTTAAAGCAAACCACCCTCTGCTATCGGATGGACGAGGGAAGCTCATACATTTAATTTTTCACATTTTCCAAACTATGTGTAATCAAAATTATGCAATCAAACTATGTGTGTATGATATATTCAGTTATTTATACAGTTATCCCTCGCTATTCATGATTTTGACTATTCACGATTGATGTTCTAGAACCTATTACGTGTAGGCCTACTGCATTACATACTAAAAATAAACAGGTAAAAAAAGCTAAGACTACATACGGATAATGGGACATTCATCAAGTATACAGGATGAGGTTGAAGAGAACGAAGAGGAAGTTGCATCTGAATTAAATTTAAAATTGGCGAATGAAATTTTATTCTTGGTTAGACAGCTCGCTACGAAATCCTTCTTTAGAATGGTTAATAAAATTCAAATGAGAACTCGAAAGGCATTACACCCGTACAAAGAAGTGAATAAATTACTAAAAATATATAAAACTTTTTTTAATGAAAAGTAAAACCTTTTCTTTTTCAGTGATTTAAATTTAGGTTAGGACTTTGTTAAAAATGGTTTTAAGTTTTTAATTTTAAAGACTAAAAAAAAGTTGCTTTAAGTGAACGTTACTATGCACGTATGTGGTTTCCGAGCTTTTTTTTTTTTTTTAAGTTTGTGCAATAATGGACAGGATACAAAATATCACACATTTAAGTAAGTCACACATTTTTTTTTTTTTTGCATGTTTTAGTAAATATATTGTAGTAAAGTACAGAATTTAATATGCAAGACAATTGTTATGAACATAACTCCTTTCACATATAGTTTTGGTTTTGCTATTCGCGGTTTTGTGTTTTGTGGATAGTTCATGGAATGTAACACCTGCGAATAGTGAGGGACAATTGCATATTAACATAAAACAAGGTGGAACAAGTCTTTGAAAAAATTGAAAAATACAGCACAATTCAAATTATCTAGACCTGGATACTTCACCTTGAAGGTCATTTGATTTTGTAGCAACCAAAGTGATTGTTCCTCCTCCCTTCTGTAACAATATCCCATCCAATTATGCAGACCTAAATCAATTCCAACCAGTCAGAATAATTAGAGATATAGATCGATTCTAATTAGTCCAGATAATTAGAGATCTAAATCTACTCCAACTAGTCTGGATAATTAAAGATCTAAATTTACTCAAACTAGTTTGGATAATTAGAGAACTAAATTGAATCCAACTGGTTTGGATAATTAGAGATCTAAATTTACTCAAACTAGTTTGGATAATTAGAGATCTAAATTGAGTCCAACTAGTTTGAATAATTAGAGATCTAAATAGAACCCCGACTAGTCCATACAATTAGATATCTAGATCTCAAATAATCCGGATAATCCGAGATCTAAACTGATTCAAACTAGGATGGAAAATGGAAGATCTAAATTGATTCCAACTAGTGCAGATAATTAAAGATAATCAATCATAACCAGCCCAGATAATTAAAATTTTGCTAAATCATTTTTCTATTTTAATTACCAGTTTAATAACTATGGTCAATGTCCTATATGTCTCTTGTAAAAATCAGAACTGAATCCCTCTCATAACTTTTTCGTGAAATCTCACTGACTTCCCTGGCATTGCGCCTCTCAAAACATTGGTAAAAATTGCAGAATTCACATTACACAATTTTTTTTTTTTTTATCCAGGTCACTAGAGCTTGTAATAACCAAGCTGACTGTCTCTCTTCCCCTTCTGTAACAACTGCCACGTTCATTATCCAGAGTTCTGATTAACCAAACATGCACTGTATCCTAGTAGGTCCGGATGACTGAAACTCGACTGTACAATTTTTTCTCCAATTACACGATTCGGAAATACAGTCAATTTCCCATATATTTAGGTTAAGAATAAGGGAAGTGAATTGCTTTCAGAAACTTTTGGCTACACACCATACTGATTTTTCCAGTATTGCTAAACCAACGATAAAGATAACATGCCAACACCATGCCATACAGTCTCGTAAACGGTAGATGAGATCTCGACTAATATCCTCATAAAACCATATATACAATAGCAAGAGATATTCCCAAATACAACAGAGTTTTCAACACAAATACGAGCGGAGCTCCCAATAAATAACACGGAGATGTAAATACAGACAAGATTCGTAAAGATTCTTATAAATAAATAACAAATATAACGATCAGTAGACTTTAACATTGATGACGATAAAGTATAGCTCATAAAAATATAAGTTAAAAAAAAGCAATACTCTAAAATAATAGTTGGAAGTTCACTAGGGAACAGTCAAGGGCAAACAAAATATACACAGCTTTGGTATACTAAACTGTATATTTTGGTATACTGAACTGCATACTTTAGTATAGTGAACTCGATTCTAATTTGAAGATTTCGCTATGCAGCATTGTATACTTTGTTATATGGAACCGCATGCTTTGGTATACAGCATCGTACATTTTGGTCTACTATACAGCATATTTTGGTCTACTATACCGCATATTTTGGCATACAGCACTGCATACACCAGCACTCTACCTTTTGGTGTGCAGTACTACATACTTTGGTATATTGTACTGCATGCTTTGGTACGACATATAACATACTCTGGCATACAATAAAACATATATTGATACGTTGTGCTGCACACTTTGTATACATTAATGTACCACAATGTATACATTAGTATACCACACCATATATATTAGTATACCACACCATATATATTAGTATACCACACTGTATACTTCAGCATACAGCACAGTATAATTTATTACACCACACTAGATACTTTGGTATAACACACCATATACTTTGGTATACCGTACTGTATTTTTCTGTATACTGAACACATCGCAACAGTGTAATTTTGAATTGCTGCATAACATTAATATTGAGTGGAATGATGAAAACATAATCTTCAAAAGCAGAAGCCGTGTTAAGCATATTGACCACAAGAGTGAAAGGTGGGGTCATACACAAAACAAAATTACGTTTCCATACAGTTCAGAATATTAACGTGTCGAGTTGAATATTTAAGGAAAGACCCATTGTAACTCACCATCATCAGGAATGGCAGTCATTCCCATTGTTGCTTTGAATTACGATTAATAAAAACGTTGCTTAACATATTTTTCAGTCTTACGGTTTGGCTATATGCTACACAGAAAGCACCTGATGAAGAACATCTAGCTATACAATTCGAACATTAGCGGGAAGGTATACTCTAGAAGCAACCGGATCTCTCTCTCAATTTCTTGCTCACTGTTTCGCAAAAAAGTTTACATTTGATTTAACTAAGAGCCTGAGTAGGGCGCTTTCTAGACAATTTGGATCTGAAAACAGAAAAATAAAAACAACGCATTAATCAATAAAAATGTTTTGTTTTAAAAATCAAACCAGTTAACCAACTTACATTTTGTAAAAATCAAAATACAACATAAAAATTGATTAATTTATAAATATGCATATAAAAATTGGTCTGCTAAAATGTACTTAAAAACTTTAACTACTAAATTTAAACTATAAAACTCAACAAACACATATACAAAAAACAATCAGTAGTCCATAAAAGCCCAAAGAGAATATGTACTTAAAACTGAAATACCTGTATATATTATGTGTACTTAACAACAGTTAAAATAATCAAGTATATCATCATCATATTCAACCATTATCTATCCACTGCTGGATGAAGGTCTCTCCAAATGCTTTCCACACAAGTCTATCCTGAGCAATTCGCTTCCATGTCACCCCAACCTGTTTTCTTATTTCATCCACCCATCTAGTTTGAGGACGTTTTCTAGGTCTTCGGTGGTCTCTTGGAATCCAGTTGAGAATTTCAATTGTTCATCATTGATCAGTTCTTCTTACAATGTGCCAAGCCTGTCCCGTGTCAGCCTTTCTACTTTAACAATTATGTCCTCTACTCTAGTTTGCTCTCTCACCCAAGCGTTTCTTTTTCGATCTGTCCTAGTTATTCCAAGCATGCACCTCTCCATGCTCCTTTGCGTTGTCTGTAACTTTCGTATTGCTCCAACTGTTAGACTCCATGTCTCCGATCCATAAGAGAGGACTGTATATATATATATACATACATGTCAGTGGCATAGGATGACTTAAAATAGTGGATCACTTTTAATCATTTTCCAAGCCCCCTCACCTCCACGAATAAAAAAATAGTAGTAATTCATATATATATATATACGACCATTATTGTTGTCACCATAGGAAATGTGCTATATGATTTTTTTTTTATTTGAGGGAAGTGGGCATAGTGAATAATCGGTGATGGCTCACTTTTGAAGTTACGTTACACCACCACTGGCATTATATATATATGCAGTAGAACCTCCATATAACGTACTTCAGTATAGCGAAATTCTCTATATAGCAAAGTTTTGGCAAATCCCCATGGTCGTTACATATGAAAGTGTTTCTATATAATGAAATTTTTAAAGACCAGGTCAGAAAATTGAGTGATCACATCAAGATGTCATTACAGGGCCTTCAACAGGAAAATTTTTAGTTTTGGACTGTTAAATAGTTTAGGTAAATGTTGTTATATTACTAGCCTTCCTTTATACTCACCAAAATATTTAATTTGTGTAAATAATTAATTTAATTTTTTTTTATTTATAAAAGATACATAGAATAGCAAAGCGACAATTTACACAAAGTAATTAATAGAACAAGTTTAAATTTAAACTACAAAAACATTGTAATTATTTTACTTTTTTTATAACAAGCAACTTTTTAAAAAAAATTTAAGTTCAGTGATTTATGTTACTCATTTATATTATACAGGGTGATCCAAATTAAACAGGAGGTGTTTAGACCTCTCTGTAGAGAAAACTACTCTGTCAATTTCACCCAAATTTCATACACATGCTCCCCTGAGTATGCGGTTTTGATTTCTGAAAGAAAACATTGAGTTCATATTTCGGCCGCTAGGGAAGGAAATGGCGCTGCGGAGCAGGCAATTTATTAATATTAACAACGAAAAAGTGTTTTAACATGCAATAACCTTTATTGCAATCACATGAAATTAACTACAAATTACAGTATACCGTAGGACAGTAGGTATGACTAAAAAAAAGATTTGTGCAATAACTTTATTGCTATCACATGTGGAACCACACTATCATCACAGATACGGCTCGATATGTCCTCCGTCTCTTTGCTCTAGAAATTGCATTCGATGCACACAACATTCTACGGCAGAACGTAACTCATTCAGCGAATACACTGTATTGTTTGAATAGTAGTACTTGTCATGCTTTTTTGCTCGTTTGATTACCAGAAATCCAGACCTTGCAAATTTCCCACAGGGGTGCTAACACTTGTATGATGAATCAACACCGCCATTTGTTGTGCAGCAGGATGTTAGAAATTTTTCTACAAAAGCATGAATGTGTATGAAAGAAGCATTAAATACGTTTTCATTTTAAGGTAAGAATTGTTCTACTCTTTTTTTGTATGCATGTATGTTCATATATTTCGCACATTAAGCATTTATTTTTAAATGGTTGAATGTCATTTATGAGAAACAGTCCTTTACTGTAAAGCGGGATTTTAATTTTGGTATCATATTGTAATACCCTGGTTCATGAATACATCGTTTCCACATAGCGAATTTTCTATATAACGAATTTTTTTTTATGGAACCGTCCATTTCATTATATGGAGGTTTTACACTATATATATATATATATATATATATAGGGTTCCTAGGAAGTCCAAATGTGGCCAATAAATTTTGAACCAAGAAAGTGTAGGGACTTTATCCTTGACTTACTTAATAATTCGTCGTTTGTTTAATGCAGTTTTATTAATTTGTCGTTAAAATATTATTTATCATATTTATGTATAAGTATTGATGCATTAGTTATTTACGTGATCTTAGGATGATAAGATCATGTACGTTCGAATTTAAAAAGAAAAAAGAGAGTTCATGATTGTTTTGGAGAGGTTTCTGTTGTTGAGTAAAAAAAATATTTTTTCTTGTTATAAATATTTTAAATAAAATAATTTTAAAAATATTTTTTCACTTTTCGATTTGCTGTGTGAATTTTTATTATGCTAATCAAACTCTTTAGTTGTTTTGTATGGAGTTGTCATTCTACAAATCCTTCTGATTCTTTTGGAGTCACTGATCATACATAACAACCCTACAACAGATCTTGCTAAAAAAGTTAGATATTAGTTAATAAAATGACTATGCAGTATCAGATGAGATGAACAGCAGCTCCCCTGGTGGCGAATTGAGGAAGTTAAAAATTTTATTTCTAAAAACAATGAAGCTAGGTAAATATTTTCTATTAGGAAATTGTAGGGCATTCTTCAGTTAGTAGGAAAAGATATACGGGTCACACGTAGATGTACACATACTGCCATAAAGTGAGGCGTTCCAGAAGTTTCAATGCATCGCTTTCAGTTAATGCTTTACGATGGCGGATGCGGAAATCTTTCGAGGGGGATATTTGTTTCCGATTTCCGCTTTTAGCCAAGTATCCTGTGCTTTTCATTAAATTTTCCATGATATAATCCATCGGTAATGTATTGGTCTTCATAATCAGCATCACTACAAATGATTTCGTATTGAGAATAATGAATGCTTCTATAGATTATCCATTAATTTTGAGTAGCAACATATATATTGAGGTGATTCAGAAGCTGTTAATTTGTTGACAGTTTCTGTGCACCTTGCTAAGCTTGCACAGTTCATAAGAAATTATGAGCTGAAGTACTTTCAACTCAGTTGATTAATCACCTGCTTCTCAAAGTGTGTTCTGTGAAACCCCAGAGCTATACGTCAAACCTCCAGAGATTCAGCAAGCAATCTGTAAACTATCATCAAACTTTTTAAGAAAACCTGTAAATTTTGTAATTCCTTCCCCTCCATAGTAATCCCACAGGTAGAGTTAACTACTTGCAACCAATAACCAGCAACAATAGAAAGGCACTCGATAAATTACTCATAGAGAAAAAAAAAAAGTGTGTTCGGTGGGGTATGATAAAAAAAAAGCAACAACTTTTGAATCATTCTAATATTGACATATAAAAATTATTGACTAGTTATATTTAACGTACCTTATCTGCCCAGCAAGCAAGGGGTTGATAGCATACAGCCACTCATACACTTCTTTATCTCCCAATGTCTGCAACAAGAATCCACGATGTTTCGTCACAACCGAAAAAGTATTGGGAACCTGTTGAAACTTTACATGTATTTAATGGGCTTTCAAACATAACATACAACACAATAATGCACACAATACAATGCATACAATACAATAATATACAGTGCAAAACCAAAAACCAACAGTTGATCATAAAAAAAAAAGTACTGTCTCACTAGCTTAATGCATTGAATATATTGATATATACTTTTTATTTTGGTATGTGTATGTATTGCATATATAATTTTAACGGTTCAATATTCAGAGTAGAAATTCATGGTATTTGGCTTTGCATTTTCTATGGTGCAAGAACAAGAAAGGTGATGCTATGCCGGGACCCACAGATTTTCAAACAACCCGAACCTTTGTTGCCAAGGGAACTCAAACCAGGACCCCAGTGGACAGAACAGTAGCATGCATTTTGCAATACCATTGGAAGTCGAACCCAGGTTAACGACACAATAAGTGAATATGTAACCTCTGCACCAACAGATAGCGCTGGATCTGCATTTTTACCAATGAAGCCACGCCCTTTAAAACCCAAGGAACCAACTCCCAGAGTACAGTTAGTTAATAAGCACTCCATTTCTTCCTTTTGACGCCATTCAGAGTCGAGTCCAGACCAATGGTATGCTAGGTGGAAGTATTACCACCAAAGGCATAGAATTATATGCATCTGTGGGGGTCCGAGCTCCCCAATAATCTGAAATAAATTGCGATTTTACATATACTGTAATGTATAAACGTACATAAAATGTGCTTAACATTTTCCCCAACCCTAACCGGGTTTAGGAACTCTACGATGATGATTACCACTGCACTACCATATTCAGAATTTACTGAGGCAGAAAGACAACATATAATGTACCAATGCATTGTAATGTAGCAAAACATTTTGTATATACCATGTGACTACGCTAATGTAGTGCATTAAAAACCCTCGCTAAAACATAACCTAAAAACAAAAATACTTTTAAAAAAAATCACTCTAAATGTTAAATCAATAATTTTGTTTTTGTAACGGAATAAAAAATTACCCTAAGCATAGCTTCTTGGTCTTCGCTGTATTCAACTTGGGCTGTTGCCAGATTGATAAATCCTCTTTCGATTGGATCCTTCTCATCTTTATAGATGAAAACGTATGGCCTTCTCACAACCTAATCAATTAAAAAAAAAAGTTAAATATTCGAAAACAAATATCTCAAGTCGTGTAATTTTTTTAAACAATTTATTGAAATTAGCCAAGATAAGCTCAAAAATAAATGATGAAATATGATGCTGGGGATATACTATACATATAAAAAGAATGTTACAGTTGCTGCGTTTTTTATCATGAGTACAGTACAACCCCGATTATCCAAAATAAAACAAGTAGATCTATGATTTTGGACGCATGAAATTTCGATATAATCCAGAAATTAAATTATCAGTGTCAAGAAACTATTCAGAAACACACTTAACTACTAAACTATTATACTGATAATGAAAAATGTGTATGGGTATGTATTAAGATATTAACTGCTTCAGACTACCTCCAAAGAAGTTAAGATACTAACTGCTTTGAAATTTAGTCTGATATTTTTGATATCAGATTAATTCCAAATTTTATATCGGTGCATATATTGATAGGGAGAATTCAAGTATTACGTAAGCAATATTTTGGCCATTTTATACCCCTCCCCCATCCTTTTAAGCAAAAATTAACATTGGATAACATAGGAAAATAAGCTTAACAGCAACCCCCCTCCCCCAAAAGGTGATTATGTAATATTTGAGCGCGTCCATACATACACAATGTATGTACATATCTTTACATATGCCAGACGTCAATTGCATTGGTTTCTCTTTTAAGACCGGAGAATACCAGAAAAAAAATATAAGCATTTTTGCCAAAAACGCTGAACAAGTGTCCACTAAAAGTAATAAGCGCAACAGGCAATGTTGGCTAACCCAGATTTTGGCTAAGCTTGAGGATTTATTTGCATTTGACCTCCTAAGACATTGCGATGCATCTTCTGGGATGGAATAAACAATTTTATGTGAACTCTAATCAATCAAACTTACTCGGAACTGAATTTAGAGCTGAGAATGAAGACAACGAAAATGGTAAAGACACCTTTCGTAAAAGCAAAATAAAGATTTAATTTCTAAAATTCCTATTTGAACTTCTCCTCCTCCTTAAGTCAAAAGTTAAATTGTTACTTATTCGTATGAGCAAAACCACCACCACACACAACTCATCATACAACACTCGCATGCAACAGTCACATGGAGTTTCATTCCACAATCAACCCCATGTTATTATATAAGTAATAATCATTACATAGGAATTCGTAAATGAATTAAAATCGCATTACTCAATACATAAACTCCTCTGTAATTTCAACTCTAAGGATATTACCTCAAAAATAAAGGAATTAACAGATAGCATGTTTTACGGTTATTCACAAAGTTTCTTCACGATTTTATGAAAAAGTTCCTTTATGGCTATTAACAAACTTTCTTTTGTCATTGTTTAATTGAAAGAGTTCCTTTACAGTTATTTACAAAGTTTCCTCGTGATTATTGTAAAAGTTCCTTCATGGTTATTCAAAAAATTTCACCATGGTTACGAAGAAAGAATTTTAAGAATTTCCGAAATCAGTGCTCATAAACTAAACCATGGTTCCCGCTCTTTTGTCTTGATGAAATGCAAGGACTTTTTCAAGGACCAAATAATGACTTTCAAGGACCTTACATTGGCAATCGCAATATACATAAAAAATTAAAACGCAGGATATTATTGAAATTAGAGTGTATAATTATGTTGCTCCTTTTTAACTTGGCACACTGCCAGCAAAATCCATCCTTTGTGTATCACTTGTATTAGCCATGTTCAGTGGGGGGAAGGGGACGTGTCCAAAGCACTACTGACTTCGTTACGGAAATAAGGAGAAATACCCCTTTTTTTTCAGTTTTGCTAAATCTTGAAAAAAGGTTTTCGAGAAAAATTCAAGTAGTTTTCAAGGGCCCCCAACTTCGCCAAAAAATTCAAGGACTTTTCAAGGATCATGGGAACCATGTAAACTACTAATTTTTCAATTTGCCCTTTTAACAAAAGGAATATACTTACCACCCAACGTTTCACCCATCCCTTGGTCTTATCATCAAGACAGTTGAGATAACCTTTTCGTGACACAACCGGACTAACCCTTATCTCTTCCACTTCCACGACATAGAGGAAACGACCAGAGTTACGATTCGATGTCGATATAGAGGTGGGTCTCGAATTCAGGGAAGCAGGCATCAGGTGATTCTTGCTGGCCTCTTCATCCATGCTCTGGTTCATCTTTTCAGACAAGTAAGCCCTGAAACGAACGAGAAGTTCAAACACAAAATATCAGCATTTTCATTACAAAGCAAGGGGAAACGATGTTGAATATGGAATATTTTTATATAGAGGAGCTGTTATATGCAACAGCCCACCATGACTACTGCTCTGCATTTAAAATTACAATATTTTAAAAATGATGCATTATTTATATATATATATTTCGTCGTTCCTATTGCGGTGGCCACCATTATTTATATATGTTATGGGTATTCGGGGATCAGGGTTAGTTGAACTGGTTTTTCAGCTTTTTTTCCTGATCTCCCATAAGACTCTAAATTTTTTTCTGGTGGTGTATATTGTCTGTATTAAAAAAATAATTTGTTTAAATTCTTAAAAATAAAGGAATTGAACTGAATATTTACTCTTGGGATAAAGAGGAGGCCATGCTAGAATGAAGGCTTGATGATCGCGATATCACATCATCCTCAGATGGCGTAGTAAGCTCTTCCTGGATAAAAAGAAGTAAGGCATATGAAATATTTATTCAGTAAATAATAATTATACGTATAAAATAATAAGTATTATCAGCGTATATATATTTTAATGAGGACTAGTAACTTCAATGCCTTCAAATGCTCAAAAGCAACATATTTTGTACTTTAATTTTCCCTTTTTCAAGTACTTATTACTAATACATTCTGCATACGCTTCAATCAATTCAAGTGCTCATTATCAACATACGTCTTTCTGTTTCTTATGTTACTTATTCATTAATGTTACTGTCATACTTAAATCCCCTCAAATTCTTATTATCAACGTTACTTGTACTCCTTATCAAAATAAAAAGCAAAAAGTATGTTAATAATGAGCATTTGTCAAAATTTAAGTATGGAGTTGATAATGAGTATTTACAGGAATTGAAATACAAAGTATGTTGTTAATGAAGTGCTAATTTTGTATTTCAATTCCAGAACATACTTATTACCAATATACATCAATCACTCATTATAGACATAACTGATATCATATATATTCAGTATTTAAAAAAATTCAGTATTTAAAATAATATTCATTATTAATACAATGAGTACTTGAAAGAATTGAAACCTTCATTATTAAAATACTTTCAGCAAAACTACAAAATTGTATTCAGTGAACTATAAATACAAAAAAGACCCTAGTGCCCAAAATTATAACAATGAACATAAAAATTAAAACTACAGCTGAAGCAGCAAACACAGTGAAATCAGTTTATAACAATACTCAATACTTTAACAACTGGGAAAAGTTACCATTATAGACAAAGTGTAATTAAATACACTTTATGATGGAAGTCATTTAATTTGGATGTAATGTTTTTAATAATACAATGTTAAACAAATTATTAAATAATATTATAGATTCGAGATATAAATAACCAACAGGAAACTAAAAGAAGATGGGGAAACCGGATTCAGCCCCGGGGGAACATGACTGCGAGATAGCTTTGAGGAAAAACTAAAGTTGGGGTACAAATACTGAACATCCACACTTCCTCGGAACTTTTGCTTGATGAAGGGAACAATAGTCTTCGAAACACTGAGAATATTTTTGTAGTTGGTATATGTTTTTACCTTATTCATTTGTATTTAATATATTCTGGCCGGTGTCAAAATTTTACTAGTTATAGGAAACTAAAAGTTGTGCAGTTATATCGTGTCACTTCAGGGACAATAAATGATGAATTTTCGAAAGTCATTTCAAGAAAACGAAAGTCTATTTTGTTCCCAAGCCAGAAAAACTATCCTCTCTATTCTAGAAACACCTGAATTTGTGTTTACAATATTCTTCAACACTAATGGATTTTCAAAGTTTGCATTTCTTTAAAAAATTCATGGTCACAGCATGTGGCCAAACTTCGCAAAGACCAAAATTACCGTTATATACATGTTCACTTAAAACAAATTATCATCATAGACAAGTTCGATACACGTTCGTACTATAGAACTCAGCCAGGATCGCGGTAAATATTATTATTAACAATATCGTTAAACACAGATTTCACTGCATCTGTTAATGTGACTAAAATACTGGCCAGTACAAAAGAAACGGATGAGGTATGGCCCAGTCAAATCACGTAAACATGAGTACTCGTGTAACAAAAAAAAATTAATGTTAATAGTAGTTTACATTGAAGTTACAGAGAGGATGATTATCATAAAATAATTTGATGGGATTCAGGAAAGACTTCATGTTAAAAGTAATTCGTGTTAATGAGATTTGACTGTCTGTATTTTAGCTCACTGTTTCATTTTTGAGAACCAGCATACTTTAAGGAGGAAATGCACTACGTACCTTGTTATATGGTGTTGGGGGTGGTTTTGAAGGGATATGATTGAGAATTAGAGAAACACACTTTGTTATCAGTTGTTGTTCCTTCTCAGTCATTTCCCAGGGATCGTAGACTGAGTCATTGATAATCAGGCGATTGGTCACGGTCGGGGATGTGGGTGAGATTAGGAGTGGAGCTGATAAAGATGTTGGAAGACCGCCGTCACTTAAGGCTTTGGCTACGAGGTTACACGCATCTTTCTCCATCTTCGTTATCGCCTCTGGGTGATAGTTGGAACCATTTTTCATGCCAAGTGTTTCTCGAAGTAGGAGGAGATGACGAACTTTTTCTACCTAAACATCCAAATATCATGGCAATTATAAATAGAACGTCACAGACATGTTTGGTGATTTGGGTCATTTTGCAGAAGACATACAGTGAAATCTGCCAAGTTGACGACCAAATGGCTTCACACTTCTTGAGTAAGTTTAGACAAGTGGGCCACTTATAGAGGGCCTTTGTTATTAAATATGCTTTTTTTTTTGTTATTTGTTACTAGGCAAGTGACCAAGTTAGCAGATTTTATTGTATTCTCTTACTTACATTGAGTTAAACCGTGCATTAAAAAAATTAATTTCTTACATCCTCTAAGCGAGTCATCTTTTCAAGCTCCCATTGGTGATCAAATATTAAGGAATCACCCCTTGGTCTCCATCCATGCAGATTTTCTTCACCCCGAACGTAAGTAGAGGAAGTGTCGAGAACTCTACGCTGGCGCCGTTGTACGCCAGGACTTCCCGAATCTGCAGCTCGCTTCATGATCATTTCGTAAACGCCACTCACATGGTTGCCCTCAGAATTTTTATATGCTCCGGTAAACAAGTGTTTTAAAGATCTGGCAGTTGGGGATAATCTGTAAGAAGAATAGTTCAATTAGTTTTTAAACTTTTAATTCGAAAGAACTATTTAGTTCTGCAACTTCTATAACATATAACACATGAAATTAATAGCCATCACATCCCACTCAATTTTATGAAATTTGCTTTGATTTTTTTGTTATATGTATATCTTGTTTCCATTTCCTGACATTTTTAAATTTTTTCTAATGTCCAGATTTTGTAATTTCTTCAAACTGTTTTTATTTTGTTATTTCCAAAAGGGTTACCATGCCAGCCAAAATAAGGTCAAATGAACCAAAAAATAGAAATTAAAGTCCAACAGCAACATCATACTATCAATGTGATCTACTGAACAATACAAATTTTAATTAATTACGTTTTATATTTCTAGTTTCTAATAATTGTATATATTTCTTAATAATTGCTTACATTTCTTAATAACTGCTTACATTTTTAATATTTGCTTATTTCTTAATAATTGCTTACATTTTTTACTACTTGTTTATATTTCTTAGTAGCTGTTTATATGTCTTAACACTAGAAGTTCCAAGCCAGCCATTTTGACCAGTTCTTCTAGGTTATTTTAACCAGATTTTATAGGCAGGATAAACATCTGGAACTTCTTGAGTTATTAATTGCATACATTTCTTAATAACTGTTTACATTACTTAGGCTACTTTTATACAGAACCCACACACTAAATTTAGTGTTGCGATGAATCATGAAATCCTTTCAAACAACTATTTACTTTTATTTATTTATATAAATCGAACACTACGCAGATTAAATTAAACAACAATATAAATCAACGTTTATTGGCGTAGTGATACCAGCGCCGATGTTATGGCGTGATTAGATGGTGAAACGTTCGAAAGAAAATAAATATTTCTGCGTTCGGTGGGACCTGAACCCACAACCTTCCACTTGCCGGGCAGAGACTCAACCATCTGAGCTACGAACGACAATATCTAATCCCTTTACGAACGTATATAAAGACTTTACTGATGCCGGTTATTTCGCAGAATGGTGTAGTACATAGACTACTATTTAAACCAAATTGCAAAGAGACTGGTATTAAATTGATCGAAATGCCCGTTGCAGCATATGTATTTATATAAATCGAACACTACGCAGATTAAATCAAACAACAATGTCAATCCATACAATCAACGTTTATTGGCGTAGTGATACTAACACCGATGTTATGGCGTGATTAGATGGTGAAACGTTCGAAAGAAAATAAATATTTCTGCGTTCGGTGGGACCTGAACCCATGACCATCCGGCAAGTGGAAGGTCGTGGGTTCAGGTCCCACCGAAGGCAGAAATATTTATTTTCTTTCGAACGTTTCACCATCTAATCACGCCATACCATCGGCGTTGGTATCACTACGCCAATAAACGTTGATTAATATTATTGTTTAATCATTTACTTCTTTTGATGATTATATTTTCACTTCATTGAATGGAAAATTCTAGTTTTACCTTGGAGTAGTACGTGCATCTCTTCCAAAAATAATGAGACACAAATCTTTAGTGATGATAGCAGGCTGAGCACAGTTTTCAAGCTGAAAAAAAAAGTAGGAAAATCCATTGAGGTAAATTTGTTTCGCATTAAAAAAAAAAGTTACAGAGTGGGAGGGGGTTAAAAATGCTAATTACTTACTTCAAGGTATGCGGAAAGTGTCATGTATATTCTTTCTCCACCAGGAGTTGAACGGTTCATTAAGATTGAGTTGTGCAAAGAACTATCCCATGCAGCTTCAAAGCGGTACAAAGTTCTAGAATGGTGAAAATATAATAGTTAATACAAATTAACAATACATAATAGTTAATGATTACAACTGAGTCCTTTTCTCCAATGCTGAATAAGAAACATGTATGAAGAATTTATGACGAAACGCAATAACATGAAATTAGAATAGTTTTATATACCAGATGATTTTTTATAGTCTCCATTTGGAATTTGGAGTTTGTTCCATGAAGAATTGCATGGAGCTTGATTACCATAAAAATGGATAATTTATAACAATTTTAATTTTAACAATAAACATTAATAACAAAAAACAATTTTAACAATATTTCTGTTATCTGAATTAATTGAAATCAAGGAGAGATTAAGTAGCAATCTAGATAATCAGGATTTTCACTCATTTACAGAAAAACTTCTCTGACCAACTGTAAGGACCTGACTGTATAAATCCAGTTGTGGGAAGAACGACTTCATGTTTGCGAGAAATTTAGTTATTGAAAATGAAAGTTAAAAATGTTTTCTCCGATTTTTCCACGTTTGATAAAAAATTCCCATCTCTTTCTACCTTTTAAGAATCATTTCAAATTCCCAAACAATTCTGGGTTTTGCAGGTATATGGGAAGCCTGATAATTGAATGTGAAGATGCTACAAACGGCAAGAAAGCGATTGCCCAAGTCATCATAAAGCCACGTATCTTGTCAGATGAATGATTGAAATCTAGTTCACTGAATAATTCTGATAATTAGAATTCCACTATATTTATACAGAGTGATTACAATTAAAGTTTGCCCTATATATTCAGAGCTCTGTTTCCGTAGCTTCTAACTAATAAATGGAAAACCACCAAATTTTTACGTACACTACTCAAAGCATGGGGTGATAAGATTCTGTAAAAGAATTTAATTCTAAAATATGCCAATAGAGAAAAATATGGCATTTTACAACGTACAGAAACAATATAAAGCTTCACCAGGAGATTCCACAAAAACTGTTATTTATATTTTTAAATTTATCAATTGCAATTGTAATTTACATTGCTGTAAGGTTTATAAAAATGACATTTCAGGAGCTTTTTTATAAAAATGACATTTAGAAGCTAGTGCTTCTGAAATGCCATGTTTTTAAATTTTATACCAGTGTTGAAATAACAGTTGTTATAACATGAAATGAAACTTTGGTAACTTTATATTCAAGGGGAAAAGGAAATTAGAAATTTAGTTTCCATGATAACTATGCAACTAGTTCATACGAGTTTGCAACAACTTGGTGGTAAATTTATCTTTCTCGACGACATGGACAATTCTGATCCAACTAGATGCTGCATCTCTATCAAATGCATTCATCAGAGATTGTGATATTTTTTCAAATAACTAATAACCACTTATTACGAGTTATCTACTTTTCCAGTTATTGAGTTTCAAGGGCATTTCAAGAGGAATAGAAATCACTTCGGTTTAATGGGAATTTCGAGATATTACGGTCCTTTTCTACATGAAGAAAGCAAAAAAATAACAATAAAAACAAGCCATCTAAAATTAATTCTTCGATTTTTTTATACTTATAAAATCAGAAAAAAAAACTGGCTTGTCCTAAAGATAACAGTAATCATACTGTAGCTCATCTTTATTATTTGTGACATTGTGAATAAATGAAGGAGTTCAAAGTTGTGAAACCAATTTTAGTGGTAGTTCACTACTTTTTTTTTCTGTTGTTGTCGTTTTTGAGGAACGGGCAAAAGTAAAAAATGAGAATTTTACTTCAGATTTGTCCTAATTATTTATTTTTTGGTGAGTGCTTTACATGTACATCCTGTTGCACAGCACTATATTGTCTCATACCAGTAGCTTTTGTAACTTTTTTCGCTGCATTCTTTCCCCCATCCGTTGAAAAGTAGATGTACAAAATTCGACGCCATTTCACTTATTGGTTAGAACTATAGAGAATTCTGGACACAGAATCTATAATTATAGTCATCCTGTGTATAAATATTCCTTATAATTACATTTTAAAAGGTAATTGCATTTTTGCAAATACTTGCCTGTCATCACAAGGTATTTCATAATAATCCCCAGGAAAAATGCCTAACGACAGAACAGAGGAATCCGAATCTTCTTCATCACATTCAGGTGTTGTTCTAATACGTCCTTCAAAAATAAAATTGATGTCAAACTCAATTCAAAATTTTAATTCTGATACACATTCAAAAATGTGGAAAAAAATTACTACTTCGCGAAGTCTGTTAAGTACCAATGACTAATTTAAGGAATGATATGTTTAATGATTTAATTGCATTTGATAATAACAGTTTGTGTGAGAACTTTGTAATATAGAAAAACTGTCTTTATCAATGTTATTGGTTACAAACTTAAGCAAGTGAAAAGAGTTTATAACGTTAGGAAAGTGATGATCATATACAATGTTTGGCGAGTTACACATGTCTATAAGGTTAGGCAAGTTGTGTTACAGTACGATCTTAGGGAAGTTATGAAAGCTTACAAGATTAGGTAAGTTGCAATAGTTTACAAGGTTAGCTGCATTGATGGTATATATAGTTGCCTTACCAACAACCAATTCTCGAACTTCTTTCCACTGGAAATCAGCAACAGGTTCATGGACCAGGGTAATTCGAATACGCCTTTGAATGCCCTGATGAAGCAAAAACGTTCCACGACAAGCGCTGTCATCGTTGTGATCGACAATCACCGGGACATACCTGGGAAAAAATTAGGGGATTAAACTCCAGTTTATGCAGCAAATATCATCGCCAAATCCGAGCCACTGATAAATCCAATGCCAAGTGTGACAACTTCACCAATGGTGCTGTGATAAATGGTTTCTTGATGCTTTATCATTTTGGGTGTGGTATCACTTTATCCTTCCGAATCGTGGCATTTCTTTTCTTTTTCTTCCTATTTCTCTGTTGTTTTTTTTTTTTAATTTTTGTATATTATCTACACATCTATTCTTACTCATTTTCATATTGTACTACGAAACTGACAACTTGAGCTAACAATGGCTTGGATTTGGAGATATTTGGCTAAAAAATTTCATTTTCATCAAACGTGACAGTGAAACTGATTAGAAAGATATCTTTTAATAAAATTGGTAACAAAAAAACTATACTTCATTCACGGGTATACAAAAAAATGCATATGTATCTATATATACATATGTGTGTTAAAATATTTCTATATATGAATATGTTGAGATAGAGAAAGATGGTACTTACTCCCCATTCGGCTCCAGCTCACAGATTTCAAACCAGACGAGAAGATCATGCCTAGCATGAACATGAGTAGTACTGTAAAATCATGTAAATAAGACATAAGCTCTAAGTAAGTACTAGCTACCATGAGTATTACTTAAGATCGAGGTCTCGCAACTACCTGATGCCAGTTACCAAAACACAAAAACGCTGAACGCAGTGAGATATAACAGCTCTTATAAAATGGCAAATAGGGTTCGACTGCCGAGACTGGCTTGTTTTATGCTCCAAGATTGCATGATGTAGTAGCCAGAAATGGAATGCGGCAGATAATTTCAGCTCTAGGGTTACAATATGGTTATGGGAACTCAGCATATTGGGATTTCAAACTGTCAGTTCACTGAGCAATATTG
>QLNU02003225.1:13104540-13140737 GCA_006491805.2 Dysdera silvatica | reverse complement strand
TTATAGAAATATTTCATCGTATAAATAGATTTGGGATTCATAATTGTAAGTTCCATATATAAATTCATGTCTCACTAGGGTGTACGGACAATATTTATTATGTAGTTTGTACTTCCTGACGTATCATTCACACAAACATTTGTCGAATTGGGTTCCGCCAAAGGATGTAAAGTGCTCCAGGAGTCATTCTCCCTGAGTTGCATCATTTCTCCTTCGATATGGGGCAATTTATTCGAGGTCATCTTATTCTGTTTCAACCAGCTGAAACTACTTCACTATGATAATATGTGATTCCGTTCAATTCTTTATTGCTGTCGCTGTTTTAACCTGTTTCCCTGAAAATCTTGTTTGGGAAGACCTGCATGTGCACAACCCTCTTCTGGGAATACAGTGCCGCCATCTACTATGACCACCTTTCCCAATGTCTCTTGACCAATTAACAAGGAGATAGTAAAGAAATAAATGCATATGGGTGGAAGATTTATTAGCGATCCTAAATTTATATGTATGAATTAAAATTTTGCGTGGTGATGTTCAGCACTAACCATTCGATACAGCAGTTATGTTCTTTGTTAAGTTTCGGATGAGTTCCTCAGTAAGTTTTTACACTTAGGTTCCTTTTGGGGGGTTCTATAAGTAGACCGAGAATCACTCTGATCAATGCAATTAGCTTCAGTAGTACAAATTGATCAGAATCAATATACAAGTTTTATTCATAATTTACAGATCCACAACATTTAGTTAATAATTTAGGAATCTGTACTTCACGCATTTATTGACTAATGCGTTTTAAAGGCAGAACTTGGTAACTGGCATCGAAGATTAATGAATAATCATACTAAGACTAACCATATACATATAGGTTAATTACTATATTAGCATAAAATAAGCCTAACTAGTAAAATTTGACACTGGTCGGAATATACGAAATACAAATGAAGAAGGTAAAAGATATTTACCATTTGGAAAAAGAAAAAAAAATTTTTGCAGATGGTAAATGTCTTTTACCTTCTTCATTTGTATTTCGTATATTCCGACCAGTGTCAAATTTTACCAGATATGGTCAATCTTTGTACATTGCTGTCATAAAATAAGTAGTTTATAAAAAATTTTACAGCTGCCAAACAGCTCTGCCAAATAAAGAATATAAGAAACAATAGGTACATCACTATAACAACTAGATTCAGCCTGCTAAAGCAAAGCTTTTTCAATTTAATAACACATGCAAATTTATATCACTAACTATTTAATAAATTGGAATTATTTGTAAGCTTATATTACTGAATAACTGTATTGCTTTAGTTGTGAATTTTCAGGTCACATCCTTACACTGCCTCGCTGGTTCTAGCCCCATAAGCTACGTAAATCTATCTAATAAACTCAAAATCTCCGTTGTTTGAAAATAAGTATAATAAAAAAAATTTTTTAAAGTCAATTCCTACTATTACTTCAATGCGCTGTTCAAATGAAAGGGAAGAAAGGGAAAAATTGGGAAAAGCAATTTTGGCGGCAATTGGCGACATTTGGTGGTATTTGGCGATATTTGGCGACCGTTGGATGCATTTGGCGGCAATCATTAATTGCCAAATACACCAAAGGAAAGCAAAAAAAAATAATTTAAATTTAATTAATGAATTACTATTTGAAAAAAACTGTATTAACATCAAGTGTCATCCACTACAAGTTTAAAAGAATTTACTTGAACTTGATTGGATGGATAGAAAGTATTTTATTAACGATTGAAAATTTGAAATGTAGATAGAAAGCGAGAATAGGAGAATGAAAAGCAAGTTCAAATCTCAGGCGCCTTGTTAAAAGCCCTTCAATGGGCTGGTATCAATCGCTACACAATGCGTTGTACTGGTTTTAAATGGTGTGAAATTTTTATGTACACAGCTTTATTCATATTATACAAAGCTTGCACATAGATATGTACAAAGAAACATGAGAAAGGTGCATAAAAATATATGGGTGTAAGCATACAATTCTAATTGATATATGTAGCATGACTGAAATGCATTGTGTGACAAGTACAATTTATTATTAATTTTAATTACTTTTTAATTTACACGTATAAATAGTAATTATATGTAACATGCATAATTACTAAATATGTCACGATGCTGTCATACACACCTCAATGACTGGAGGACACCAAATTTGGGAGATCGGATTGGCTGAGAAATAGGGATAGATTGAGGGAACATACGCCTTGGTGGTTGACGACTACTATAAAAAAAATTACAATTATCGCATACAATAAAATTAAGAGAAATTAATTAATAATAATAACATATCAATAAATATCTTCCTTTAATTTTCTTTAACCTTTAGCTTTCGGTGTTGGAAAACAGAAATTTGTTGTTCTGTATGGGGAAATATTGTTCTCCCCTACAAATTAACCTAAGTGGCATCTGAAAGCGCTACACGAGGTCAGGAAGGAGGTGTAGCTGGGCTTAAGTACAAATAAACAATGCCAAATAACTTTAGTGAGCTTGTATTGTACGTTAGTAAAAGATAAGAAACTTACTCATAATCTAATAGCAGATTGTTAACTTTTGTACAAAGCAGAGGTCCAAAGAAACACAAAGAGGTCCTGGTACAAAAGAGGTCCTGTTTGTACAATAGGCCTTTATTTTGTCCCCCTTTTCGTTACAACCCGCGATCGAGCTATACGTACTACTAAACTAACCGCTGACTTAGGAAGAACACGAAAGTGTGTGTGTGTGGGGGGGGGGAAATCACTGGGATATGGCTTATACCAGCTCTGTTCTTTTGGGAGGTAAATCTGCTGGGATATATACTGTCTCACCCATAAGCTAAGGTTAATCTGCTGCTTTTTTCTTTTAAGGTTACTCCTAAAATTTATAAATCTGTTAATAAATGTTTGATCATTTAAGAGTTCCGTATTTATAAATACAGAAAAGACAAGGAAATTTTAAATGGTTATATATTACCGTACATGAATCAATAACAATAGTGACAGAACTGATCACTTACTTTTGTTGTGCTACAAAATCACAGGCATCTCTATGTAAAGGATGTTGTTGATAATGACCAAAAATTTCAAAAACAATAGGTTGTGTTTTAATATACTCTAAAAAGGATCGTGTGACTGTAATAGTTATCTAAAAGAAAAAAAGTCCAATTACTTGCAACATGAAAAGACTCTAATGCAAAAATCAACAAAGTAAAGCATGTTTTGAAAAAACAAACAAACAATGAAAACATACATTTTGAACATGAAAAAAGCCAGGGGGAGGACCTTTCCCAGTATTTTTCAATGGTTCTGTGGAAAAAGCTTCATCGTGTCTGTGCAGAAAACTGAAAACACAAGTGCATCCAGAATTAATGTAATTATTAAGATTTAGTATGTATACATTGAGCAATTAATTTTTTAGAATAATGTTTATTGCATTTCTTTGTAATGTATATTACCGAACATTTCACAATAATTAACAGGAATATACAACAGTTCTGATTGGAAGATATTACTGCTCGAAATACCATGGATTTCCGTGTTCAGAAAAAAAAAAAATCCACACACATGTTGCAGTGAGACTTTATATATGTAGTTATAAAATGTGTATATTCACACTCTATGGGTTTCCACACATTACTGTCGCTGGAATGGTTTGGAAGACATAACTTGTTGTATAGTTACTTAATTATATCCTTTTATTCAGTACGAATATTGAAATATTTATATTTGGAAATAGCACATATTTTATTCCATGTATTTAGCAACAGGGATAAGTAACTTTGTGCATCTGGTAATAATTGTATAAGAAGGTTTAGTTTTTGCTCAATGACTGAGCAACATGTACATAGTATTGAGGACTTCGTCAAAAAGGCATTCTAAATTATTTTCGTTAAATGTTGGTGTTCTAATTCTTTCAAACATTTAAAGTTTCTAGATTTCAGTTTTTAATCTGTTTTTGCCTGTTCGGAATTCGCAGAATTATTTATTATCTCGACAGCATACTAACTTCGTTAAGAGATTTACATCACACTTGCGATACATGGTGCCATTGCTTCACTACCAACAACAACTTTGGTATCAACATTTGTAGTAATTTCACATAAACTTCTACATAAATTTTTGCAAAAGTTTTTGTATCGAAACAGAAAATGGCAACATGCCAAATTACTTTGGAATTATGCATTTTTGGTATATACATTTTACCACGATCATAGATAATGGAATAGACATATTGAAAATGATAAACAGGAAAACGGAAGATACGATTACACTATATAGACATGTCATTCGTTAGATGAAATTACAACTCACTTAAATTGACAGAAAATATCGGCATATTCTTTGGAAATATTAATAGCTTGAAGTACAGTGACTCTGAATGTAAATTTTTTTCCTAAATGCAAGTGTTCTGGGTGGTCACAAATCTTGCCGCACTCCTCGTTGGAATTCATATCACATTTTTCAAATTTATTATCTTCATTCTCGTATGACTCTGTAAAGCAAAAATTTTATTAAACCAAATTCAATGAATTTTCATACTGAAAATTAGCAAAATAAATTCTATTTTTGGAAAAAATACACACCGTATTCAAATTCCGAACCTTCCGGAACTGGTCCCTGGCCTTCCACAATGCGCTCTTGTGATGAGCTAAATTCCTTATCAGAATTAAGATCTTCTTTCTCTGATTTGCTCTAAAAATTAAAACTTAACTTAATTAAAACATAATTAATATGCATCATACTCTTGATTTTTGTGTATGAATCATTTGGTCTGTAGATTATCCATGAAAGAAATTTCTTATATATATATATATATAACTATATATGTATGCATGTGTGTGTGTATGTGAAATTTTTTTAAGTAGCAAATTCGAAAATTGCTGCCTAAAAAACAGACTGCAAGTTACTTAAGGAAAGAGAGGGAAGTTGTTGGTTGGTTGTATTTTTACGGCAGGAAGTTATAAACAAGAGCTGAATATTAATTGCAAAGAAGTAATGCAATATGTAAAAAAATTGATAGAGTATGCAAGCAATTGGCATTTGGAATAATATGATATATCATATTGAGAAATATTCGAGGGAGAATTAAAAAAAAAAATTGCTCTGCCCCAAAACAAAAGGATCAACTTTTTTAAACAAACATACAGTAACTTTGATATTTCTTTAATGCAGTAGGGTAATTTTTATTATATGTATGTTGAATGTTCCATTTGTAAAAATAGAATAGCGTATAACATTCATATATAATTTTTTAATCGTATAATATATGAAATTCATTCAAAGTAATAATTTATTTTTTAGTAGGGACTATTAAATGAAATCACACAAATATTGTCCATATTAATAATGCATTTAAAATATTTAAATGCAAAGGAACGTAGGATTGTAAGCAAATATTATGCGCTTGTGTTTTAAAATTTCAGTTTTTACTTTTTTTTATATGATACTGATGTTTTGTTACAAAACCATTTAAATTGCTATAAAAGCACAAACTGTTCAATTTCAACTCTCATGAGTGCTTAAGCTGAGCTAATTGCATATTATTGGCGTTCCCCAATTTTCTGTGCTCTGACTGTTACATTAATTAGAGAGATAATTAGGAGTACAGTATATTAATATAATTATATTTAAATATAAGAATTAAAAAAGAAAAAAACTTTATTTGAGGAAAATAATTATATTAAAAAAATCCCTTTTTTTTTAAATGAATGGCATTTGTTAAATAGTGATCAAGTTATTCTTGGAAAAGCACGATCTTCAATGTCCTAGTGACATGAAACACACAAAAAAGTCATTCTTTACCTTTTGCCGTTGAAACAAATCATCATCGAAACTGATTCTGGCTGATTGACGCACACCCCGTTGATTACACTCAGTTGTTTCTTCATCTTCTAATTTAAAAAAAAATAAAAATAAAAAAATAAATAAAAAGTAGATTCTTAATTAAGAAACAACAATGTGTTTTAAATCAAATCAGACTGTAATGTCACATAATGTGTACAAAATATTGCTTCAATATTGCCTGGTTAATTTATTTGTGCCATATGGTACAAAGGGACTGCTATGTTCCTGCTCAACCATGATCATATACAACTTTACAGACAAATTTTTGTTTGTACATAAAGGTAAAGTATCCAAATGATTACTCGCCTAAAACAGCCTGCACAGCGACACGAAGGTATCCCTTAACATCGCCCTTTTCATTAACAATTGCTACTTTTTGGATCAACATCACTGGGTACAATAAGTTGCTCAAATAAACAAAAGCCCTAGAAGAAAACAAGACATTCTAAAATTAGTGTGTTAGTATTTTTTATTAAAAAAGGTCAATTCTGAAACGTGTAAGGGGCCACTTTCTTTTCAGCATGGGACTGATTATTAATAATTAAAGCAAAGAAAGGCTTCTGTTAATCATAGTCAGAGTGAGGGACGAACATAGCCATGCATATAATATTAATGGTGTGTGGCAGTAATTACCGCATGCTGTAGGAGTTGCATTGGTTATGATGTCATGAACGATTATTTAAATCAAGGATATTTCTTTGCTCCTACAATGACTGCTATTACTTTTTTCTGCTTTAGCCTACAGCTGCCTTATCGCTTGTTAGGATTTTGTTATTTGTTAGTATTGTGATTAGTTAGTATTTGAAAGTATTCTCTGAAGGAAACTTTTAGTTGTGTACTCATAAAGGCATTGATAGAGGTACTACGCTGAAGCAGGCTGTACAGAGAATATCCTAGGGTTGTAGCCTTGATTCAAGAGTGAGCTTTAGCAGAATAGAACTAAGACTTGGTGTGTTCATGTGTGGTGTGAGTACAGAAAGCTACCGCATTCGCTGATTGTATTCTCACCTGCACTGCTTGCCAGCAGTAGTGAGTTACTTTAATTACCAATAGGATTTCTTAGTACAATTCCAATGAACTATAAGCACCTCGTTCACAACGCTGTGAAGCAAAGGCTCTAGTAAAGGATATTGGACGAAACTGTATCACTGAGGTGGGACTTCTTTGATATTCACATTCATATGCTCTCAGACATATACTCTCTATTCATATGCTCTCTGACATTTTAAATGACCATGCTGACCATACGCACGTTTTAAAATTTTTAAAAAGTACTGGTTTTTACTACAGTCTTTGATTTTACCATGTTTGGCGCAGTATAGCCCAGATGCTCTTGCGCCATAAAAAAGCCAAACAATCAATCAATCATGGAATCTTACCAAAGAGTTGCTATTTGTTTTTCATATTAATTATAAGTTTCTTATTATTAATTGTTTCTATAAATGTGTTCATTAAATGTTATCGTTGAATGTTAATCGTATCTCTTCAGCTGTTCACATTTTGTCTAAAATTTAATTGATGGTACTTCAATTAAAAGTTGTGCTCACCTGCCAATGAGACGAAACCATGGAAACCGATCGTAGAAGGGATCTCCTCCTGTAATGCTTTCGACATTATAGTCAGGAGATGTTGGAGAAAGCTCAGCTTCATTATGGTACATTTCTCGCATCAACTCTAAGCGTTGCCTGTCAACAGAAAAAGGCATATATCAAGGATCAAAAAAGCGAAGTGACATTATACATAAGCACGAAATCGATGTAGTACTGATCATTTGGAGTGTATATTTCATTTGCTGCCTGATGGTCAGCGACATGTTTACCCCAATCTTAATTTTAAAGTTACTACAATAGTACCTTTGCTTTTCAAGACATAGCAACATTTGATGACGTTAGGTGACAACACTACACAAAAACACTATCAAAATAATGATGAAACAACGAATGGCACAGGAATTTTTTTTATATATTTTATTTAACAAAACATTATACTATAATACAATGAAACAACTATAATTTTGAAAAAGTGAGCAACTAATTAACTATTTAACTTGTAAACATTTTTCAATAGCTTATAGACCCGTTGTCTTCATTAGATCCAACTATAAAATGTATAGTTGGATCTGATGAAGACTATGTCATGAAAGCGCCTATTCTGGCACTGCACGAAAATGGTGTTTATGGTAAAAAACTCTACATACGTAAATATAATCGAATGACATATATACATTCCTTCGTAATTTTTTCTTTTTACTTTTACATTAACATACACACCCTCATTTAAAAGAGATTTTCAGAACTTGAAAGTTAAATATTGATAAAAACATTTTATAAAATGAAAAACAAACATGGTCATATTGTTCTTGCAATTTTCAAGTTTTAGAAATGCTCAATGGTTTATTCAGAATGGGCCCCACAATTTAACATGGCCTCTAAATCAAGATATCCTCACATGCAGTAGAGCTTATTAAGAATCTAATCCAGTTTAGTAAATTGACAGACGGTACATATATTGAAGGCAGTACACTGCACAATCTAATTGAAGAAATATTCACACAAAACTTATTGGTGCGTTTAAACTTAACATCACTAATAAAATTTTCACAGCTTATTTCTTCAATTTACAGGTAGTGTTTGTTGGTTCATCTTTTATCACCGAAGGGTAGCTAAAGACCATGCTACACCAGGACCTACAGTTTTCTGACAAATCCAAACCTCTTTCACCAGGGAAATCAAATCCCGGGCTGTAAATCTGTAAAAAAAAAGCTGTCTACCTGCAGAATCAAATGTGGAATATGAACATTGTAGTCAAACCTATTACTTCTATGCCACCACAGAGCTCCAAATGCCACAAAGGTGGATACTCATTATTGTGGGCCTTCAAGTAATCTAAAGGTCATGGCATGAACCTTAATTGTTTAGTAACTTTGGCCACCACAGATGATAAAAAGAGATTGATGGTTGACATCTATGACAGACTCTTTTCCAATTGTTTGTACAACAACATACCAAAATTATGTAACGAGAATGCGCTTCCTCTTGTTTGTGCCTATGTTTTATAGCGTAAGGATATAAAGTATATGTTATATTGCGTGAGAACCTGCAGTTTTCCAAGGTATCCAAACCTATTGCAATGCAGCCTGGGCAACCAACTCCCCATTTGTTTGTTTGTGGTTTTATGGCTCAAAGACTACAGTGGTCATGCTGCGCCAGACAATTTTCCGAGGAATCCGAACCTCTGGACCTACAGTTTTCCGAGGAATCCGAACCTCTTAAGGCCTGGGGAACCAAACCCCGGACTACAGTGAGCAGTGCGATCTTTATGAGATCTCTGAGTAAGCGTTCTTTTTGCACTGCTGGGAGTCGAACCCGGATTAGCCGCGCAATAGGAGAACGCGTTACCACACTGCGCCACCGCAGGGCCTCAACTCCTTGACTATGGTGGACGGTTAGTAAACATTCTATTTTTGGCATAGTTGGTAGTCAAACCTAGGGTAACCACATGCTAGGTGAATGCCTTGCCACTGCACCACCACAGGGCTTGAAAATGCCACTCATGCAAGTTTATTTCACTTTGCACTCTCATATTCAATTAAATGTGCCGGAATGGAATCTAACATTATACTGCAATTTATATATACTTTTTTTTACTATAATTATTATATGCATTTCTTAATTTATTATTGATAATTTAACATTTTTACTAAAATAAAACATCTTCAGCAAAAGCTTGCTTCATATGAGCTTGTAATTAAACGTTTGGAACTGTAAAACAGGGTCATATGCAATGCACTGTAAGGACATAGTAACAAAATAAGTAATAAAAATGCCAAGCATTAACACCTTTTTTTTAATATAGTGCAATTCCAATTATCCGGATTGTCTGCATTATCCAGACCATCCAAATTATGCTGAAATCATCTAAATTATCCAGGTTGGTTAAATTATCTGGATTTCTCTATCCTTCTTTTAAAAAGTTATTTGACCCTATGGTGACCATCAACGCATCCTTTTTAATATTACATTATACACTTAATTATTCTGATTTCCAATTATCTGATCCGGCCTCAGTCATGATTAATTTGGATAATCAGAAAGCTACTGTATTTTTTAAAAAGTAGTTCTAACGAAATGAAGATTAGCTTCTTTCATTTTGGTAAACCAATCCATATTTGATATTGATTTTTCAGCCATAGAACACCATAATTATAGCCACAAAAGCGTAAATTAAACTAATTAAGATACATCCAATCTAATGCCCAGCCTTTCTCATCCAAACACCAAACCTGTTATTTCTGGTCCTCTCCTTAATAAAGTGTTTCCAGCATATACGCTAATAAAATATGGCACTTTGGACAGCCTACACATTGGAATATGCTGCAAACAGTTTAGAGAGAGGACTGCGAATAACCAATTTTATATGTTTGGATGAGAAAGACAGTATTAGATTGGATGCAGCATAATTAGTTTAAGTTACACCACAGTTGCTATATATAATGTTGTGTGGCAACAAATTCCACTTCTTTTTTTTAAAAAAAAATAAAAACTGCATAAAAAAAGAATAAGCGTTTTCTACAGAACTTCCCCTTGTTTGATATAATGCAATTTAGGGCATAATTAAGGCAGTAACTTCAGGTAAGCTTTAATTAGGGAATGCAATCTTTTAGTTACTTACCTTTAGTACCACCTGATTATACAAATAATATGATGATAAATCCTCAAAATCTTAATTTTTAACACGAAATTTAGGAACCCTAAATTTTACTTCCCGATGACTGACCATCTCAGAGGGAGTTAAAAACATGAACTCTAAACCATGAGACGTTTGTTTACACCAGAGATGAGACGAACTCAGCACAAGCTTGGGCTCTATATTTCATATTATTTTCAGACCTGAGCTCAAACAAAGGATGTAACTGAAGCCGAAAACTGTAATTTCTATATTGAAGCTTTAGGCTCAAATTTTCACAAAGTATTTCGGGCTTGGACGGGCTCAAATTGCAAGCCTTCAGGCTCTGGCAACCTTGAGCTTCGACAAATGAGCCCAAACTCATCTTAGTTTACACACAATTCAGCTTATTGGAAATCAAATCTTCCCCAATAAGCTTGAAGACTGATAATACAAGCTTAATAAAATGGGTGTGTCATAAATATAGCGTGGATTATATTTTTATGTTAAATACAGATGCAAAATTTAGTACGATGATTTTAATGATTATGATATTTATTATATGATGATTAAGCTTCAAGGATGACAATTTTGGTGAGGTAAAAAAACCCCCCAAAAAACCCCAAAATTAGTTTAGGTTTTGAAGTTCAATTAACAGGAGAGACTTGCCCTTTCGAGGTTTAAAGCCCCCCTCCTCCCACCTAAAAAATATATATTTGTCAATGATAGGTTGAAGTATATTCTGACAGTATGTTATAACATTATAATCACTATTTTGGCATAATAAATCCACTGAAGAATAAACACAAGGCATCTATCATCGGAATTAAACATTCTCTTAAATTACAGTTAAATGATTATAAAAATACGTGAAAAAGTCAAATAAAAAAAATCTTTCACTGGAACAAATCATATCTGGAGTTATATCTTGTGTAATTTTTCCATATTTATGAAGCCATACAAAGCGTCCTTCACGTGATCACAAATCTAATTCCAGTTTTAGTACTGTATAGATGGCCCCATCTACCTCTATTCTCCCCACCTCCCTACTTTTATGATTTCCCTTTATACCTCTTGTCTTTGAAATATTTTTCAATAACAGGTGGCACTGCTGAAAAACAATCAAAGGTGGTATAAAAATGACGATGCCATGTATTTAAACAGAGTTCATAGCAGTTAGTTTTTGACAAAGAGTAGTAATTTCTCTCTGAAATGTGTCAATAATTGTTATTCAATGTCAAAAGCTCTACAACGTTGTTACTGATATTTAAGGCGTTCACAAAAATATCAAAAATTGTGCAAAAATATGCTACACATGCATATAAAAAAGGCCCATGTCACAGCCTTGCAATTATTGAAAAATTCAAGCATACAAGCAAAAATTGAACAAATATACAATTTCTATTCATGTAAGCTGCAAAAAAACAATAACCAGCCTCAGCACGACGTAGCATACAAAAGAAACATGCAGTGTAAACCAAATGCCGTGACAACAAAAATGGTCAGGGAAGCATTTAAAAAAAAGTGTTTGCTAGGTGACCAACCTGTTTCTCGACGGAAACAAGCTGTTTATGCTGAGGCCGGCTGACAGGCGTTGCTTAGCACAGGAGGAAAGGCATTGGAGGAAATCATCTCGGGTCTCGGGGGTGTCAGGGGATATATCTTCAATATATGTGCTGCGCATAAGTTCCAGCCTGTGTCTACAAGTTACCACACAGGAAATCACAACGTTATTGGTGCATGCGACTAAATGAGTGCTATGTTAATAAATCAATGTGCAACATGCACACAACTCTATTATGGAAATTAAAATAATGTTAATGAAGTGCTAGTGCACATTTAGTCTACAAAATGAAAGTCACTAAAACACTAGCTTAGTCAATAAAATAAAAGTCACTAGAATACTAATTTAGCCAATAAAATGTGCCAATAAAAAACTTGGCCAATAAAATGAAACTAATTGGATAACCCCTACACAATGCATTAAATACTTCACATAATATACGAAGAATTAACTGACATCACACTTGCTTCTCACACATTTTCATACTGAACAACAAAGGACTTGTCTGTTAGTGTTTTATACAAAATGGACGACTGAGGTCATTCATACAGGACCAACAATTTTCTGAGGGTTTAAATCTGTCGCTCGGGAATCAAAAGACCAGGCTAATGAATAAGTAGACAAAAATGCAAGTATTTTGTATTATCAGGATCCAAACCCTAGCTTCTGAAATGTATTATTTGCCAGAGCAGGGCTAAATACACTACAATAACTAGTACATATTAGACAATGCTTTAACAGCAATTATTATCTTGCAATGTTGGTTGACCATGTACACCCCCACCCCATTGTATTTCTACTTAACCTTTAGCTTACGGGACTGGAAAAAAGAAATTTGTCCTTCCATACACGGAAATATCGTTTCTTCCCTTCCCCCCCCCTTACAAATCAACCAAAGTGGCACCTGAAAGCGTCGCTACATGTGGTCAGGAGGGAGATGTAGCTGCACTTAAGCACAAATAAACACCGCCAAATAACTTTAGTGAGCATGTATTGTACATTAGTGAAAGGTAAGAAATCTACACATAATCTGATAGCAGATCGTTAACGATTTCGTACAAAGCAGTGAATAAGAGGAAGAGGGGGAAAAAGGTCCTGTTTGTACAATATACCTTTATTCCGTACCATGAACTGACCATTGACTTGGAAAGAACACAAAAGGAGGGGAGGGAATCTCTAGGATAGGGCTTATCCCAGCCCCGTTCTTTTGGGAGGTAAATCTGCTGGGATATACGTCGTCCCATCCATAAGCTAAAGGTTAAAGAGTGATGGTAACCTTCAAGATAGTCTATTTTTTATGGCCCAAGGACAGTTAAGGTCATACCGTACTGAGACCTATAGTTTTCTGTGAAATCCAAATCTCTGTTGCCTAAGACAGCGGTCGCCAACCTTTCGGACCTCATGAACCACTAAATTCATAATTTTAAATCCCGCGGACCACATTTCGTGAATTTAGTGCAATATAAAGGCGAAAATTGTCATTCAGAATATGAGAATTTCTTAGAATATTATTTTTGTTTTATTATTAATAAAATATTAAAAATGCAAATAATATCCAGATTTTTCTGCGAATCACCAGTGGTCGGCAGACTGCAGATTGGCGACCACTGGTCTAGAAAACTAAACCATGGACTAAACCATGGCAGAAAAACAGTATGCTCCTTACGGTATTGTTGGAATTGAATTCCAGGTCAATGGTAGAATAGAATAACACTACAGTGAAGTGGTGGTATTATGTTTGTCAACTGCAGTGCTCCTACAAGATGACAATGAATCTTGTGTCATCAGGCTATTTGGTGCAAGAATGGTTGAATGAACACAGTATTGACAAAGTATTTTGAAGGGCCACAATGTTTACTGGATCTCAATCAAAAATTCATTTGATGCTACAGAATGCGACTAATGGTGAGAGAGTGAGAGAGAGTTGGAGAGGCTTCCCAGTTTCGTTTTCTCAGTTATTGATTTTTCTAATAGTGCATCTATATCTGATGTAGTCAATTCCAGTCCAATTAAAGGAAGTGCCAACAAGATATTGGGTAGATGGCTTTTGGTTGGTTGTATTTTTATGGCGCAAGGACAGCAAGGGTAATTCTGAGCCATAGAAGCTTTGCTTGCGTTTTATGGTGCAAGGATAGCAAAGGTTATGCTGCAACCTACAGTTTTCTGAGAAATTTAATCCTCTTAAGGCCTAAGGAACCAGCCCCAAACTACAGTGCACAGTTTGTCGGTAAGCACTTTTTTTAAGATGGGGGGTACTGTTGGGAGTTGAACCTGCGTTGTTTGTTTGTTTTTTGGTTTTACGGCTCAAAGACTACAATGGTCATGCTGCGCCGGGACCTACTGTTTTCCGAGGAATCCGAACCTCTTATGGCCTAGGGAACCAAACCCCGGACTACAGTGAGCAGTGCGATCTTTTATGAGATCTCTGAGTAAGAATTCTTTGCACCATTGAGAGTCAAACCCAAGTTAACAATGAATAGGTGAACACGTTACCATACTGCGCCACCGCAGGGCCGAACCTGCATTGACATACTGGATGCATTATTACTGCATTACTACACTACTGCCTAGGTTTGCAAAGCCATCACAGTGATTTCGGATGTTACCTTTATGATACAACAGAGCATGTCAATGATGAGCATGTTTCTTTTTAAGAGATATTCACGAATTTTCAAACAGCAGTAAAAAAAATATCATAAAATCAAATTCTTGAGATGTTTTGAATACTTACCTAAGTTTACTAAGGGTCCAATAATGAGTTGCACCATTTTTGGTATCCTGGACCTCCACAGCGACTATGGTACGAGGATAAGGACGCTCAACTTCATCTTCGATATCTTGATGACTCAACAAATCAGGGGACAATGGGGAGTAGAGAGTATCGGTCAACAGAACAAATTGAAATTGCACCTGAAAAAGACACAATTCACATTTTATAACAAAAAACCGAAAAGATTATAAAGGAACCATAAAGAATCAAAAATGATCTACAAAGAATTACAAAAACGCAAATAGAATCACAAAGAGTCACTAGAAAATCATAAAAGATCCAGAATGATGGTGTTACTTATTGGGAATGCTGAACCATCACCATAATCTCTTTCTCTGCTATTCTTTCATTAGAAAGATGTAATCTCGAATTCTCTGTTGCTGATGAAGAAAGATGTAATCTCGAATTCTCTGTTGCTGATGAAGATCAATGGAATCAAACGCAGGTTTATTCGAAATGAATATTCTTTCCTTAAATCGGTCTCTTGAAAGACTGTTTATAAATATATAGTAAACTTTCGGTTTGACGAATTTTGATCTTAGGGGTAAATTTTTCTCTGAAGAATCTTGGTCATGAAGACATCTTTGCTACGAAGGCTTTGCATTATTGTAGTTTTACTTTACTTCAATATTAAAAATATTGAACACTAGATATTTTATACTGTTATATTAAAATTACAAAGACTGTCATAATGTTAAAATACAATTATTTTAAAGCAATTGTGATTTACTGGACATTGTTTAACCAACTATTGTCTGTCAAATTGAAAGTTTTCTATAAACTTAGGATTTTTTTTACCTCTCTCTCTCTCCAAAGACAATTTCTCAAGGAAAAGCAGGCTCTTAAACTACAGTGAAGTAACTATTCTACACAAACTATACTGCTATTATATGCATGACATACTTTTTTCTTCAGCTCTACACTTATAGCATTGGCCTCTTTCAGAAAAATAGCATTTCCCCATAAGTCATCTCGCAGAGAAGTGAACTGATGGTATTTCCACTTCAGGAATGCCCATTCGGCAAGTTGGTATTGGTGTTCTGTCCATGGTGTGTCAACAACTTCAATAAAAGGAAGAAAAAAAATATTATATATATTAGATTTGGAAAAAAACTATTATATAGTTTTAATATTTAATAAATAATTGTGTAATTTATTATTAACATTTTATTTTCAGAACTTGCAATATGGACGGGCAAAATTGTTAACAAAATAAATTACTGAATAATGTGCACATTCATTTAATGAATGATTCACTGAATAATGTGTACATTCATTTAGTGAATGGTTTACTGGATGGTGTGCAGAATAACTCAATAAGTTATTCAGTGATCGGTTTATGTGCAGGTCTGATGTGCAAAATTATTCTGTGATTTACTAAATGAAGAATACCATATTATGTCTAATAATCAAGGATATATTGCATATAACATAGCTTTTATAACAGGGTTGTCCAACCTTTTTGGGTAGCGGGCCACTTAAAGAATTTTCACGGATCCCGTGGGCCAGCGGTTTCTTAAAAAAAACACTAATTAGTTATTTGTTTGTTCACCTGTGATATAGAAAGGTTTGTTTGTTTGTTTGGCTTTTTTATGGCGCAAGAGCATCTGGGCTATACTGCGCCAAACATGGTAAAATCAAAGACTGTAGTTAAACCCAGTCCTTTTTAAAAATTTAAAAACGTGCGTATGGTCAGCATGGTCATTTAAAATGTCAGACAGTGATGAAGAGTTAAAAGTAAGAGTGCGGGCAAGTCTATAATAGGGGCATTGAGTTAAAATGTGTAAAACACTCATGGGTTCATTGCACACTTGGCAAATTGGTGCTGGTTTTCCTTCCAACAGATGTCTATGGGTGAGATGGGAATGCCCAATGCGAAGTCTGGCAAGGAGAACCTCCTCTTTCCGATTTTTACGGTATGAGGAGGGCCAGTTACCAATTGTATGTTTAATATGCCGCAATTTGTTATTGGTTTGATGATCCCATTCTTCTTGCCACTTTTGATTCACACAGGTCTTGATAATTGGCTTCAGGTCAGAGAAAGGGGTCACCCATGCTGCTCCCATGTTTTTTTCTTATTTCTGAAAAAAAATATCTAAAATTTTTGTTTGGGAATTTTTTTTTATTTCAAACAGTTGTCAGCAGGTCAGATTAACACTGTTCGTGGGTTATATGTTGGACAACCCTGCTTTATAACGAAGCACGGTAGAAAGAACTAACAAAATGTCTCAAATATACCATTGTAAATTGTCAATGTATTAAATAAACTTTTAAAAATGTAATTAATACGCTAAACTTTGCTTTTATCAAAAATGATTGTAAGATTGACTTCTTGGGGGGAAAAGACAATCCAAAATACAAACAAAATATTTAAAACTATTTGTGTAAGCAGTTTGTGACTGTTCCTGCATTTATTACCAGTTCTCTTTCATGCATAACAAACATGGACTCCAAAATAGAAAGCAACTCAGAAATTGCGAACAACCCAAAGGAGCTTGGAATAACCAGGTGAGATCAAGGAAGAATTATTTAGGTGATGAAGCAAACCAGAGTTGAGGGCATTATTGTTGAAGTAAAAAAGCTCAAATGCCGATTGGCTGAATATATCATCAAAGGAACTGACCAACAATGGACAATTGAAATAACCAATTGGATTTCACAAAACAAGGAAATACCCTTGAGCCAGATGAAATGCTTTAAGAAAAAAAGAAACTGAGATTGGAGGCAACGTGCAGACAAATTACTCAGAACATAAGTATGCAGAAGACATTTAGACTCCTTCATCCAACAGTGGATAGGAAATGGTAAAATATGAGGAGGACATATATAAAATCATTATTAAATGCTCTTACGATAATCTGTATCCTCTTCGATCTGTGTTTCTAACTCATTGATGCACGTTGAGCTGTACATGCTGGACATCATTGACTGTTCCTCAACTTGCCTTTGAAGACTTTCAATCTTTGCCTCGTAATTCTAAAAATAAAAAGCAAATATTTTCATTCATAATAAAGAAAGCACACATCAAAGTACAACACATACATGGAATTATTCCTGCAAAAATAAATAATGTTATTAATAACGATGTGTTTCAACTAAAGATATTAATTTAGTACTAATTGCTTTAATAAGGGTGGCCATATCCAAATACCTTTGATTCTTTAACGTAAATGATAACCCTCAAACAATTCTTAATCAACTTCAAAAGAATCTTAATTGAAACAAGAAAATTAACGATCATACCTAGAATTTTCATGATTAAACCTTATTACTGAAATACATCAACTGGACTTGAATTAATATGTAGAAACATATTAATAATAAAAACATACATACCATATTATTAATAATAAAAACATACATACAATATTATTAATAATAAAAACATACATACCATATTATTAATAATAAAAACATACATACCATATTATTAATAATAAAAACATACATACCATATTATTAATAATAAAAGCATACATGTAGAAATGTATTAATAAAACACATTAATTTTATACGAAACATACCAATATATTAACTTGACTTGAAAAACAATTTACAACTCATTAACTTATTTCAAATACATTAATTCTGCTTGAACCCTCAGAATTAATACATTGAAACACACCAGCTTAATTAAGCTATTAACTTATTTTGCTAATTCTGTGACGGTGTTTTTAAGAACAATGACTATTACTGAAAGGGTAAAAGATGTCTTATCTTGAGAACAAACGATGCTTGACTTACTTTTATTTGGCATTTTTAAAAATACATTAGTTTAATTAAACAGGGTCCCATTCTTTTTCTGAAATAAAAAACAAGGATTTTCTAAAGACCTAAACGATCTTTTCTAAGGTCCAATTGCAGTATGCCCAAAACCATTACTGCCTAATCAAATATTACAAAACCATTACTGCCTAATCAATAATTACACCATTATTGCCTAAGTCAGTAGTTCTCAAACTTTTTACCCTTGGTCTCCTTTTACATCTACATGCAGACATTGCACCCCCCCCCACTTTTAAACTTACATACGGATGTCACATGCTCCCTCTCGTTCAACCTAGTGTATGAATAAAATTATTTCGTTCTTTTAATACATGTATTTTTGCACATATGTATATGCTAATCATAAAAAAATGAATATTTCATTCAGAAATTAGAAGAGTTTTATTTAAACAAATTCAATATCTAATCCAGCATAAAATATTTTAGCTTTTAAACATATCAGTATTTTTTCTTTATTACAAATTACAACTTGATCGCTTTGTGTTCCACAAAAGAGTCATTAGAATTCATATCCTGACTGTAGAGAGCAAATCCCCAGACTAATGTGCGTCAGTAGTCTTTTGCCTTAATGTGTTACAGTTTATTTAAACGTGTGTGTGTATGTGTGGTATCTCTCTCGGTGTGTACGAATATGTCATCATGTACATATCAGCATGTGGTGTAGAAAATAACGATTGAATCGTCCTGTTAATAGTGTTCTGATTTCATGGAAAATAAGGAGTTTTAAGGACCTGTGAGAACCCTGTTAAAATACATTCATGTTGTGAATTGGTGTTGTAAGAATAACTATTATTGAAGAAACTGACAAACTAGGTCTGCTTTCAAGGAAGAATGATACTAGCCTGATTTTTATTTTGGAATTTAAAATAATTAAATACATTAATATTTGTTGCTGATTAAAATAATTAAGCATCAATAAATCTCGACGAACCATACTCTTCAGACAAGAGCGGTATTCATTTGTCTCAATAAGGTTGGTTGGTTGTATTTTTATTGCGCAAGGACAGTGATGCCTCAATAAGAACACTTAACAGAAAGGGAGGATCTAGTATAAGATTTCCTACTTGTCAACTGCGAAAATCTAGTTGCCAGTGGCGACTGGATTTATCGAGCCCAAAAAGTGATATCATAACAATGATAAGAATTATGAAAGATGCATTATTCTGTTAAATCTAAGTGACAACAGTTCATGAAGCCCATAATGTGGTTACTACAATTAACTTCAATTGGGTTCAAAAGATCCCACTCTTCTCAAAAACAACTATCCCAGAAAAATCTACATCAGGATCCATCGGCATAAACTGGAATATGCTTTCACTAATTCGTTCCTATATCATGTCAGGCTACAGCTAAATAAAATATGTGTGCAGTGGCAAGAAGGTGTAGAAGTACTAGAAGATATGATGTTCAAGTGCCCAGAATATGGCCTTCTTTAAAATTGCCTCCTTGAATACTACTGTCGTCTCAGGGTCTCTGACTCTCCAAGACTTAATGGATCTGTCTGCTGATCCTCACTTGCGGCACACTCTCATCACAGCAATAAGGACATTTTTCTACGCCTTTGGGTGCCTGCTTTGAGTTCCTGCAGTGTTGTGTTCCACCTTGAGTTAGGAACTTTACACAAAAACTCTTCTCTCTAGAGACCTAGTGTTCTAAGAGACTGCAAACCACTGTGCATGCTACAGTACAGGCCTGTAGCCAAGCCGGGGCCAGCAGGCATGACCCTAGTTGGCCCATTGAGTTATTTACTTATATATAAAACAGTCCCGGGTGCCCTGTACCCTATATGCCCCTTTGCCTTACCCCAGCTGCCCCTTCATCCTAGCTACAGGCCTGCTACAGCCTCTTCGGGAAAACAGAGCCGCCTTAGGCTGCTCACCATTCCCAAGAATGAACAAAAATGCAATTAAAAAAAAAGAGGATTCAAGAAATTACTACATACTTTTTTTTCTTGCTGAAACAATTGGTCTGCTTCTTCCTTCTCTTTCTTGAACTGTTCTTCCATAGCACATAATCTGGAACCAATAATTTACAATGAATGGAAGTTCCCGATGAAATTAAATTTTAGCACCCAAGTGCTTTTAAGAACAAACTAGATCTATTTAATATATATATATATTGCAAATTTAAATATCATTATCTTCCTACACCCAATTATCATAAAAGTGTTTACCAACTGGTTGTGAATGGTTCAACATATGAAGCTTCAAGGGACAGTATTTTAAAGCAAATGTTTGAAACAAGAAAGAAACAATCGGGTCTTGATCTGGGTTCAATCTAGCAACCTCTTAGTTGGAACTCAAATGTTCTGCCAATTTGACCACTGACATACAGCTGGTAAGACTTTATCATTGTACTCATGTCTGTGAATTCAGATCTTGCACGTTTTTAAAACATATTACGTTCCTTTGCTAACGATTTTCAGTTTGTTTGATTTTTTCGACATTTAAATAAAAAAAACTTGCATCATTTCAATAACTTCGAGATTAACTCTTTTTACAATCCCCCCCCCTACACACATACACTGTTACAATAAACCATATAACTGTATATTAAAGAATAATATAGATTAATTGTCATGGGTTTTTTTGGCAAACTGCATGATGCTCCTTTCATTACTCACATACGAATTCCTTTATTTTATTGCAAGTCTTATTTACAAGCTAGTTCCAATTAAGTTAATTTGTGATTATTATAACAGGAAAGTCCCATTTTTCCCACAATTTCAATTTCTTTAATAAATAACTACGCATTGAATGTAAATATAATATATCCATGCATAATACGCTGCAACCCAATCTTTATACATTTTTTTCTCCAAAAGTTTCAAATGTGAAATGAAATATTAATTGAATAGTGTGCCATTCCCACTTTGTGCGTTTTCTCATATCATACTTTTTTTTTTTTCGGTCCCCAGAGAAATGTCAAACTACGGTTTCACTGCATTTAAAAATTATTTGGCAAACTACAGATGTTTATTCGCCATGATTGTGTGGATCTAGTGTACAGTATACAAAGCTTTAAAATAAATTTATGCTGAACATGAAATTTCTAAAAAAAAAAATTACATTTTGCGTGATTAAACTACAAAATGACACTCGTTGAAATTTTTAAAACATAGAATTATAGTTAATGTTAATTTTTATGCAACCTAACCACTCCTTCCCCCCATTTTTTTTCCCAAAGGGATATAAAAAAGCAAAACAAATTACATCTTACTTCTTTTCCATGTCGATCTTTAAATCTATGCCTTGTTTCTCCAGAAGTTCTAGTTGGGCAAAAGTCCAATCCACGAGTTCCCCGCTCAGATTATCTGGAATGACCAAAGCTAACATTCAAATGAAATAAATATTCTAACCCAACCTCAAAGTTTTATTGACAGGACAAAGATCTTGAAACAACAAGCCGTATATTTTCTTATCTCACTTTTGTAGATAACCCCTTTTGTGGAAATCAGACGTCGTTCTTATCACCTGTTATCAAAATTAGTAGTTCTGCATTGTATGTTTTCCTTTTCTTCAATGGTGGGATAGCTATCATCAAGATATGATTTCTTGACACTTACTTTTATTATTACTCAAGATATGGAAAAAAATAGATGAACTTTTTTTTATGACAAAATTATATTGAAACAGAGAACGAATATTTCGCTGCAGATGATTGTGTGCTTTCTTGTGTTTTATGATGAAAGGGAATATGAGGTTATGCTGTGCTAGAGATCTGAAGTTTTTCTAGGAATTCAAACCTCTATGGCTGGACCAAACACCAGACTACAAGGGGCAGAAAAAAAAGCACACGCCCTGGCCCTAGAATACTGGTTGACAAAGAAACATTTGAGGGGTTTGCAAATCTTACATTCTCCAGAGTAAAGGAATTTTCAGTATAAACAGAATATTGTAGTATAAAAATACTACTGTATTTGCACATCTTGCATCCCACGGTTTTACTATGGGTCGGCTGGAATAAATGTTTCTTATATCCCATTACGACCATTATAATTAATCATTATAATTAACCATTATTATTAATCCACCATAGAATGGAGATGTCTCCAAGTGGGGTATGCACATAGTTTGATGAAAGCATCTTAGAGGCCTTAAGTGCATTACTCTGAGAATATAGGTTGGAAAGTTGGGCCTATGGTTTAATGAGAGAGCTGAACACCAAGCCCACAGAACAAATTCTGAAACAAGTGGTCAGTCACCCAAAAAGAGACTGCACTTAAAGTTGCTTAATTTTAATGATCGAACTAGAATCACGGTTTTCGGAATAATAAGTCCATAGTATATACAGTATGTATTGTGCGTTAGTTTATTTTAAAAGGGATTTACAAATCCAGGATACATAAAAACCTCATTGATTACACTTATGGATAATGTTAAAGTTTCACAAACCTCTACAAAATTGAGGAAAATGCGTGTGTGTTAGTTTTGCATCTACCACTTATTTATTAATCACTATTATGAATGATAATATAACAACACCTGTATCCATTTTTTTTATCTTCCACCAAACTCATTCAAAATGACTGCATGAGCTATTTAAAATGATACCAATGGCTTTTGAACTATAATGAATACATCTGATTTGTTCGTTTGTGTTTTTCTGACAAAATAAATAAAATTTTTCTGACAGCATGATTGGTTATCTGATATACGACCATTAGCTTACCATGACTTCACAGAATGTGTAAATAAATCATTGTAACACTAGCTATTGGCCCCAAAGCAGAATGTGCTAAAAAGTTTAACGCACGGCACAGAACGAACAGCTTCATTGCAGCACAATCGTGGGACGATTTTTTGTCTTAAAATAGATAAAAATCACTCCAACGAATGTTTTCTGCATTTCTATTAAAAAAGGAATTTACATTTTATAGAATTTAAAAATGTATATAATACGTATATAAATATACACATGCATCTCCTGAAGAACATTTTTGATCAGCTGAAGGCTTGTTGCAGAACATTGGAAATATTTTGCTTTGGGGACCATTGGATCATTCAAGCATTATAAAAAACAATGATATGTTTTCATGTAAGCACTCTATTGGCAGTAACACCAAGTCCAGTGAGATCATAGATTGTATAATTACTGACACTGGAGTGCTGAAACTTACTAATAGCTCAAGATACTTTTAAATAATGTAGATCTATTATAAAAATAATAACAACACTAACAAGCCTATATTTACAAATTAACAATAAGTGAGAATCACACAAGTGAGAACGAATCTTACTGTTTGATGTTTCAATGAAAGACTTCCGGCATTCTCGAGCTAAACAAAGAAACAAAAACTATCTTCAAACTCTAAGACATACGCAAGTTATATCTATAAAATATTAAAAATATGTACAAGCTAATTAAGAAAGAAGTGAATGCTTTAAAACATTTTATATTCAGTAACTTATACCTTAGCCATAATTTGGGGTGCTATATATATAGAGTAAACTGGGGGAGGGGGGCAAAAAAAATTTTATGGGAAAAGTATGATTTTGCATCTTTTCTACAAAAACTATGAGGCAAGTGTTCCCCTTGCCCCTGACAGATTACACCTATGACTCCCACAACATAATGCAACTGCTTATGGATATATGTTGAAAATTCTTTTATCTGTACAGTCCTTTCCTTTCTTGTTGTATATCCTTATAGTGTAAGGAAAATTAAAACTGTGGTATGACCTACAGTTCTCTAAGGAGCCCTCATCTCAGTCGCCCAAGATGTAGAACATTAAATATTAGACTACAGGGGTAGCAGAAAAATGGCAGTGTTTCAAAGCATCATTTGGGGAACAATCCAGGATCTTGGCAATATATTACTGAACCACATTGCTGCTATGCATCCATAGAGCTTTTTTCAATAAAAAGAAAAAAAAGAAAAAAAAAAGAATCCTGATCGTCATCTCAAGCATCAATAATGATATATATACATACGGATAAACAACTATAACAGAATGTTTGAGGTTAAAAAATCACCAATGTATAAATGGACATTAACGAAGCCATTTTTTCATCACTAAAAACTTTCTTGCATTTAAGCATATTATCCAACTGTGATGACTCCCTGTGGGATGGTAATATCTCATTCGTCTAGGTCAAGAGCAGGTCACCAAGTGGGGACCCTGGTTTGAATCCTGGGATGAGGATGGAGTCTCTTTTCCAACAAAAGGAATGGCCTGGTTACTAATACGTGGGTAAGCCAAATTTATTTGTGCATACCACAAAACCACATAAAATTATCTTTGCATTTTCCTTCCTTCCTCTTGTCATGATAAATTGCAATAGAGCTGTTGTTTGTATCTTATGGCACAAAAACAGCAAACGTCAAGTTGCACTGTAACCAAGAGCTTTCCGAGGAATATAATCACAAGTAGGAAACTTACATGAATTACATAGATGAGAGGAAAAGGAGGAAGACAAGGCGAAGTTTTCCATGCTTATTTGAGTTTTTCATAACATAAAGATCGCAAAGATCATGTTGCATCAAGACATCACGATATACAGCTTTCCAAGGAATCTGGAGTTCTCAAATCTTAGGAAATCAAACTCCAAACTACTCTGAGCAGTAAGTAAGAGTTATCTTTTTGAAATTATTGGTTGCCAAACCTGGGTTGATATCACACTATATAAACGCATTACCACTGCAAGCCCAATTGCAATAGATTCTTGGAAACACGAAGCAAAAAGTATTACAGTAAAACCACTCAGGTATGGTCACCCTATTGTTACCGTCTGAGAAAAATTCTCAGGTAAGAAATTTCTTTGCAATAATACCCCCCTCTTTTATGGAAATTTTTTTTGTTCACACAGTGAGTGTCGGTTAATGAACGGCTTTACTGTTTTACGCATAGAATATTAAATTAATCATATCTTGATGTGCGATAGAGCATAAGTGTATGCAGAAAGTTCATAAGGGGGGGGGGTGATAGACTCAACGGAGGGGTTACAGAGAAGCAACTCACATATTTCGATGTTAAATTTAAATATACAAAATTCCATTAAAGGGGGGGTTACAACCTCCATCAACACCCCCTGTGTATGCCAGTGTGATAGAGTATTTAAAATTAGTTTCGATGACAAATGATAATGAGTATCCTAGATATACACATGTGGAAATATGCGCATACATACCAAATACAACCAAGGAATCTAATACATAGATTTTGAACAAAACATTACATTTCATATTAAAAAAAGCCATGTTTGCATTATGTTATTAAGTTTGTTTGTTTTACGGCTCAAAGACTACAGTGGTCATGCTGCGCCGGGACCTACTGTTTTCCGAGGAATCCGAACCTCTTAAGGCCTAGGGAACCAAACCCCGGACTACAGTGAGCAGTGCGATCTTTATGAGATCTCTGAGTAAGCGTTCTTTGCACTGTCTTAATTATTAAGTCTTAAATTATTAAGCAGATTCATGTTTTGTGTTCTACTGGACTATATTTTAATGGGATTTACTAGTACTGCAACACCCTTTTTAATTTTAATCTTCAGATACAGTCATCTAGCTCGTATGGCAGATAAAAATACCCCGACGAGGAACTTGCTTCACGATAAAACCCTATTTTTAAGGACGTGTTTATTTTTTCCATACAAGTGCCTACTATTGAAGGGGTTTTATTATGCTTTAATAAGAAATTATACTTCGTCAAGAGCTTAATTTATCTGACTAATTAATAAAACAAATGGCAAAGTAGCCAAATTTGGCCAATACAGTACAATGCCCAACATACAATACAACAATCTACGACTAGGGAGATTAACAGTACATATATTTTATATTTACATTGCAGAAATCATTACTTAGATTTATTTTTTAAAATTATTAGTGTATCACTTCTCTTAATAAATGAATAGCTGGTTAGTTGGTTGTGTTTTTATGGTGCAAGGACAGCAAGGGTCATTCTGCACCAATCAAGATGACATAGTACGTACGGTCTTAATGAATAGAGAATTAATTCTTAATTATATATATACAGTGAAACCTGGTAAAGTGACCCCCTGAATAAGGTGACCACTTTCATAAGAGAGAAATGGTAGGGACTTAGTCATGCCAATACTGAAGTATGTTGCATATAGTGACCACTTGTCTATGGTAACCACTGCAATCCAGTCCCAAAGGTGGCCACTTTAGGCAGGTTCTACTGTATGTATGCAGGAGTTTATTTTCAATAGCTGAATGTTGAATCAAAAAAGAAACTCACCTTGTTCGGGATGTTGAAATCTGAAGACATGATATTTGCCTAAGATAACTCTGGAACCTGTTTGCAAAACTACTTTCTCCGTTACTTCCCGGCCATTTACGTAGCATAATGCCGTAGGAAAAGGCTTCAATGTTACGATACCTGAAATACACACAAAATAATCGTATTTGTATATTCCAAGACTACTATGGGTCACGAGATGTGACCGACAGCTTAACGTTGCTTTGAACCACAATACCTTTAGACAGTCATAACTTATTGGGAGTCAAACAAAGCCTGGTTGGTTTAAGATGCATAAATTAACAATAATACACACATGAAAGAGATCATTATAGTATCTTGCTAAATAGTATCTGGTTAATTAGGGTTTTTTTATTTCTTTTGGGAAGCTCTTCAGTTTGCTTGCTTGTGTATATTACTGTAATTTATTGAATTAGTTATTTTAGACATGCATTTAATTTTCGCAACGTTTGTTTTTAGTTTTCCGTATAGTATGTATTGTATCAATGTGCAGTAAAGATTGCTGTTTGTTCATGTTGCTTGCACTGTAAACTTCAGTTAAGAGATTTATTTATTTCTGTGTACTTTTTTCCATATAATATACTACCTTAAAACTTATTAGGTGGTTGAGACTTGTCAAGCTGTTTCTTTTCGGCTTTTTCCCAGCCACCTGTCAAGTTGTTATATTCGATTTGTATTTCATGTTCTATTAATATAATATACTTTGACAAATACAAATTATTATTATGTTTTAAGTTGACATAGGATGGAAAAATTATGCAAATAACTTGCTTAACAATCCAAACCTACACACAGAATATATAGAACGAAACTGATGATTTTTGACAATAATGAGAAAATGTCCAACACTTACCATCACTACTTTCAAATGTACAATGTTCATTAAGTATATGAGATCCGGTGAGTTTGATGTCTTGCGGCACATTCGCATCTGGCCTTCCAACACTACAAAATATAATTAAAAGTTGACATTATTGAAGGGTGGGTTTCTCATTATATTCTCAAACAACATGGAACAAAGGAAGATTTTAACAAGCTTTATTGCCTTGTTTTTAATTGATGATTGATTGTACTTTGTTACTCAAGAACAACTTCAGACATGCTGTTTCACAAACTAGTTACATTTTAAAAATTACTTACAAATATCTTTATATAGTGATTTAAACAATTTTATGTTCGTAAAAAAACATATATGAAAGTTACATTTTTTTCATATTTAATCCCACAAATCAATACTGTGAATATAGTTAATTGATATTCTTCCATTTTATAAAATTAATCGATTATGCTATGATTTGATAAATTACTTAATCATTCCATGATTCAATAAATTTGCCAATTTTATTATGATTTAATAAATTTTGCTGTGATTCAATTATCCCGAGATTGAATAAATTAATTTTTTGTAATTCAATAAATCTATCAAATATACTATGATGTAATAAATTAAATGATTCTCATATGATCATGAAATCAATTATTTTGTAACTTGATAAATTAGTGATCAGTTAACTATGAATTATAAAATAGTCATTTATACCATGTGATGCCGGTTTTAATGTAGTAAATAAGACACTCTGACATTAAGGGATCTTCATTCAAATTCACAAGATGTGGGGTCTGCAAAACAAATAAAAAAATGTTTATAAAAATCCATTTATAAAAATAATTATAAGTGAAAGAAAAAATTACTCGTATTTCAGAAGGGCAAGTATAAAACAGATAATTATGCAACAATTTTTTGCTAAATTTTATTTTATCATCATTTTATGCTCGTTTAAAAATGTTAATAATCGCTGAATAACTGACAGGTCTCTCAAACTAATGTGATCTATCAAAGGGTTAAATTTATGCAATAAAGATTCTTAACTCTTACATAATCATATGAGTCACAGTTTCTTACATATGTCAGGCAAAAAAAAGATTTTAATTTGTCAAATTATCGGGGATAGAAATTAATTATAATAATTACACCATCCTAAGGCTGTACAAAGAGTGTAGGATTTGGGGGCTAAATGCATGCACTGAACAATAATATTAACTGCAAAATAAAATTCCCTATGAGACAAAATTTCACTTTTATTAACACCCCCCACACTTCTAAAATCCTGTTCACATGCCTGATCACTCACCCTAACCTCTTTCTTTTAATCATGTAAAATTCCCCCTCCTTTTGGGACTGATTTCCCTTATAATCTGATAAATATGAAATAAGTGAAACTACAATATTACTTTTTTAGGAGAGAAGACACCAACAGTGTCTCCATCTTCTCGTAGTGCAACACCCATCTCTGCAAACACAGCCTCTCTGTAAATAGAAGGAATAACCATATTCTAGGAAGGTGGAAAATTTGAATGAGCAAAAAGGTGAGTATGTCGATTATCATATTATCTAGTTAATAACAAACTATGTCAAAGAAGTTGTTTACCTCTGCAAGCGAATAGCTTCGGTTTTCTTAAGTTTCTCTTCCCAAGTCTCGTTCAATTCCGCAATGAGCTTTTCTGATTCTTGCAACTGTTCTATGACCTCTTCGTCACTTGACGTATGTTTTCGCTTATTTTTGTGGGGTGAGCATTTGTTATTTTCATCTGCAAACAATGCACAAAATTTCAAATCCAATTTTGCATGGTAAAAGAAAATTAAATTTGCTTCGAATTGAAGCACATTATTAATATTTATGTAGTGCTTAAAAATTAGTAAGTTCATTTCTTTATATCCTACATGTAGCTTGTACACTGAAGTGCCAGAAAAACTGGTACACCTACCTAATATCGTCGTAAATATTTTACCACAATACTCATAGTTACACAATTCGTCTTTCGGGGAAATTTTCCGTGAACTCTACTTTGAAGAGGTTCTTTCATGTAACTTCATTATTACTATTTGGAGGGGAAAAGGGATATTTTAAATTCCTTAATATGTTTGTGTATTATACAATTATGATCATGCTATCCCAAGACCTAAAGTCATCTGAGCCTGTCACCTACGAAATCAAACCCATGAACAATGGATTAACAGAAAAATGAAAAGCATTCGCTACAATTAGATTCAAATCTGGATTTTCTTCATGGTACACATATGTATAAACACTATGTGAGGCTAGTTTATAATGAATAAAAATAACTGTATCTGTAAATGGGTATCTTATTTATATCCATGTTCATTGTTTCAAAAGATGCATTTCACGATTTTGGTGAAAGTTGTCAAAATGCATGCAAATGTTGAAATTTCAAAATAGTAAACACTTTTTCTTTGAGTACCACTGTGATGTCACAAACACACACATATATGTGTGCATGTGTGTTTGTTAAGGTGTTGGGTACAAAAATACAACGAATGAATCAGCCATCAAACAATTCTGATCGTCACTGATTATGAGTGCACAATTATTAATAGAATCACTTTGGGAAGGATTTTGCCCAACTATAATATATACATATAATACTTTACAGCTTCTACGATAACCTAAAAACAAGCATCCACTGAAGCTTGCAATTGAAAAAATTATATGGTGTACAAAAGCTATATAACAAACCTAATGATATAACTTGATATGGGTTAACCAAATTAAACTTTTATGCATACTACATATTGATAATGTGAAGTATTAATGCACACAATGATAGTTTATGCACATGTTGCATACATTCATCATTTTCTTAAAGCCCAATCTACTGACAAAAAACGCAACAAATAAATATAAAACAAGGCCTTTTCTAAATTGCATCATAAGCAAAATGAATTAATTTCAGCTCCTGAATTAATTTCCATAATTAATTCAGCACAGTCCTGAACAAAGCAACTAATCCTTGAGCCAATGATAAATACATTTTGCTTTTCAATATTACTAAAATGTGTATTTCAAATATCTTTCGAAATCACGAAGATTTCTCTAACAAATATCAGTTACGTTTACTGTTAAGACAGATGAGCTATGAGGGAAGGGGAGGGGGTGATATCAAAACCGAGTATTAAAATTATACAATTACATTTTTATAATGAATAATTTTAAAATACTTCTGTTAAATTAATTAAAAAATTATCAGGAAATTGGGCATTAATTGTGTAGATAAACAGGTTGATAAATGAAAAAGCTAAAGGCATGAGTAGTCCATAGTACATATTGAGTCTACAATAGGTTGTGGCAAGCAAGAAACAACAAAACATTGGTTAAAATGTACTGTCTATCACCATTTTACGCCAAATCCCATCAATATGAAAACCGGCGCCAAGGTAATGTCTGCTTAAGAGTTGAAGTCTGGAGGAACACAGGAAGGATAGATGTAGGAAGAGGACAGTATGCCATGGTTAGTGTAGCCATTTTATGGCAATTTTAGTGACTATTACAGACATTACATTTTAACCAAAATAAGTTGAACAAGCAACTATGCCTTTAAAACAAATATTCGGAAACAAAACAAAAAGAGAAGACAAGAAGATCTAAGTGAAAAGAAGTTGGAAAAAAAAACAAAAAAAACTGAGACGAAAGAAATCCCAGCATTGCTGTATGAACAGAAAAGGTGGCACAAAGCCATGCACAGCAAACAAGCATGGCAAGCGACATTGCACTTAAGCAATGCATGCTTAAAGACACAGACATCTGACTTACTCAAACGCCGTTTATTTAAAGTGTTATCAGTTCCTTGGCCAGCTGAGATGAAAGAACAAAGAATGAAAAAAAATGGGGCAAGAAGAAAGACGGAGATAGAAAATGAAAGTAAAACATAGTCATTAGTAATCAGTCATGTCATTAGTAATCACAGTATTCTTCTTCTTTCGCTTTGCCATTTCCCATGTTATATGGGGATGGCGTTATGGTCCTTTAATCTTCTCTTCCACAATCTTCTATCCAATGCCTCTTCTCTACTCCATCCATACTCTTCCAGATCTTCCGTCACTTTATCCTTCCATCTCAGCCGTGGTCTTCCCCTCTTCCTCTTACCCATTACCACCAGCTTATCCAATACCTTTCCCACATATTCCTCATTTCTCCGCTCCATATGCCCAAGCCATCTTAACCTATGTTCTTGTATTTTTCTTCCTATGGGTCCAACCTTGACCGTACCTCTAATTAGGTTATTCCTTATTTTATCCCTCCTTGTAACACCATTCATCCACCTCAACATTCTCATCTCAGCCACTTCCATCTTCCTTTCATGCGCTCTTGTAATTGGCCAAGTCTCTGCCCAGTATAACATTGCAGGTCTGACCACAGTTTTGTACAATTTTCCTTTCATCCTTCCGCTTACTTTCCTATCACAGAGCACTCCATTCATCTTTCTCCAATTTAACCACCCACATTGGATTCTGTGTTGTATCTCTGTGGTCAAAACTCAATCGCAGCCTATGAACGATCCAAGATACTTAAATTTTTGGGCTGATGGTAATCCTTCATCTTGTAGACCTATGCTACTTACGCTTTCTCCATTTAGTACCACATATTCTGTCTTTGTTCTGCTTATTCTCAAACCTCTCTCCCCCATTCCTCGGTTTTCCTTTCTACTTTTTCACAGGATGTTTCGCATAGTACAATGTCATCTGCAAACAGCATACTCCATGGTGCATTACAGTTTACGTCTTTCACTAAAACATCCATTATCAGATCAAATAAGTAAGGACTGAGAGCTGAACCCTGGTGCAGTCCAACCTTTACCGGGAACCCTTCTGTCAAACCTACACTACTCCTAACCTGCGTCTCCACTCCTTCGTACATTTCTTTTACGTCTTACATACTTCTCCGATACTCCCTTTTTTCTCATACACCTCCATATCTCTTGTCTAGGTACTCTATCATATGCCTCCTCCAAATCTATGAACATCATATGTAACTCTGCTCGCATCTCTCTACATCGTTCCATGAGCTGCCTCAGTACAAATATAGCGTCCGTTGTTCCTCTACCTGGCATAAAACCAAACTGTTCAGTGCCTATATCTGTCTCCTTTCTAATCCTCGTTTTCACAATTCTTTCCCATATCTTCAGTGAGTGGGCCATCAGCTTTATTCCTCTGTAGTTACCACATTCTTGCACATCACCTTTACCTTTATATATTGGTACAACAATACTCTTTCTCCACTCATACGGTATCTTCTCCTGTTGCCACAATTTTTTCGTAAGGTCTCACAGGATATCTATTCCTTCATCCCCAAGCTCTTCCATACCTCTACCGGGATCTGTTCCATACCTGTTGCTTTCCCGTTTTTCATTTTCCTAAGCACCGTTTCCACTTCATTTCTGCCTATCTCCCCCCACCTCTTTTTCAATCGCTCTTCCATCATCAAATAACACACTTGAGTTTTCTTCGTTTAGTAACTTACTAAAATATTTTCTCCATCTTCCTCTAATCCACGATTGTTCCAATATTTACACTCCCCTATCATCTTTTATCTGCCTAATCATTGTAAAGTCTTTTGACCCTTTATTGCTCACTTTAGCTATTCTTATTAACTGCCTCTCCCAATCTTTTGGTAATCACGGTATTCTATTTTTTTTTTTTTTAAATTCATAAAACTGTCTAGTTTAAAGCGATGACATCCAAATCGCTCAAAAAAGTAATTGCGAGGGGTGGGAAACTCTTACATAAGATGTATGTTATTTTGTATAATTTATTGCACCATATTGCTACTTGGGTACAATGCTTCGAATTCTTCCATTGGAAGGCAGGCAGCGACTGATTTCTTGTTCTACGTTAGGCGCCATGTAACGGCATTAAGTTGGTCAGTAATCACTATTTAACTTTTATGTTCTTTAAAATATAACTAGCAACGTTTAATTTTAACTCTTTTAAACTCGTTCTGTTTTCATTGATAAGAATGATTAGGTTTGTATCTAAAAGCAATTCTTCTTGTTCCTGTCACCACCCTTTAATTTGAAGTTAAAATGAAGTCAGAACATGTAACATTTACGGCCAAAAGTGTAGTTGTCTTTACACTTATCACCATTCGCTACAGAATGGATGAATACAGACAATCGACTGCCATAAAGTCACAATCTCTGACTACTTATTGCATAGCTGCTACATAATAAATAAATGGTATTTGACAATATAAACAGGGTTAAAACCAGAGACATACCATATAGCGAAAGTAGGTAAGGCCAATGGGAGTTTAACGAATTGGGGCCTTACTTGACCATCTTTAACCCAGGTGGTGAAAACGAACATTTATTCAATGGATACAGAGAGTGCTTACCAGACTACACCACCAGAAGGCGGAATGCGACTCTTCTGTTATATACTCATCAGATTCAATGCAGTAAAGTTTCTTTTTTCTTATAAACAACAGTTATTGTTGTTTAACTGCAGAGTTGGCAAAGTATATAATGGCAAGCAATTTCTAAATATGAATAGTTTTATATATATCATCATCATCATATTCAACCATTATCTATCCACTGCTGGATGAAGGTCTCTCCAAATGCTTTCCACACAAGTCTATCCTGAGCAATTCGCTTCCACGTCACCCCAACCTGTTTTCTTATTTCATCCACCCATCTAGTTTGAGGACGTTTTCTAGGTCTTCGGTGGTCTCTTGGAATCCAGTTCAGAATTTCTGTTGTCCATCGTTGATCAGTTCTTCTTGCAATATGCCCAGCCCATCGCCATTTCAGCCCTTTTACTTTAACAATGATGTCCTCTACTCTAGTTTGCTCTCTCACCCAAGTGTTTCTTTTTCGATCTCTCCTAGTTATTCCAAGCATGCACCTCTCCATGCTCCTTTGCGTTGTCTGTAACTTTCGTATTGCTCCAACTGTTAGACTCCATGTCTCTGATCCATAAGAGAGGACTGGCAATACACACTGGTTGAAGACCTTTCTTTTTAGACACAAAGGCAATTTCCCCTTCAGGATAAAACTGTTTCTTCCAAATGCACTCCAGCCAAGTTTAATACGTCTGTTGAGTTCTTTCATAATGTTGCCATCCATTGAAATCAGCTGGCCAAGGTAAATATATGAATCAGCAATTTCTAGCTCAATGTTGTCAACTTGTATTTTTGTTTCCTCTACGAAATTATTGAACATGATCTTAGTTTTTTGTAGGTTCATCTTGAGTCCAACTTCTTTACTTCTAGTTGAGAGCTCCTGTACCATGTCTTGGAGTTCTAATGGGTTCGTTGAAAAAATAACAATGTCATCAGCAAACCGCAAATGATTTAAATATTCACCATTTATTTTTATTCCCTTGTTATTCCAATTTATCTGCTGAAAAATCATCTGTAAAGCTGAAGTAAAAAGTTTTGGAGAAATGGTATCTCCCTGCCTCACCCCTTTGCCAAGTTTGATAGTTTTGGTATCTTTATGTAACCGAAATTTTGCACTTGCATTTTTATACACACGTTTCACCATGTCAATGTACACATCCTCAATGTCTGTTGATCTTAAAGAGTTGATGACTGCTGATGTTTTAATAGAGTCAAAGGCCTTCTCATAGTCAATAAATGCCACACACAATGGAAGTTCATATTCATGTGTTCTTTCAATTAATTCTCTTAATACTTGAATATGGTCCACTGTACTGAATCCACTTCGAAATCCAGCTTGTTCTCTTGGTTGAGCTGCATCTAATTTTTTCTGCAGGCGATGTGTTAGCACTTTTGTGAAGATTTTATAAATAGCAGGTAACAAGCTAATTGGTCGGTAATTTTTCAAATCCTCTTTATCACCTTTTTTATGCAAAAGAATTACTGTTGCAGAATCCCATTGGTTTGGTATGTTACCGCTGTTAAGACATTTGGTAAAGAATTTTGCAAGTATGTCTTCTACATATTCTCCAGCTTCTTTTAGGATATCTAATGTAATACCATCATCACCAGGGGCTCTTCCTTTCTTCATACTTTTTATTGCAAATGAAACTTCTTCTTTTAAGATTTTAGGAGCTGTTCCTTCGACTATTTCAATGTCTTCGTTTAATCCACTGTTACTTTCGTATAGATTTTTGTAGAATTCTTCAACTCTTCTAAGTATTTCTTCCCTATTTCTTGTTACGGTGCCATCCTCTCCTTTTAATGCAATGATGTGTTTCTTCCCAATAGACAAACTCCCTTTAACAACCCTAAGGCTCTTGTTATTTTCAATGGCTTTCCTTACTAGCTCACAGTTGAATTTTCTTATGTCTTCTTTCATGCTTTTGCGCAGAGTTTTACAAAGTTCTATGTACTCAATCCTGGAACTGGTATTTTGATTGTCCACCTTCATATCTCTTCGCCTTTTCATGAGCTGTTTCGTCTTCTCAGATAATTTGCTATTGTGCTTTTTACAGGTTACACCACCAATTTCCCCAGCAGTTTCAACTATTGTCTTAACAATGTTTTCATTTGCTTCTGAGATATCAACTTCTTCAATAAGTCCTTCCAGTGCAGAAAAG
>QLNU02003225.1:13081114-13104441 GCA_006491805.2 Dysdera silvatica | reverse complement strand
CAATAAGAACATTTGCAAGTTAATTTTTCCAACACTCCACATATAAAGAGGGTAATATGCGAGAAATTCTATTCATTACTGTACTCAGTAGCTTAGCACTCAAAGTATTATGACATAAACTCAATAATCACTGGTTCAAATCCAGTTTGAGTGTATAACTAATCATTTTTTTTAGACTCCTCTGGATCAAAAAAGATTCAAGCTTGAATAAAAAAAACATGGAGCATCACAAATTAAAATTTTTGTAATTAATTCCTCCCCGAACTCCCTTTTTCATTTGAGTTTTACAGCACAAGGACATCAAGGGTCATGCAATGCTGCGAGAAATCTGAACCTCTCACTGTCTAGAGAACCAACCCCTGAACTATGATGAACAGTTAGGATGAGTGTTCTTTGTTTGACACAGTTGGGAGATCAACCCGAAATGACTGCATGTTAGGCGAATGCGTTACCACTGCACCTATCACCACAGGGCTTCTCCCTGTTTTAATTGAGGAGTAAGCCCTTTGACAAACGCAAGAACAAGGAAAGTTCCATATATCGGCGCACAAAGTACTTCAGTGGTCAAAGCGTTGGGCATGAACTCAACGATCACTGGTTTGAGTGTGTGGAAAATCATTTATTTTCTAGATTTTTATAAGCGAAAAAAAATAATCTTTGGTGGTTGCTTGATTGAATTTTTAAGATACAGGGTCAACACCGGTCGTTCTACACCAAACAAAATGAGGCAAAAGGTTTCTAAGTCAAATCAAATAATGTGATATCAAATTAATTTCCATAAATAATTTTCCTTCACAACCTCTCCCTCTATTGTTTCATCAGGTAGTTTCCGTCTTTGACAAATAGAATTATGGACAAAAGTTCAACACATATTGCCGTACTCAGTTCCATAAAAGTCAAAACACTGGGACACAAACTCAATGATAGCTAGCTTGAGTGCATGGGTAATTCTTTTCTCTTTATGCTTCTATAGGTCAAAAAAAGATTCTTGGGTCAAAAAACATAATGTTAAAACGTATTGTTTGGATATGTCACGACACAAGGACAGCAAAAGCCATGCTGATGTTCAAAAGTAATTCAGCTTTTCCTCCCCACAGCCTCCCTTCCATAAGCAGTTTTCCTTTGAATGAGAATTTTGATTATTTGACCAATTTACAATATTACTTCAATATACTTACCCTGCAAATTAATGGGTAACTTGGAAAGTTATTGGTAGAAATGGCCTCCAAATGACTACATTTTTTATACACATTCAGGCTTACTGAGGGTCAAATCCGACTAATTGGTTGGTTGAATTTTTTTGGTGTACGGACAGCACAGGTTATTCTGCACCAAACAAGGTTAAGTTGTACATACAGTTTTTGTAAGGGACGAATTAAACATTATACAAAGTCAAACTAAATTTAAATAGCCCAGAGGCAGTAGTCATAATCACTGGGGAATGCCATATTCATATCACAAATAGCTAATATGTAAAATGGTAACAATACTAAAATACAGTAGAACCTGCCTAAAGTGGCCACCTTTGGGACTGGACTGCAATGGTCATCATAGACAGGTGGTCACTATACACGACAGACTTTGATATAGGCAAGACTAAGTCCCTACCAGTTCTCTCTTATAAAAAGTGCTTGCTTTATTCAGATGGCCAATTTACAAAGGTGGTCAATTTATCAGGTTCCACTACATGTTTAGAAATAATTTTAAATAATAGCATTTTTAAAGTACCGCAACGTGCTAAGTGTTTCTTCGTAGTTAATATCGGCTGGACTAATAGCAGCAATCATGGCCGTTTTTGAATTCCCTCCTAGAAATAAAACAGAAGATATAGTGTTGCTATATAATAAGCACACAGTATTGTTATATAACACATAGTATTGGCTACATAATATATGTATATAAACACATAATATTACTATGTAATACATACGTAGTATTATATATATAATAAAGTAGAAAAGGATTATAAATTAAGCCAGCAAACACTTTGAACATTAAAAAAAAAAATCTGATGATGAACGAAGGAACTAATGATAGTATTCATTATTTATATCATTCAGCTTCATTTAATAATGTTTGTGACATTATTTGACTTTTTCCTTTCAGCTAGTAACTTTACAAAGTCAAAAAAAACATCAAATAGTCTGTAAGTTTCAGTATATGGCCAAATATTATTCTGAATTCTAATTCACACACTAATGAACATTTGTTTATTGGAACTACACAACATCAAATTTTCTATGGATGAGCCAAAATTAGTTGGTTTTATTTAATATTAGAATTATAAATAAAATATAAAGCAACATAATAAAATTTTCAAATATAGTTACCTAAATTTTCTCGTAGCAACCATGTCAAAACAGACTCTCGATATGGAATGAAGTCTGCTTTTTTCTTTTTCTTAGTCGCCTTTAAATTACAAATTTAAATATAACAACAGGAGGAGTAATAATTTATTGATGATCATTAATAATAATTCACTGATATTAATGATTCATTGATAATTGCACTAATCAACAAATTTTAACTTTTTGTCTGCTTCTGGTATGCAACATACCATTTCTTGAAGAATTCAGCCACCTGATTTTGAATCTGGCATTAGAAATGCTCTATCACATTAGGTTTTTGAGAAATATGCAGTTGAAATTATAGGGTTTACATTAACTCAATGTTAAATATAATGCTTTGTATTTCGAATAAAATTTTCGTACCCTCAACAAAAATAGATGACACTGATAGAATATAGTCACTCCGGAATACCAAGTATTGTTTTTGTTTATGTCTGTCATTAATAGTTTCTAAGATACACGATCTTTAAATTTGGCGAGGTTTTTTTTTTGTGATTTAGCGCCACATTGGCGATGACTCTTGATAGTGTAATGCAAATAATGACATTAAAATAGTTACACTCATAAGCGGGCTCTATATAATTAGTTGGGGTTCCACAGACCTAATGTTAAATTTTTTTCCATTGGGGTGTGAGCCCTCATGGGGGGGGTTATGATCCACATTACCCCCCTTATACGCCATTGGGTATAACGTTACACTTTGGAGATACATGGATGCAATTAGTGGATAACGACCTAAATTAGTTTTCAAACTGTGGGTCGTGACCAATGGGTCGCGAACTGATTTTTAGTGGCCCATGAAAAGTTTCTGAGCTGCAAAAATTTTGTATTTAATTAAAAAAAATAGATCACAATAAGCTTAATAAAAACAAGAAAGTTTAAAAAAAAAATCCCTCTGTTTGTCTTTAACAACAAAATGGGCCGCGACCATTGGTGAGTCGCAAATTGATTTTTGTTGGAAACTGTTCATTGTAACTGCAAAAAATCGGAAAATTGATTAAAATTTTTTTAAAACAACAGTATAAATAATAAAATTAAAACACCTTGATGGTTATAAAACCAAATAAGTAGGTCGCAAATCTGTGTCACTCTCGAAACGTAAATAGCGGTTAAAATATTCACTTTATACATCTCTTACTAACTTACTGGATGGTGGGTTTGAATCTCTCAGAAGCCAGGGTTATTTATTTGTAAACGTATCATGATTCGGAGGTTTAGTTAAGCCGGCGGTCCCGTCTCAGGCAGCCCATCGTGTAGCTTTGGTATGTAGAACTACCAAAACAAACTTTATATATGTCTACATTATAAATATATGCACTACTGAGCATGATAGTACTCTGGTCGTAATTCCTTCCGGTCTATGGCCACATTGTGGATTTTTGTGGTCTGTGATGAAATGGTTCAACTTACATAACATGTTAACATCCCTTGATAAAGGCATCAAACTGGCAATCAACTATGCGTGGGGATTTGAATGAATTCCCATGGTTTTTATATATCTTGTAATTCAGAATTTACGCAAAGCCGGTGGTCTCGTCTTAGATAGCCGAAAATGAACCTTTGGGACGCAAAACATAAAAAAAAGCAAACGAACAAATGTAGAGTGCTAATACGTTGCATTCGATATACAGAATTAATTTTCGCTTATTTAATAGCTATAATTTCTACTATTTCATGGAGTGTGGGAGGGTTGCAGCACTCCAAATGCAAGTTAAATGTATTTTGTGTGTGTTCTCTTACAATATTATCGCCTTTCTTTTTGTTACCTTAAGTTTTATCACACTAGACTGCTACCTAGTTCACCAATATAATATTAGCGTATGAGAATTCAGAAGGTGAGGGTGGGATGGAATTGCCTTCAATGGGTGGGGGCATTCCTTATATCGTGACGTCACTCCCATAGACCTACTGTTGATTTTTTCCCCAATAGGGGGTCACAACTCCAACTCCCCCCCCTTGCATACACCAACATATATGGATAAGTCAACCCTAACTCTATCATGACATTCTACAAAACTAAATCATTCTTAACATTGTCAGTTTTTTTTTATTTCTTCTTAAGAAAGGGTTTAATTTCTCAAGAATTTCTATAAATTATTTTCTACCAACCCTAAACGTAAATTTACATTTTTTGAAAAGAAAAAATTACAAGCTTTATAACAATATAAGCAGAGTAGCTCTACGATTTTTAGATCCTTTACCGCTAAAAACCAACCGCGAAAGGCGAAAATTCCTGTGAAGGTTGAGGCGAAGTTTTGCCAGCGGCCATTTTTACACTACATTACTCCATTTGCCACTATTTTCTGAAGTTATCAATATTTGGCATTACACATGCATATTTTTTAATTGAAAAGCAAGCATATGTATTAAATTTTAACGCTTTCAGCTGATGTCTATGATAAACTGTATGAATTTTAAAAATTTTATAAAATCACTGCTTTTGATGTTTTTTCAATTTTTGTTGGCTGATATCTCAAAAACTAGACGTGATACGCAAAAAATAAGCACATATTCGGATTCAGGAAGCCAACTTGAGTCAGAAATGATGCATGGCATACCAGTAGCGAAATAGCTCTTGACCAATGTTATTAATGATAATTTATTGATAACTGATTATTTTAATTAAACAATAACATGGAAGTTCTATATTAATGCAAAATATAGGGATAAAAGCAATACTCACAGCCTACGAATGCAAAAAAGAAAAAAAAAAGAATACATTTATAATTAACTTATGATAAAGAACTCAAATGTAATTTAAACTAAAAAATTACCATATCCACTTACGATTTCGGCCAGTCCAGAAATCACTTTGCCCAATGTTGTCAATGATTTGTTGATGTTCGCTCCTTCTTTCAAGCGAGTACCTTGCGCACCAGTGGCGTCTGCTCTTTCACTTCCAGCCAAATCCACCAGACTGATTTTACTGACCTGGAAAACAGTAAAGAATAAAATTCAACTCAATGACTTTCGGGTCTAAAGCTTAGAGCAGTAATCCAAGAATCGGTGATTCGACTCCAGCCTGAGTGAGCAGCAAGTTTTTATTTCCCTGGTTATTATCAGCCTTAAAATAGGATTCCACATCAGAACAATTAGTGCCGTATATAATCGTACTATTACTTAATAAACATTCGACAAATACAGAAAGTGTTTACACATATTTATAATGATTTTGACAGCATAAATAAAATACATACAATAAAAAAATTATTTTTTACCGTATTCTATCTGATAGCCCTGTTTTTGAATTATCATATTACATCTAGATTTCTACGATAATAGGACTTTTCGTAAAGTCACAAACGGGATTTTCTCCAATTCCTCCTCCACATCTTTCCACGGTCCATCCAAGGTAGTGGGTCGGCGTTTTGAAAGAGATTGTTTTAAAAGTCCAAATGCACAATAAGCCATCGGTGCTACATCTGGAGACTGGGTAGGAATATGGCTAATTGGTGTTGACTTAATTCCAGTTTCTTGTCTCATTTTTTCTAGAAATGCGGTTGTACTTTTGGAGGTGTGGCTGCTCGCTTTGTCCTGATGGAGTTCCACACTTTGAAAGTCAGCAAGTCATCATGCTTTAATTATTGAATATGAATATTTCTCTTCGGAAAGGGCAAATATATAGCCTTCAAGCCACAGCTTCCTTTCTTATGCCATTTCACAGCGCAAACTAAATTTTTAGTCGCAAGCGATTTTCCGCTTTTCAGGTAATAGCGTGTTGTCATATTTTTTCCGTGGCGCTATTAGTCTTTTCTTAATTTAAAATCAATGCCTTTATAAATATGTGTAAACACCCTCTGTATACCTAATTATAAATAATAATTCAATTAATACATTAAATTATCTTCATTTTGTAAGTCTACAAGGCGCTCAAACTTAAAGGTTGGCTGGTTCTGTTTTTGAGGCGCAAGGACAGCAAGGCTAATTGAGTCAAGTAACGAGTCAAGAATAAATGCTGACCAACAAAACCAAATACAAATTATGACTATAATACCTTTTCTCACTATATTTCATATAAATAAGAGGATAGGCGATTACAGTGGGCAGAAAAACAAGATGGCTGAAGTGCAGTTAAGGGCCAGATTTCTCACCAAACACAAATTATCACTAACAATGGCCAAAAGAATGTAAACAAGCTTTAAAACGAAAGGGTGGGCAAGAAGAATTTCGACCATATTACCTTTAGCACTGCCATCTTCTCCCCAGTTTGGTAATTGCCTTTTTTTCTTTTTGCCAATGTTTAAAATTTGACAGTAAACAAAGTTATTGTAATTTTAATTTAAAACAAATAATACACATTAAGAGATGAAACTGACACTCTAAATTCATTGCAGATGGTCATTTGCATGGAGACGTTGAAAACTTACTTTTTCAGCTGTGAGACCACTGCCTTTGTCATGTTTCCTTTGGGTAAAAATAATGGTAAAAACTGCGTGAGATCTACTACTCGTTTCATTCATGTTGGTAGCTGCTACTGTTCTGGAAAAAGAAAAGACACAGTACAATTAAAATGTGCCTAAAATAATATAGGAAACCGTGATTCATTTTTTAGCATTCACATTTATTGGCTCGAACTACACCTCTTTAATCGACATATTACAAATCTGGATGCTATTACCCTTCCCAGGGTTAGCTCAATTATCCCGAAATTGTGCTGACTTTGGTAATTCACCATGAATAGTTTTGATGCCCAAAGCATGAAGAGGTAGTTTTTTAGAGTAAGAATTAGAAAGAAAAAAAAAGAATTTCCTTGATTTCTTTAAAGAAAGTGTGAGATCTCAACTTATAAATGTAAATATGAAAATCAAGCCTCATCAGCTATGCCTCGGTGATCCAGTTGGTAGAGCACTTGTGGGTTCTAAGCAAGAGGTTGCTAAATAAAGCCCAGTCTGACATGAGGCTTTGTCATTCTCAGTATAAAAATTATGTCTTCATACTCTATACACTAAATCATTCATTCATGGTCAGTGACGTATTTCCCTATAGGCTGTAGACAAGGGCGGCAAAATTTTGTGTATGAAGTCTGATATAACAGAATCAATACCATACGATGATATAATCAGATGTTTGACGGAGAAGAAAGCTAGACGTCATGCTTTCCATTTAAATACTAGTGTTTGGTAGGTTTTTATTTTTTGCAATTAAAATAAATAAATAAATTAAAATTTATTTTATTTATACAATTTTATTGTAATTTATACAATTTAATAAATTTAATAGAATCAAATTCAATAAATTGAATTTGATTTATTAATATAAACTAATTTTGTTTTAGATATGTAATACTTCAATATAAATAAACATATTGTTTAATGTTTATGTTTCAATTTATGAGTTTGTTTTTCAACATATTTATTGTTAATAAGGAAGTTTTTGACCTATATTGAATGTAAAATTTTATGCAATAATTTTTGCCACCCATGTATATTTAGCTCAAACTAGAGCTATTTTTGTTTTAGGAGAAAAAGAGGTGCCGTCCTCATCCTGGATTCGAACCAGGGTCCCCACGTTGAGCCCGCGGTGTCTTGACCTACTAGACGAATGAGAACAAGAACAAACGCATTTTTCTCCGTATATGAGGATGTAAGATATTATTACCCTTCACAGGGATAACACAATTGCCAAATAATGGTCAACACAGTAATCCACTTTTGCAATATATGTGTAAATTGTTTGTGAGTACTATGGTGATATAATCTACAGTTTTTCGAGAAATCCAAATTTAGGGAACTAACCTCCCAGATTACAGCAAGCAGCTACTCAGTAAGCATTATTTATTTTTTTGATACCATTGGGAATTGAACCTGGGATAACAGCATGTTAGGCAAAGGTGTTACTACCACAGTGCCATATATATGTAAAATAGCTTTAGTCTGAGCCAATAAAGGTTTGTAAAGTTAGTCATGCCTAAGGGGGGGAGGGGAGGTAGTTCCTAAAACATTGCAAAATTTTTCTTGCACTGTTCGTAAGTTTTGCTTTTTTTTTTCTACTTAATTTCCTTTTTATTTAGCTTTCTTCCTTTTCCTTTATTTTTGTAAGGTTTCTAATCTTTTTTCCTCCTTTCATTATTTTTATTATTCTTATTCCCATTTTACTTTTCTACTTTATTTTCTTTTATTTCTTTCTATTTTTTTCTTTCCCATTCCGATCAGTGACAATTTTACTCATTACTTTAAAAAACCTTCGTACTAAAATTATATTTCTTTGATCCATTCCATTACAAACCTCTGCTTTAAAACAAGGGTAAGATATAAATTCACAAATGTTAATTGATTTTAAGCATTTCACACTTTGCAACATCTTAAAGTAAGAAGGAAAAGATCTATTTTTAACTAAATTACCAGTTATCTGTTTCTAAATCGCATGTTTTGGTTAATACTGTTACAGCTTTATTTGAGTTATAAAGGTCAAGAAGAAAAAAAAGAAGACTATACCCCAGGCTGACATCAAATCAGAGACCATCACTTTCCGATTTAACAATTTGTTGACTGAGGTACTAGGGACAGCTTGCGCAGTTTTCACTTTGTGCTTAAATGTAAAAAATTTGGAAATCCCCCCCCCAAGCAGAAGGTTGTGGGGAAATTAAAAAGAAAAAGTGTACACTCTATGTTTTTAGCATGGTCTAGAGCTCTATTTGACTCACTAGAGCTTGAAAGAAAAAAGGTCATGCCTTAGGCAGGCCTCAAATCAACATCCTTCAAATTTTCAATTTTGACACTCTGACGACTGAGTTGCTGAAGATAGTTTGCATGATCTAAGTTTAGAACAACAAGAATTTCTAAAGTTTTTACACGATTCTGCAAAATAATAAAGATTAAAACTCTTTTCTTGAAGATGACGGAAACTAAAAGGATAAAAGTGCCTTTCTCAGAAATGGCGAAACGCTAAAAGTTGTATAGCTTCTTCTTTGGAATGAGCAAAATCTTACAGACAGGTTAAAACTCAAGATTATTATAAACAAGAAAAGTTAGTTGAATTTTATATGATTCAAGGATATCAGAGATCATGGTGCATCGCAAGACAAAAGACAATTAGAAATCTTACCTGGCTTTGTTACCTTCGTCCATGAGATCATGAATATCTTGATACGATGTGACAGCAAGCTTGGACAAGTCCTCGACATATGGCCCCAAAAGTGGATGTTCCCTGACTCGTAGATTGTTCTTGTTCTTTGGATTTAATAGATCTCTGACCCTTTCACAATAGATCTCCATATAGCTGACCTTTACAATCGGAACAATATTTGCTTGTTAGGACAAAATAACTAAATTTTTCAAAAATCTTAGATAAAGATAGATCTTACCAATGGCAGAAAAACATTCACAACCTTCATTGCAGGTTCCTATGTATGACCCAGGGGCATACTGGGTCCTCTCAAAGGGTGCATAAGTCTTATAGCCCATGAGGGTGCACTGGCCTGGGGCCGATTGGCCAGTGGCTCAGTCCACCCCTGTGCGTAACTACTTTCACAAATACATATTATAATAGCTGTTGATTATGACAGATCATGCTCGTGTATTTTACATCCCACGACTGGTGTTTGAATCATTTGGGTTGGGACTGATGTCTTAACGCGACTTTCAACCAACAATATGTTTAAACACAATGAAGCTTACTGGAAGTTGAATTGGGCCTATTTATCATCCAGGCAATAACCAATGAATCAAGCTTGACAAGGTAAATGTCTACATTAGGGTGCTCGAATGCTCTGTCTATATACCTTCATTTAGAAAATTTTAAACAACACTGTTGTTTTTCCTTAGTCTATGAGTTTGTCGCATTCTCAAAATGTAAAAACTTACTTCTATAGAATACAGCATGCCTTCGTGTGATTCGTTCTTAATCTTGTTGAACAAATCTTTGCAGATGTGTGGTATGATTCCTTCTTGACCAGATTCCTGTTTTCCCATCATTGTGTAACTTTTGCCTGCACCCGTCTGTCCATATGCAAAAATGCAGACATTATACCTGAAAGAGGCAAATACGTCAGAATTAGAACATGATGAATGTTTGTTTCCATTTTACAGTGTAAAGACAATTAAGTACGTTCTGCACCAGAACTGGCGGTTTTCTGAGGTTTCTTTCTTAGTCTAAAGAACAGAACATTCAAACATGAATTTATTATATGGGGAATGGAGAACTAACAATCACCAAATATCTGCTGGAACTATTATTATTCACATGGCAGCAGAATGCAACACCACCATACCAGTGGTGTGCCACATCGTTTGATGACTGAATCATTGAATGAGTGTCTGTTTATTTATGCAGGGAAAAATCACCCATTGATCCATTCAGTGAATGATTTGGTCACAACTGGACCTAGAGGTGACAAAGAAGGCCCATGTCGGGGGGGGGGCATAAAATCGTCTGAAATAACTCACATGGGAAAATATGTTCGTAACTCAGGGAGTAGTAATCTAGGCAGTTCTGCAAGGGAAACAAGATTATCTAACTACATTCCTGGATTTGGCACACCTGTACACCACTGCCAAGCACTACATGATGAATGAATTACCTCATTATTGTGAAATATAGCACTACATGATGAATGAATTGCCTCATTATTGTGAAATATAGAACTACATAACGAATGGATTACCTCATTATTGTGAAATATAGCACTACATGATGAATGAATTACCTCATTATTGTGAAATATAGCACTACATGACGAATGAACTACCTCATTATTGTGAAATATTTGAAGAACAGTTTCATTTCTATACACGTTCTACAGAAACCTTACTCATCTGTATCTTTTACGGTTTTACGGTGCAAGGATAGCTAAGTCATACTGCAATGGGACCTACGGTTTTCTGAGGAATTTGAACCTCTGATGCCTGGAGAACTAAGCCCTGGATTACAGTGGGTAGAAAAATGGTTCATATTTTACGCTACCCCTGGAATCAAACCCAGATTCACAGTATGATAGAGATGAATGTGTTATCACTACACCAATGCAGGGCTACAGAAATCTTAAGCTAGGTCTACATTCAGCCACTGCCACTACTCCTCACGCTGCTGTATTTACTCCCCAAAATACTTTTGTCATAGCATCAAAGACAGTGAGTGTTTATATCACCACTTCATGTTTACTTTGGATTTGACCTCAGGCAGTACACGCATGTCCTTCTCTCTCGCATGCTCGGTGGCAACTGAGCAAAAGAGCAGAATGTAAACATTCACTTGCGCTACTGGTCCTTTGACTTCGCACAAAAACTGACAACGAAGGGAGCAGCAGCAGGGTCAATGCAAAGGACGTGTTTATATACTCACGCTGCCCACTTTCATGCACACTTCCCTACTCACTGCCATGGAAGTGGGCTGAATATAAGTGAGGGTTCAGAATTAGTGGTGATGTACTGCTTGATTAAACTAGCAGTAAAAGTTTGTGAATGTCAAAGGATATGTATTTTTATATTTATATATGTATCATTTCCATATGCTTAATATCAATTGCTTGTTTGTGTTTTATGGCACAAGGACAGCAAAGGTCATGCTGTACCAAGACCCACTGTTTCCCCCTCGAAGGAATGCAAACCCCTTAAAGCCTAAGGAACCAACCTCTGGACTACTGTGAGCAGTTAATAGGTAACTGTTCTATTTTTTGTACTATTGAGAGTCAAACACTGGTTAACGATATTCTGAGTGAGTGCATTACAATGCACCACCACAGTATTCTGCTTAATATCAAGGGAACTGTCATATAGTTTCATATTAACGATTAGCACTTCATATTACGTATTATTAACTATAACCAGTTTCATTTAAATTATGCCCTGCAGTGGCAATACATTTGCCTAGCGTGCCGTTTATCTGAGTTTGTGTGGGGGTTGGTTCCCTAGTAGAGATGTTTGGGCTCATTTTTTGAGGTCCAAGCCCAAAATACTTTGTGAGAATTTGAGCCTGCCCAAGCCTGAAGCTTCAAATATAACTTTAACCCCATTACATACAATTTAAGTTTTACAAATTTGCTAAGCTACACTATTTAAGTTCCTTCGAATTTTCATATACACGTATTTCTACAATCCTCGAAAACGAATCATATAGTTGTATTCCTTGGAGAATTTCGATATAGAGAAGCCACTTTTCAGCTTCAGTTGCATCTGTCTAACGAGCCCATGCCTGCCCGAGCCTAAAAGCTATATGAAATATTGAACCTGAACCCATTTCAGGCCTGGGCTTGGGCTGAACCTGTCTCATCTCCATTTCCTAGGGTTTAAGGAATTTGGATTTCTTGAAAAACTGTAGGTTCCGGCACAGCATGGCCTTTGCTGCTTTTCCACCCCATAAAAGAAGCATTTGAATTGAATTATAATCATTTCATAATAAACCTTTTCAAATAGGTCTACTATTATTAAGTTATTCACAGTGAATAGAAGGATTATTAATGAAAATAATAGAATAACACAGAATAGAAATGAAAATAATAGAATAACACAGTAAGAGTCTTAGGTTAATGGTGAATGCGAAGATTCTAATCAAATTACTTACCCTTCAAACGCATGCAAAAGCATTTCCTCGCCAATATCCCAATACACTTGTTCTTGAGTAGCAAAATGAGGATTGGAAATCTGAAACGTTACATCTGATTTTAGACTTTGCAATCACAATAAGAGTCAGAGACAGAATTGCATTAAGATATCAGTGGGGAAAATTTGAATTATGAGAATAGTGAGAAAGAGCATTGGTAGTTAATGCGAGTGGTTTGCATTATTATACATAAAATGTTCATAGTTATGTGATTTTTATAAGAACAGTACTGGAAAAGAGAAGGGTCGTAGTGGCAACTGTGCTTACATTATATAGAATTTAAGAGAAATTAATAATTTAAGATTCATTAATAATTTAAGAGAAGATTTGGTAGCTATAAGACAACATATAAGAATACTAGGAGTATTTATAATTATGAGAGAATTTGAATTATGAGAACAATAAGAGATTCATTAAGAAATACCTTAGATCACGAATACAGTCAATTGTAACTATATTTGCATTATGATAATATAAAAATTTTATATAGTCATGTAAGATAACTAATAGCATGATTATTCATAATTATGAGGCAAATTAGATCAGAGGTCACCAAATCGGCATTCGCCAATAGCTTTTGAAACATGCATGCTGGATGCACAAGCAACAAATATTTAAAAAATCGTGTAAGCCAGGGGGAAGCTATAACAACATGCCCATGAGAAAAACTTACGTTATTACAATAACGACTATTATAAGTAAAATTATTAAAATTTTAGTATCAGCCAATAGCTCAGTAATTTACGTATGCACTCGTAAACATAAAAAACAAAACAAAAAAAAATCACTGACGACCTCTGATTTAAATTACAAGAATACACAAATCATAACTGTACGGTAACTTACATCATGGGAATAGTAAGAGTAGTCATAGTTAAAACTCTTTGTTGCGTCTTTACTATTAGCAGGAACTTTCGGATTTGTAATAGCTGCAAATAAATATAAATAATTTGCTGTAAATAAATATACATTATATTTATTTATAATTAGCATGATCTTTAGAATATCAACGAAGTTAACAAAGATTCAGTTTCAATGATAATGAAATGAATATTAAGTTCCGCTGATAACAGCAACATCACGTTGTTGGCTTGTAATGTGTGTGACATTTTCACGCCTTAAAGAAAAATAGATACTCACATGTTCTGTTTCCTTTCATGTTAATGATACAATTGCATTCTCTGTTGATTTCCCTGTTGTTAAAAGGGCGAACCCTAACTGCCACCTTCACAGAAGTCATGTCTGCTGTGATGGCTAGTTTACGTCAATGTCAAAGAATCTGAAATAAAAAGTTTCCAACATAACCATAAATTGTATTGCGTATCCATAACACAACAACTTCCTATCCTATAACCATATAATACTTTTATTGGGAACTATATAATCTCTGACAAATACAGAAACGAACTCTTTATAGAACTATACAAAAAATATTATAAACAAGCTTGTACTAACTGTCCTTTATATTTGTAGAAGGAAGAACCTCAGAACTTTTATCGTCTTTTTCTCCAACTTCAAAAAGGAAGATACAACATTATTATTTTTTAAATGATTATGCGAATGGTAAATCTATGTCATGAACGATATTGTAAGCACTGCACTCTTTTGTACTTTTGTTTTTTGCTTCATTTACGTTTGTTCATTGCATTATCATAGCATTTGTCCATATTTTATCTGAGTGATTCTCAACTCCTATTTTGTCTATGCACCCCCCTTTTACCATATCTTAAAATACCATTTGTCACCTTCAAGATTTCATTATCTGCAGCATCAGTATTGTTAAGATTTGAATTTACCAATTTAAGTCCAGAATTCCCTCATCTTCCTGAAATCACCTAGTCCCTCCCCCCCCCTCCCTCTGGATTGAGAACCCCTGTCCTATCCACTTCATTCGTTAAAATACCAACGATGACATATCAATTCAAAAATCACTGTTGTGAATACTGAGAGTTTAGGGGGTGGGGGAGGTAGGATAACAAACTTATGACCATTCCGTTTGTACTTTTACAATACGATGCAAGGACAGTAGAGTCATGTTTCGCCAGGAACTACAATTTTTGAAAAATTTAAACTTCTCATGACTTTGTAAACTAACCCATAAACCACAGTAAGCAATTAGTTGGTGCGGGTTTTTTTTGTTTTTTTTTGACACTTTCGCCTAGTATGCTGTTAACCCAGATCTAACTTCCGACGGTGTCAAAAAAACCCAAAAAACAAAATTATGAATACTATAAACGAGTGAATGGGAGGAGGAGGTGAGGAGAGTAAAGTTGTGAATATTGGGAGTAAATATAATTTACAATGCAAGAGCATGCTGGGCCAAAGGTTGGGGCAGGGGCTACAATTTTCTAAAAAATCAAAACTTCCATTTATCTAAGAATGAAATCCAAGATGATGGATCGGTAGAAAAATGACAAGCATTTGTTACCTGTGCTTTAAGCCTGGATTTACCACATATTAGACAAATGCAATACCACTTTGTAACTTTATGATTTTAGGGAATAGCATTTAACATATTGAATTTTCATAATTGGTATTTCCCATTTAAAAAATATTTACTTGTAGAAGTATTACTATGACAATTTATTAAAAAAATGCGAATCCCAATATAATATATTGCTTTAGAAAACTGAAAGCCCCTTCTCCAGTTACGCACGGGACATTTGCATAACTTCCGATCTCAATATTGTAGATAAATATTTTATACACTGACCTTTTTAATAGAAATATCAGTAGATACCATTAACATTTAGTATGAAACAATAAAAAAATAATTCAATTACTTTCAGAAGGGGAAAAAATGGCATAATGTTTCCGTTATATATGGGACTCATGTGAATATTAATCGTATTATGAGTAGCATTATGGGACTCATGTGAATATTGATCGTATTATGAGTAGCATTATGGGACTCATGTGAATATTGATCGTATTATGAGTAGCATTATGGGACTCATGTGAATATTGTAATCAATTTTATTATTTTTAAGCTACATCAATTTTCCATTTGTGTTTGAAGTGACATTTAAAAATTAAGTAAGTAACAGATAAAATTATAATTACTCAACCCTTATATGGAGCGCCTTCATTATGCAAGGTAATTAGAAATTCTCTGTACAAACTTTAATGGAAGATGGGAAAAATTAAAACAACTAATTTTCATTAATAAATGTACGCTTTGTAACGTTGCAAAGATTTGCAGTGAGGATTCGGTACAAAAAATACATTCAATAATATAACGTTTTTAGTTATTCGTTTAGATTTTCTAGGCTTTTATAATTTCAAAAGGATTCAGAATTTTATACAAATTTTATTTCAGAAATATTCTGTTATTTGGTTGTTAATTTTATATCATCATCATCATATTCAACCATTATCTATCCACTGCTGGATGAAGGTCTCTCCAAATGCTTTCCACACAAGTCTATCCTGAGCAATTCGCTTCCACGTCACCCCAACCTGTTTTCTTATTTCATCCACCCATCTAGTTTGAGGACGTTTTCTAGGTCTTCGGTGGTATTAGAACTGGTATTTTGATTGTCCACCTTCATATCTCTTCGCCTTTTCATGAGCTGTTTCGTCTTCTCAGATAATTTGCTATTGTGCTTTTTACAGGTTACACCACCAATTTCCCCAGCAGTTTCAACTATTGTCTTAACAATGTTTTCATTTGCTTCTGAGATATCACTTTCATCAATAAGTCCTTCCAGTGCAGAAAAGCGATTTTTTAATTCCAACTTGAATGCCTCGGTATTTTCTTTTAATTTCTTTAAATCCACCCTCTTACTTACTTGTTTCCTAATGAGCTTCTGTCGTTCTAATTTAGTATTTAAGTGCACTTTACATCTCACCATTCGATGATCACTTCCAGTATTAAATCTGTTCAGTACACTGCAATCTTCAATAATTGATTTCTTGTTTGCCAGGATATAGTCAATTTCACTAGTTCCCCCATTTGGGTGTTTCCATGTCCATTTTCTTTGCGGTTTCTTCTTAAAAAATGAATTCATGATGCTAAGATTTTCAGCTTCTGCAAATTCGATGAGTTGATCGCCACGTTCATTCCTTTCCCCATATCCGTATTTACCAACCGATGTCTCTCCTTGTTCCTGTTGTCCAATTCTTGCATTGAAATCCCCCATGATGAGCTTGATATGTTGTTTCCCTTTGGTGTGTAACTCTTTGATTTCTTCATAAAATTCTTCAACCTCTTCGTCGGTATGGCTTGATGTTGGTGCATATACCTGTACTATTTGAAGTTGGTATCGCTGGGTTAGTTGAACAACGAGCCTCGCTGCTCGATCTGACGTGCTTTCGACTTCAAGAAGGTAGTCTTTAATTCTTTTGTTGATTAAGAAGCCAACACCACTTGTTCTTCCAGTTTCCGTTCCTCTATAATAAAACAAATGTCCACTTTTAAGTTCCACCAACTCTTCACCTTTTCTTCTAACTTCACTGAGTCCTACAATGTCCCATTTGATCTTGTCAAGTTCTTCTTCCAATTCCTGAAGTTTTGCTTCAGAAGCAAGGGATCGTCCATTAAACGTAGCCAAGGTCAATAACAAACGGCAGCCTGGGCCATTCCAGTGATTCTTAGCACCCCCTGCTTTCATGCCACACTGACCGCTGCCTTGATCAGGAGCACTCCAGCACCTGGAGACTAGGGGCCATGGTTTCTGGTGTGTCAACATAATGGAGGAATTAGCCATAATTTCACCACGCTGGCTAGACGGGTTGGTGAATTAGCCCTCCCCTTCCGCCTTTCTATCCGTGTAGCAAATATTAATTTGCCACATAAATAGAAAGCTCAGCCTGCACCACTTGAAGGCGGGGTAGGACACTAGGTTACTGGCCTGGCCGGTTCCACACATCGTCACATACGTTCAGCGTGTGGGTCTCCTTCCAGTTAGATACCAGCAACCCTTTTGCAGGCCATATATATATATATATATATACACACACACATATATAATTAATATAATATACATGTAATATAATTTTATATGCAATGTGTTTTTTTTTTACTTTGTTAAAAATACTTTTATTATGCAAATGTGGCGGCGGAAGGCAGAGGAGAGTTGCAGATCTTTTGGTTACTATAAAAGGAGGTCGCGGAATACTTGTCTGCTATAAAAGTGGGTCGCGGCTTGAAAAGGGTTGGGAACCACTGCACTAGTATATTGAATTTACATATTATTACATATTCATTTTATTGTCACTGGTAAAGACAACGAGTATTTAAGATCATTTGACTTCATTAGATCATCTGAATTAGAAGTTGTTTATTCATAGGGTAACTAGATATTTGATCGTTTGAACTAGAAGTTGTTTGTTCATAGGGTTACTAGATATTTGATTATATGAACTAGAATGTCCGATCATACAATTGTTAGATGTTTTCTACATATTTGTTCATCTGAACTAGAACGTTTGGTTACCTAAATTAGAGAATGAGTAGATGTAGATTAATTAAAATTTTTATTTCAATGTTTAATCATCTGAATTTTAATGTTTAATCATCTGAATTTTAATGTTTAATCATCTGAATTTTAATGTTTAATCATCTGAATTTTAATATTTAATCATCTGAATTTTAATGTTTAATCATCTGAATTAATTCACAAACAGTTTCTGATTCAAACTAGTAAACTGTCACACTTACTAGCTTGAATCAGAAACTGTTCGTAATGAATAATTATAGAATTCAGTGCGGTAAAAACTGAACTTTTAAAAAATATTTCAATATTTTTTAAATAATCATTTATTTAGAAAAATAAAATGCTTTCCTTTCTTGTCAACGCAAGATATATTTGTTAATATCTTATTTCCTTTTTATTCGATTTAGAAATAGTTCATATTTTAGCATAAAAAGTTCACATTTTTTCCTTTTTCGCAACATGAAAGTACATGCAACGAGCAAATGAAATATAAAAATCCAATATTAATGCAGTTATGAATTACAAACAATAGAACGATTTTAAAGGTATATATAAAAAGATTAGTCTTGGCTTATGAATAATTTCTGAAATTCAAGCCACAATAATAGATCAAAGAAGGTAAAAAAATAATAATTTTCGAACACGTTGACATTTAAAAAAAAAAATTAAGAATAAACAAAACAAAAAATATTTTTCGAATAATAATAATTAAAATATAAATAGTGTATTAATATGTTAAATATAACAGAGATTGTCCTGAGCAACCAAACCACACAAGACTTTTGGCCAATGAAATTATTCGAATAAGAGACCCAAGCAACAATCTGTGAAAAATATGGTACCTACATATCAGATGGAAATTTCTCAAAGGTGAACCACTTCTATGAGGAAAAATAATTGTGCACTACCAATCATACATGCTGAAGTACAAATATCCATTTTGAAATACTGGAACAAGGCACAATCATGGAAATCAAATTAGAATGATATATATATCCAAAAAGGCTAAAAGTCATATAAATATTCAATATGTCTCCATGCTATGTCAAAGAAGAGAACCCTCTGCGTCAGAGCAGGAGGCAGTAAGCCAGTTCCCACGCAGTGGCAGAGCGTTGACCAATAGCGTGCAGTTTCCCCCCATCCCTAACCCATAAGCCTTCAGGAAAAATCAATACTTGCTCCATGCTTCTAAGGCTCTACTACCCCTTTTACCCTCTCTCCCTTGCTAAGAGTGAGGAAGGGATTTTTTTATTGACATTTTTTGTGTCACAATTACTTGTTGTCTCAAAAGAGCTGTCACGAACATTGCATTTTTTATTTATTTTTTATTACTTTCAACAGATGAGCTGTTAGTTTTACATATTTATTACTCATGAATATTTAAAGCAAAAAAAAAAAAGAAAAAGAAAAAAAAGAGGGCACATAAAATTACTATCAATTTGTTTGAGAAGAGAATACACTCCATGGAGTATTAAATAATTAATGTATGCTATAGTCAATTATATAATTAAAAACTTAAAAATAAGTTTTCTTCGATTAGACAATAAAAAAAATGCATTTTATAATGCATTATTATATGAACTCCTCAAAACAGTTCTTTCAAAAATAGAATTTTGAACTTTACGTTTATTAGATTACTACTTACATTAGATTTTAAACAAGACATTAAAAATATATCAGGATGGTTCAAAAGTCATTGACACTTTCAAGGTTGTCATCAGTTTTTATGCATCTAGATGCGCTTATGTGGTTTGCAAACAATTGAAAGCTGAGGTATATCTAGCGCATTTGAGAATTATATAGTGCTTACATATGAACATGACTTGGCATACAGCTTCAGAATTCAGTGCTGAAGGTCTATCTGTCTACATTTGTTTGCTACAGTTTTTTTTTTCTTAAATTATCGTGTGATATTATGGGATGATGTAAGAAGACTTGGATTCAGATTTTTCTACTTTTTTCACTTCACTTCATTTTAATTACATATTATTTGTCATAGGGAGGTCATCAAGAATAGTTTTTGACTTCCTTTTCCCCCCCATTTCTTGTGAAGGGAGAGTTTGGTAAATAAAAAGGTAAAGGAAAATATTTAATATTGGTAATCATTATTTTTAAATATACATATTTCTTTTATCATTAATTAATATATTATGTTATTCTTTTTTATTCACACAACTTACAAAAGTTAAAGACCCAGTTCCACCAGAAGATCTCACGAGTGCCATATACCAGACAATATGCAAAGACTGCAACAAACATTACATAGGGCAAACAAAAATAATGATCAAAACAAGAAAAAAAGAACACAAACAAGCACTCGCGAAAGGAGACATAGCCTCACGTCTGGCAGAACACGCTTTACAACACGGACACGAACCCGACTGGGACTCAAAAAAAATACTACATGGGCATATCACAAAAAAAGATAGTCAACTCCTCCTAGAATCTTGGGAAACTTACAAACTACATGGGAAAGCCATTAATACATCACAACCACTTCCAGAAACTTACAACTCTTTTTACAATAATTTTCAACACCCGCATATAAATAAGTTCAAACTAGAGGTATTTTTGTTTAGGAGAAAAAGAGACACCGTCCGCATCCTGGATTCGAACCAGGGTCCCTCCGTTGAATCTGGAGTATCTTGACGGCTAAACAAACAAGGGCAGGAAAAATGCTTTTTTTCTCCATATATAAGGATGTAAGATATTATTACCCTTCACAAGGATAACACAATTGCCAAATAATGGTCAACACACAAAGCCTCCGGGGCGAGTTTTTCTGAGTTTTCGTGGGGGAATTTATTTTACAATAATTTTTAACACCTACATATAAATAAGCTCAAACTAGAGCTATTTTTGTTTAGGAGAAAAAGAAACACCATACATATCCTGGATTCGAATCAGGGTCCCTCCGTTGAGCCCGCAGTGACTTGACCACTATATGAACGAGGTACACATTATATAAGGAGAAAAAGAGTGTTGTTCCTGTCCTTGTTCATCTTGGGGGGGACTTTTTCTCAATATTAAACTATGCCTACGAAATCCGGGATCCCTTTACAGACCTCAATATCGACCACTTAAAATCTGTTCAAAAACTGGCTGCACGTTTCATATTGAATAACTGGTCTCCTAATGTCTCAGTTACATCTCTTAATGCTTTATTAAATTTAATTCCCCTTTCCCTTCACTGTAAACACCTGCATCTTACTTTTTTCACATACAATTCTTCAGAATCATCATAAATGTAATTTTTTACACCACCTTAAATCTGCCAATTATATTTTTTCTCATGTTCATCACTTCGAAACTACAATTACTTACCTCATACAGTAACACTCACAAATTTAGTTTTTTTGCTCAAATGATTGACAATTGGAATAAGCTTAACTCAGAATTGTGTTCCTTCAATCAATGTCAATGCATTTGTTCATAATATTCGACAATTTGTAACATCTTAAATGTGTATTGTATACCCCCTACCTGGGCACTTAAAAAGGCTAAGTAGTATTGTATAAATAAATTCCTAACGACTTCGTAGTTTTTTTTCCTGTATCTCTTTTAATTCCCGAGTTAGGTATAACTAGAACACATTCTACATTTTGCTACAAAAGGCATTGCAGTTGATCCCATCTGATCAGGCATAAGCAATGTACTATACCTACCTTCCGTAGTTCTACAAGCCTTCGTTCAAAAGTTATTTAGGTGAATAAGGACTTTACTTTGTACTCTGTGTGAGTGTATATATAGGCATGTGTGAATTCCTTTTATGCAAACCTTGATTTTCTGTATTCTTTCCTCGCTATCTTTGAGTTGTGAATTGAAGGACAAGTAGCAAGTCATATCAATTATATCAAATCTGAAAACCTCTTATCTGGGAAACCAAACACTAGACTATGGTGGATGGGAAAAATGGCACTCGTTCTTCTATATCATTGGAATCAAACCAAGGTCAAAGACAAGATAAACGAACATGTGACCCACATGCCACCATGAGGCACAAAGAGAGATTCATTTACATTTCAAGGCGTGAGGATTGCTAAGATCATACTGCGCCAATTTTCAAGGGATTCAAACATATTTAGTCTATCAAATAAAACTCCAGAATAAAGGTAGTAAAAGAATAGCCGGTTCTTGGCGTCAGTAAAATCCAAACCCAAGTTTCCTGTACGGTAGATGAGCGTGTGTTTCCTACATACTGTCATATGGCATTTGGAACTTCTTCAATATAGGTCTAAAAAATATAGTTCCCCCTCTGCTCCTTTTATCTCTCTTGTAGTTTTATCATTACTGTAACTAGCCTTGAAACCTAGAAAGTTATACACCCCTTAATTTTTTCCAGTTGCTGGATTTTTTTGGGAGGGTGTCAAGGGTTTTATCTAGGGCAACCCCCCCATTACTCTAGTTACACCTATGAGTTTTACACCATAAGACCACAATGGGCAATAATTTCTATTTACTTTGAATATACAAACAGTGGTGGATTTAAGAAATTGCTGCCCATTGGCGCAGGATGCATAGCTGCCCCACTTTCTCCCTCCCTCACAAGAAAAGGAATACTTTTGAAAAGAAATATGCAAATTGTGTCTTAACTTTTTACATGTAAAGGAGATTTTTCATAATTGTTAAAACTAATATTTTTGTATATGTGATAATTAATAATTTAGTTCCGAGTTCTTAGCTGTAGTCTTCCCAACAAGTATCATTCTTAGACATGTGCCTTGTGTATCTACTTAGAAATCTGCCATTGCATATAGTAAAAAGATTAGCCATTTTTTAGCTCAAATTCATTGATTAAGTCATTTGGACGGGACCAATGGCTTATAGTGATCACTGATGATGATATATTTACAAAACAAGTTTATGAAGATTAAAACGGAACCCATGAGGCTCTCAGTGGCTGTGGCAAGAGAAACACTGGATTTAAAAGTGAAAGGAAGAAAAAGAGAGTGAGCGAGCTAGATGATGATTAGTTAAGGTAGAATTCTAAATGTCCAGGTCACGG